>CM070039.1:77029471-77041727 GCA_036250615.1 Ptychadena robeensis
GCTTTTTTTAGGGGGGCTCTTTGACAAGCCTGACAGTTGTTGTAGGGTGTTTGAAGGAGATGTGACCCAAATAGCCGTTAAAGAATAGGCTTGGGCGGCTGCGCTTTCATATTGACCAAACAAAATTGGTATCAAATACCTCAGGAGAGGTCTTGACAGCTACTCAGGGTGTCCAAGATAATCCTGTTCAGCATCTCGAATGTAAGTTTAGTTAAGGTTTGCTGGCCCAAAGAAAGTCTTGCTTGAATAATTCACCACAAATAAGACCTAGTGAGATTCCCAGGAACATCTGAATATCAAACACTCTCTTCATGCTATGCCTTTAAGAGCGTCAACTAAGCCAAAAAAAGCATCCTACTGCTGGCTTCCATCGGCCAAACTGTTTCTTTTCAAATAAATGCTGAACTGGTATGTTTTGTCAACATCTACTAAACCAATGTTTTTGCCAGGACCTGAGGGCTTGAGTAGAAATTCCAGTTTGCTTACTTCCAGCATGCCCCTGGGTAGTAAACATCCAATGTTTAACCCAAAACACAACTAATTCGCCCACTCACCCACACGCCACCCCTAGCCGCACACAGGTTTTTCATAATGAGGCTTTGTGTTCACCGGTGATGATCCACATCTATAGAGAAGGTTGCGTATTGTGAGTTTGTCTTGTGTTAAGGTTTTACCCTTGCTCTTCATCTCTTTGGAGGCCAATTGGTTAATACATACCTTTTATCTGATTGAAGGACCCTATAGAGTGGCGGTGAGAAAATACATTTTGGACTGCAGAGGACAAGGTCTCTTTGATGGATACAAAAGGCCAGGTTTCCTGTGTCTACACTAGGGTGATACTGTTACCTCTCTCTATTGTTGTTGGTGGCTGTTTTGATCGCACAATAGAAAAAAGGGGGTAAGAGGGAGATAATTAAAATGGTAGACCACCCCAGCTGGCGAAAGATTTACTTTTCCTCGCTAGTGATGACAGGCGTTGGAACAGACTGATTTCTCTTTCCCTGCCAAGCTGGCACAAGAACTGGCATTTCTCACACAAAAACATTCTTCCGTCCATTGAAAGACAATGGTAGACGTTTTGAGGTTTCAAATGCCAGTTGTGCAGCCAGTCTAGAAGGAAAAGTTGGTAATGACCAATGTTTAAATTAATTCTTCAACACTCATGGAACGAGATGAGTCCATCTTGTCTTTTGATGGCATCTCTTTGACTTGTGACTTCCTGGTTATAGGTGGAGGCTTTATTAATAGTATCCTGCCCCATGCACAGTTTTGCATGCTTGGCATTTCGGCACAGAAATCTGCGCCTCTAGCCGTAGAGGGGTTAGGCCTGGGTGGAATGCACTTAAGAAGAATTGCCGGTCCCCTGGACTGGCCCCATGGCAGTGACAAGATTTGTGCCCTTGTGTTCTTGGTAATCTCTGCAAGGGACCCGTGGCAGACAGTGAGGCTGCCGTCCCACATTCTGTCCTCAGGTGTAACGGCTTGGAAGAGGCGTGCCTCACATGCTCCTGACGTGCTGCTCTGTGTATATATCAACACAGATGAGGCAGATAGAGCTCTGCTGTGTTTATGGTATAAACACTTGTGTGTACACATCCAACAAAATCAGATGAAACTGGGAAGAACTGGTTGTGACCTCCTCTAACAAGCACTTGGGGGTAACCAGTGCATCCGACCACAGAATCTGACTCCTTCATTTAAACATTTTCTTATAATTCCTACCTTGAAAATCCAAACAGTGGAAGATAGACTTGTAGATAAATGTGATTATGGTCTCAAGCAACTCAAGCAAGCTCAAGTTCTTTGGGAGCTCCTGGTTGATTGGATGGTGCCTACATGGTTCTAGGTTAAAGCCCCCTCATACACCTTTTAGACCACTCCATACAATTTCCTTTAGATCTACCAGCAACTATGTATTATAGTGACCTCCCTGATAGAATACATAGTGATTGGAAGGTATATATCACTGCTATGTGGTGCCGGGTCCTCCCTGATAGAATACATAGTGATTGGAAGGTATATATCACTGCTATGTAGTGCCGGGGCCTCCCTGATAGAATACATAGTGATTGGAAGGTATATATCACTGCTATGTAGTGCCGGGTCCTCCCTGATAGAATATATAGTAATTGGAAGGTTTAGAAAGCTCCTCATGTTACATGGTTTTGGTAGAAGAAAAGTTGATGTACAGAAATTGTAAGGTAAGGTGTATGGGGGCCTTGTCACCACTTGGCAAAGCCAAGGACATGACCATTGATTCTTCTTTTCTTACCACTACTTTAAAAAAAATGTAAATAAGTTTCCAGGTGTTCCCCAAGAGAAATATTTTTAAGTAGTACAGTAATTAACCTGCTTGGCTCTTCAAATTAGATGATGGTGGACACCAGGATTGTGGCTCAAGGAACCTGGCCGACGTAACAAGTTGCTAGACAATCTACTCTACAACCAAAGTGACATGAGAAGTATCATATCCGTTAATGAGTGCATTTTTTAAATGTGTTGATAACCTAAACTCATTAAACGGTAATAAAGTTGGGAGCCGATCCAACAACACGAAGCAGTTTGTCCTGATCCGGAGATGGTTAGGCAATGTTTTGGGTACACCTGTGCGCTGTGCAGGTTGTTTGACAGGTGATAAGACGAGCAGCTTGTTGCAGTTAGTAATTGTCCTTCCTCCTCCCATGTCCCCTGTATCATCTTGTCAAACCTGTCTGCTGGCATCACAGCGCGAAATTCAAATTTAAATCCACCCAACACATAATAACATCAGAATCTGGATAGCGTGGATTGCTTACAGGCCATGGGATCAGTTACAGGCTTGCAATCCTCCAGCTGTTGTGGAAGTTTAAATCCAGCCTCTCCAGGCAGCTGTACAGCTAGTTATTATACCGTACAGTATTGTTTTATTAGAGTGTAGGTCACAGTCTACAAATAAAGTCTACTTTTTATTATAATACTGCCTATTGTTAGCTAGATCAGATCTAAAGGAGGGGGGCACTTACTTTCCACACCTACTTCAGTGGTGGTCTCTATTGTTACAAGAGGAGTTGGCATCCTGTGTTTGTTGATTTTTAGAATAATGATGCTTCCGGTTTCGGATAACCCCCCCTTCTCTTAAGGGACAAAAGCATGTAGTAGCCAAAACTCCATTTTCAGAGAAGCAACTTTGAAATAAAGATCACATTTTGAAAGCAGAACTTGCGGTGTACAGACTTCTGACTTCTGTACAGACAGACTTCGTTTTTGGTATGAGATGATGGTGAGTCAGTGATGGCTTGGGGTTTCCTGTAATGGAGACAAGTCTATATCTGCATGGGGGCAATTGTCGAGGCTTACGTATCTAAGAAATGGGGTTTGTGGCCGCAGCACGCAACCCTCCTACGCACTCCACTTGTCATTTTAAGTTTCTGGCCAGCTTCAACAAATGACATTCACTGTCACCTACATGTCTCTGAAGTTGTAAAACTTCAGAGGAATTTATACACCACAATCAACGCTTGCTCTTTGCCCTGGGACATGAACTGCAGTTTCTTCTTTAGTATGTAGGAGCTCCTTCAAGGTGATCTCATTGGTCATGGTGGCTTTTAGCATTTTGATGCCCTTTGGGCTCTTATTATTTAGTTTGGTTGGGTTACATGCAGAACATTGTTGGTTTTGGCATGTTAAGTAGTCTGGTGTATAAAAAAAAAAAGTCTTCTGGGATGTCCTAACCCTTGTATCGCATGTAGCATGAGAGCAGATAAAGGTTAATTGTTTGAGATTGATTGGATTTCCTGCCTGGGCTTCTTGGGCCTGGCAGGAAGGGGTGTGAGCCATGGATCCTGCCGTTTACAGATATCTCCTAAGAGGTGACACTTGGGGCTTTAAACAGGCTGTCCCTTCCTCCCAAGGAGCAGGCAGGCAGGCTACAAGCTTCCTGAGTACGCTTCCAATCCAGAGAGGGGGGTGCCTGAGTTTTCTTTCCTGTCCCTTTGTTGAGAGAGGACTCTTCTTTTATGGCCAGGAATCATCCCATTGTCTCCAAGCTTTAAAGGGAGGACAAAGGAGGGGAGAGGATGGGGACCTGAAACCAGGCTCCTTAGCCAGACCTGTAATAAACAGTTTGCTATTTATAGAGCATAAACCGAATCCTGCTGAGATAAAAAGATACAATGGCCATAAAGCGAATTCTTCTTCTGGACTTGTAGATGACATATGGCTCTGCGGGAGTCTAGGCTGGGGACTAAGTTTACAGTCTGCCCCGCAGAGCCTGCAAACATCAAGGACCGAGTAGGGATGCTCAAAGAAAATTAGCATCTGGCTTATTTAGTAAAGCAATACAGAGATTGGGGTGAAGCCAAATATACCAAGTTGGGGAACTAGGGTTACTGCAGATTTTTTTTAAATGTAGAAAGTAATTTTTTAAAATAATTCTGCCATATCTTGAATTAAAATGCACCTTCCTAACCAATAGTGAACCCACCCTGCCCCCTCTCTGATCACCCCCCCCTCGAATCCTGGGAAGGAGAAAAGACCTGCCACATCAATCATTTTCTTTTATTCTCCTTTTCAATTCACCAAGCTTAACCAGGCCAGCTGTATGCTAATAAGCAGGACACGTCTCCGCTTAAACTCTTGCTCAGTGAGTAAAGCTAGCCAGCAACATTTAGCCTATTGTTGAGAAACCGACTCCCAACTTTTCCCCTCTTCCCTCCTTTACAATTCCTAGCACAAGGCATAAATTATGCTTGACAGCGGAGCTTCCACTTAAACTGCAGTTTGGTATCTCTCCTCCCTTCCCTCCTCCTGTATTGTTCTTTGTTGCAGTGTTTTACTTTCTCTTTATGTCTTTTGTGGGTTTTTTATTCCTTTTACCTAGAACAGGCAGCTGGTACACCATCCTTCTTTCCTTCAGTAATTGATTGATGGGGCTTGTATATATTTTTCTTACGTTTGGTGAATATTGTGCACTCCATAACAATAAAAGCAAACAGACCTAACCACAAAGACAGTCGACATCTGCTGGGCATTAGTTATGTCGATAAGGGACGGCAGCCAGGCAGGTGGGGAAGGTAAAAATGGGTCCTAAGAAGGAAGCCCTCCCAAGCTCTACAATCACAAAGGCCACAATGGTTTTTGGAGTTATTGAGTTACAGTGGAATATTGGTGGGCGTGCAGTCACTTGCGTGAAGTACGTATTTGGATCCGAGCTTAAAACATCAGGCAGATGCGGAGGCTGGTACGGTACCACCCTTTGATATGGGGTAGGTTGAACGTAGCTGAGACACATGCCACAAAAACAGCTACTCAGTTATAATAACCGTAGGGATTATGTTGTATCTTCAGTCAGAAGGTTTCCATTGGGAAAATGGAAAAAAGCACAAGTTACTAATAACACGTTTAAAGTCATTCCAGTGCCTACTACACTGCGTCAAATCTAGACATGTCTACCCATCTATCTACATACATATGGCAGTTGAGTTAACTCTAGCCTACTTGGTCTTCTAATACCATCTCCATTTACCAGCCTCGAGGAGGGGGCTTGAGACATTTTAACCAACACAGCTGTCGCTCTCCAAGAATCCGCACACAAAAGAAGCTGGTCTTGGATTTGGTCGGGGTAGCTGCAAATTATATGCTCAGTCCTTTAACCATCTGCTTTCCTGCACCCCATTTGTATGAATGTCCCAGGTGCATTCCCGACCGCAGAAATGTAATGTGCCTTTTATCTCCTTTGTATCTTTCAGACTTTCATCTTCACGGATGGTGAGGACGAAGAGCTTCAGAAAAAGACAGGTGAGGATTAAACATCAAATCCCCTATTTGTTATCTACTTTTCCTTTCTAGTTTTATGTTGCATAGAGCTATAGAACCCATGTTGGGGGTGCCAGCTTCTACATAGGAACGGCGTCTTATTTTCCTGAAAGATATTTAATATTAGCTTGCTTTCAGTAATTCGATTTAAATCACTTTATTTGGTTAACATATTTCGAGCTTGCCCTTGTTCTGTGGGGTTAGGACAACTTGGTTAAGTAGCGTGGAGCTTTGTTAGTCCTCACAAAGGAGGTTCTCCCTGTGCTGTAGGTCCTTTGTACTGTATTTTTCCCCCTTTTTTCTATTGTTGAGACCTTTTAACCAAGGGGTAAGCTTTAAGTACTATATAGGGATAAACCATTGTGGGGAGGGAAGGGTGGAACACCAGCAGTGGGGTGGGCTTCTTGCTAATGTAGCGTGTGTATTTTTTTTTCTACCCCCCCCCCCCCCCCCCCCATTGAGTCTGGGTCACAGCCTTGATCCTTCTCATGCAAATGATGTCCATTCAGACTCTTTATACAGCTTCTGTTGAGAGAGCACAGCCAGTAACAGGTGGCCTGATCTGGGAAAGTGTCTATTCAATGGGGAGAGATCCTTTAAAAAAAAAAAAAAAAATGACAATGGGGGGGGGGGTGACTTGTAATTAACCCTTTCTCATATTCCCTCCCAAGGCTGGTATGTTTCAGTCCTTCTCCCCCAGCAAAATAGCAATCGCTATCTGCTGCTTCCACCCACCACCCCCCATCTTTGTTTTCATTTGCTGTAATCTTAGACAGTCAACCCAGCAGCTGTATTAACTATTTATTGGCAAGTGATCACTCTAACCCCAAATTCTCTGTAAGGCATGTTTGTGTACTTCAGGCTGTTGTATACTGATCGTGTTTTTTTTTTTTTGTACCTTTTACAGATAATGTCATCAGCACAAACTGCTCTGCTGCCCACAGTCGCCAAGCCTTGTCCTGCAAAATGGCCGTCGAGTACGACAAGTTCATAGAGTCCGGTATGAAGTAAGTATCTTTGAAATGTATTGATGCCCAGCACATGTTAACAAATTATGGAGAACAATCTGATGTGTTGCCATGTCTTATGATGGTCCTTGTTGTTTTTTTTAGGTGGTTCTGCCATGTGGATGACGACAATTACGTCATCATGAAGACTCTGACTAATCTGTTGTCAGGTTTCCTTCATACGAACGATGTCTACATTGGGAAACCAAGCTTAGATCGCCCTATCCAGGCAACCGAGAGGATCAGCGAAAGCAAAATGGTAAGTTGTAGAAGCCTAGATGTTCTTGGTAGCATGACTATCTTCCCCTCTTCTATCCTCTTGTATCCATTTTGGTTGAGTTGTTCAATGGATTCATTTCTTTTTCAGCGCCCCGTCAACTTCTGGTTTGCCACTGGAGGAGCCGGCTTTTGCATTAGCCGAGGACTGGCACTGAAAATGAGCCCATGGGCAAGGTAAGGAATCTTGTTAATTTTTTTTGTTTGGTTTTTCTTTAAATGCTTTTAGATACAGATGGTAAAGTTGAAAATCTAGGAAGAAAACTAGCATTACAAAGAATTTTAAAAGGGAGTTTAGACAATTTTGCCAATACAGTTTTGGGAATGGTGGACTTATCTTTCAACCTGGCTTCTGGGGACCTTTCAAAAATATAAAAATAATTTTAAAAGGAATTGTTCTGCCCAAGAAATTAAGACACCAGTTATCTTCTATTGTCCTACTTGGTATTCTTTGATTTAATTTTGTTATGTGTTGCTGACCTTTAACCGTCCCACTGTCCAAAGAGGGTTCCCTTACTGTAGACCAATAGTTCCCCAACTTTCCTTGCAGTTTTCTATTATATTTATTCCACCCTCCCGTTCAAACACTGGTTCAGAATGAGGGCCAGCACCCCCCTGGAATACCTTCATGACCCCCAGTTTGGGAACCCCTGCTGTAGACAATGAGGTAACAGGAATTTTGAACCTTCATTGACTGTTTCCTTTAATACAATGTGTTTTTTTATTTTTGCAGCGGTGGGCATTTCATGAACACAGCTGAGAAAATCCGACTTCCCGATGACTGTACCATTGGTTATATCATTGAGTCTGTTCTTGGCGTGAAGTTAATACGAAGCAACCTATTCCATTCCCATCTGGAAAACCTGCACCAAGTTCCTCAAAGTGAAATCCCAAATCAGGTAAGGTCACTTCCTAGTATGTTGTGTATTAAATGAAAGTGTTAATTTTTGGTGATGCGGTTAGAAAGATGAAGAAAAACTTTTTTTACCAATACTTAATTTATTTATTTTTTTCCCGCAGGTGACACTGAGTTACGGAATGTTTGAAAACAAGAGAAATGCGATCCTTATGAAAGGAGCCTACTCAGTTGAGGAGGATCCATCTAGGTAAGTGTCTATTCTCTACCAAGAAACTCTTCTAGTTTTATATGTAACACTAGATTTGAAAGAAAACACCCAAGATAAAGCATTCAAGTCTCTAAACATTCTCTTTTCTTCCAGGTTTCGCTCCGTCCATTGTCTTCTATATCCAGATACTCCCTGGTGCCCAAAGAACTTTGCCTATTAGAAGACATCGGATCTTCTGCAACCTCGTCCCAAGTTTCCCTGGTATCCAAAGGGCTATGTGGGACCAGTACGTTGTCCTTGCTGTGAACGTCGCCAGTTTTTGGTGCTGTGCATGGAAATGTGCAGTGTTTCGTTTCCTAGGCTGCTGTGTGGCCGCTTCACTGTCTCTGTATGAGCAGACAGTGACAGCTTATCTCTGCAGAGTTTTTGGCACCACCTCGTGTGATTTACAAGCCATGGGGACCTTCTGGAAGAGCGCCCGAAGATTGGCATACTCAGTCCACGTGTGTCAACTTGCTCCGTCAAAGACTTACAGACTTTTTTTTTTTTTCTTTTTTGTGCTTCGCAGCGTCTGCAATTCTTATAGAATGTATGCTGAAGACCTGCCTCTATACTTGTTGCTTCTTGTGAGCTTCCTATAGCTGATTTACCTTAATTTTCCTGAAAGTAGAGTACGCTTCCAAAGCACCAGTCATCCAAGGTCCCATTAAGAAGGCATCTTGGAGACCATGTAATATGCTTGGCTACTGAAATATGTTTGGTACTTATGGTTTCTGGTGATATTAATGGTGCTAACGCTTGATGGATCTGGCTTTGAAAGGTCCGATCTACGATTCTGGGAATTTTTTGCCTTGCCCAAGGGGATACCTCCCTGTTATGTTTTAGGCTCCGGATTTACATCCAAATGAAGACCCCCCCCCCCCCTTGGTCCTTCCTAAATAGTTTTAATGTACTAAATCCTAATATGTTGATTGATTTAATTAAGCAGTGAAAAGTATAATGACCAGAAACCAAGCCAATTGGCATCCTTTTCAGTCTTCGGTAAGGAGACCAGTTCTGGATGTAGGTTCCAGCACTTCACCCTTGCTCATTATAACCTTACACTGCTTAATTAATGTGTTTTTAATTATTAAGAATTTCTAGTGATTTAACCCTTTACTGCCAATGCATTTTGTTTGCTCTGGCAATAAAACAGTTAAGCACGTTTTTTTTAAGGCACTTTGATGGCAACATAAGAGCTGGGCTCTTACAAGCACCTTAAGCTGCCACACTGAAATGGGATGTAGCATCTGCTGTACAACCATTGAACGAATTAGTGGAGGCGTCTTCTATATCTGAAATACTGAATCTATGCAGAAATCTGAACAAATGGGTAGCGACATCCCATTCCAGTGTGAAAACTCAATAAGGTAAAGTAGATTAGATAATTTGGGACTAATTTCAATTTGGCAATTAAGTTTTTTAACAGTGATAATATATAACGCTTAACTATTAAACTAACTTAGAAATCTCTACGCAGAACCACTTAAAAGCTCTTTAAAACCTTCATGATAACATGGATTTCCTGGAAATGAAACTCCAGCATTTCACAGGGTGCACTCATTCCAAGACCAGGTCTGGCTGCTGATCTCAAGCGGCGTTGTGCCATATAATGACTTTGTTCAGTATTGGGTCACCTGGTCTAACTGCACAAGTGTATTCTGTAGATTTGTTGGATCACTTAATGGTTTCCAGCACTGAAAGGTTAAAAGGAATCTTGTTACCCATAACCAGGGCTTGGCAAACTCCAGGAGCTGTTCTAAACTGACTGACTCCTGAACTGTCTAAACATGGTCCAGTCTTGCCTAAAGCCTTCCATCTCCAAAAAGCCATCCTTGTTATGGGCAACAAGGTTCATAAGTGAGTTTAGTCGCTTTATAGGACCTTCAGGAAATGTTTTACTGCAGCTTCAAGGTGGCAACTTTTTTTCTAACTTGGGGATTTATTGTTCTTGCCCATAATGGGCACTGTTTGTATATAGTATAAAGAATGCAGTGTTTTTACTGTGTATCTAATGAAAGATAACATTTTATGTACTTAATGAACTATTGTACTTTTTCTGTGGATCAGAAAATAAGTGCGGTCTATTGAATTTGAAATCTTTATATATCTTTAACGCTCTTGCATTATTGTCACAGCCCCAGTATCTGGGGTGTTATTGTTCTAGGAATTGTTTTTTTGGAATTCACAGAGAATGAAATTGTTCTCAGGGGAATTATACCTGGCGTCAGGGTGATTCTAATGTATCTCAGTCTCTGCTTTAAATAAAGCAGCTTCTTTCTTGAACATCACGTGTGTTTGTATTTCTTCATTGAATGATACTCTATTGGTTAATGTCCAAACACTATGCAAGATCTTTCCTGCTATAGAGGTTTTTTAATCGCCATTGGTATCCCAGGTAAACAACAAAGTCTGGAGATTGAGGAATAGGAGGGAAAGAGTGTGGGGGATCACCAACAACATGGTTTTAGGGTTGGGACACTGGCACATTGAAACCAAAGAGACTAAACCTGATGGGGGGCTTAAGACTGTCTCATTACCTAGTCCATACACCTTCAGATTCCTCCATACAACTTTCATGAGACCTACCAACAACTATGTAGTATAGTGACCTCCCTAATAGAATACATAGTGATTGGAAGGTGTAGAAAGGTCCTCCTATTACATGGTTTTGGTAGAAGAAAAGTTGGTTGTACAGAAGTTGCATGGTAATTGTATGTGGTGTATGGGGGGCTTTAGGGATTTTCTCGGGAACATAGTTTAATCAACAATAATAGATTTAATCAACATTTTAGGGCAGTTACACAAATTTGTACCATTAGTACATCCACCACTACTGTACATAGAGCAAATCCCCATGAGCAGTGATGGCAAACCTTTTAGAAAGAGAGTGCCCAAACTGAAACCCAATTATTTATCTCAAAGTGCCGGCATGGCAATTTGACCCAAATTACACATACACAACACGTAAATACACACTTTCTACTTTCTTATAAGAATATATAGAATAGGAGAGGGAATGGAGCACTGTGCAATCAGAAGAGGGGAAGAGAACTGAAAGCATTGAGCCAATAGGCTGCAGTTATTTCCTCTGTGCTGTCTGACAGCTCCCATGCCCACAGAGAGACCTCGGAGTTTGCCATCACTGCCCTAGAGCATCGGTTCTCAACCTGTGGGTTGGGACCCGCTTGGAGGTCGGACCACCATTTCACAGGGGTTGCAGAGTTCAATGGAAGCATCAGAGCTGCGCCTGACAAGCTGCAGCACTGATGCACACAAGCATAGTAGCAAGTTAGGGGTAAGGGTAATGCCTAGGGAGGGATGGGGCATTATGCTCATGCTCATAACATCCCACCCTGTAAATGGTTTTCACATGTGGTCAATAAAAGTGGGAGGAGACATTACACTTACCAGATTTTGCCAGCAGTGATGCCACACAGTGTAACTTTCGGTATTTGGAATGGAGAAGTGACACTCTACACCCGCACCTACGTGTTCCAAATACAGGAACTGACACTTCAAGACATGGTGGGTTCATATTTTCAGTCGAACAATAGAAATGTCATAGTTTATATATAATAAGGGCATCACTTGTATTGACAATTGAGCAGGCATTTGCATGTAAGTAGGCAAAGTGACGTGAGTCGGTGTGCATGCAGGTCTGGGGACTAGATAAAATTTGCCAACTTTGGATATCGCCAGGTTGTGGGACCCCTCACCAGACACTGGAGTCCGAGAAATGCCAGCGCACAGTGGGTCAGCCAGTGGTTTGTTACACAAATATAAGGGAGTTGTGTAAGACAGTTGAGCTTTTTCAAACAATGTCCCAAGAAGGGATTCGCAGTGAGCATCTCCCCTGTACTTCATTGGTCACGGTACATTCAGGAGCATGTAAGGAATAAAGGTGGGTTTACACGTCAAGATTTTTTCGGCCGAAAGATGGACGACTAACGATTTTTTTGGTTTATTGTACAAAAATTGTGTACAAAAATGGATTTTTTTTTCAGATATCGGACAATCGTCCATAAGGTGATCGGACATGTTGGTAAACTTTCATCTGTCGTTTATTTTTCG
>CM070039.1:77041827-77054620 GCA_036250615.1 Ptychadena robeensis
GTTGCACAAAAATCTAACAAAAATCTAATTACGTTCGATAAATGGACGAACGAAATCTGAAAAATCGAATTGGAGGTTGGACGAAACAAAAATCTTGACGTGTAAACCCACCTTGAGAGATCACAACCATGGTTCTGGCTTTACAATTGATAATGATGAAAGTCAAGTATACGTCCTTATTTTTTTTTAATAGGGATGTAAAGTTCTAATAATTTTCTGCATGGAAAAGCACAAAACGTTGATTGCATTGAACTAGTTTCTTTGGTCAGGATTATTAGGCTAAAACATAAGCCAATCCAAGCAGTGCTAAAGAATTAGCTTTTCAAATTAAGGCGTGAGGTCTCTTGCAGGATACCCTTTCTTAGGAAAACTGTCAATCTGTAGTCTTGGATAGTATGGCAATAGGGTTAAGAGGTGGTTACAGGGGTTTACTTTTGCCATTAAGTTACTAGGACTGAAAGAAAGGGTGATGTACATTAGAGACTTTTGGCAGAACTATCTTTAATTCTGAGGTTTCTTCTGGACTGAAAATGAAGGGAAATCTCCTCCATGAGACACATAGAAAGCACTGGAAAGGGTTTTAATCCTCTTTGAAAATAGATATGCTGTGCTTTACATACAAAATAAACCGCAACATTTTGGCACCAGTCCTGATGGTCATGGTTGGGGTCAGGCATGAGTAAAGAGGGCAAGACACTAAAGCCCCCCATACACGACTAGATTTTTCATCCAATCAACTCAATCCAATCAATTTTTTTGGTTGATTGGTTGAAAATCTATGGCAGCCCACATGGTTAGATCAACCTAAACCAATTAAAATTGGGAAAAAAATTGATTGAAAAAGGATTGGACATGTTGGTAAATTTAAATTGGTTGTATTAAAATGCATTACACTTTCAGTCTATCTACAGAAAGTTGATCAAATATCTGTTACTACAGTTAACAAACATACAATCAATCACAGATTTTCCTGACCCCAAAAAATTGATCTTTTTTAGTTGATTGAACAGAAAATCTAGACATGTATGGCTAGCTTTAGGGTGTTCCAGGGCAAATTTGAACAAAAAGCAAGCAATAGTCTTAGAAGTTTCAGTGTGTGTTGCTTCACAATCAAAAATGAACCTCAAAACTCCAAAGACAAAACCACAGTTTTTAACAGTTCTGTGCCTACTTCCTCTTCAGCTGCCCAGAAGCCGGTGGCGATACCGAGAAGTGAGTCAAATATTACCATCCTGCAAAACTTCTACCCACAAACTTGACGTGCTCAGCAACTAAGAGACAAGAATATTTATCGGAACACCATCTGATGGTGAATCACAAGTTACAAAAGCTGGGAAATCGGCAAAAAAACTTTGTGGGTTAAAAGTTGACAGATCTGCTGAAGAAATGGCACATTATCAGGAAATTTAGTCACTTGAGTTGTCTTTCACCCCATCACTTAAAGCTACAAGGCACTTTTATTTGAAGCCTGGTTATACTTTCAGTTGAAATCTGCTAAATACATTCTAGGTGCTTATTAAAGTGCTTTAAGTAATTCAGCTTGTCCCACTCCAACAGGCTGTAATGGTACCACCCCAGTCCACCCACCCAAGTCGAAGCTGAAGTTCCCCAACCAGCATGGAGCTTTAAGCTTTGTTAATTGCCGATAAAGGTCGTGGCATCACCACGATGAGCTCGAGCAGGTATTGACGTGTATGGGGATCCTAACAGTCCCACTCTGCAAACTATGGCTATGGCTGACCTATAAAGCTAGCCACATGTGTGCGCTCCCAATATTCCTCTAATCTGTTACTTCATCTGAGCCATCCATGGTTCCTTCAAGCAGGATCAATGGAACATGTTGGAAAACCTATGTTGAAATCCATTACATTGAATAGGGGACAGCGCAATGTAATTGAATGACTGTTGAGCAGGACACACAGAGCAGCTTAGCCACACACACAAGCTGTGTGTTAAGCTATGGATGTCTGTGTGAAAGGGGCATGGCCAGCACGGACCCAGCCAGCTCTGCCAGAAGAGAGGGGGGGCTGGCTGCAGGTGGGCTAGCAGCCAGATGGAGAAGCTGGCTGCCTGGGGAACCAGAAAACCAGGTCCCCATCGTACAGTTATTGATGTGCACATTAATTACTGTACGATTGACCCACGATCAATCACGGTGCAATCGACCGGCTATCAATTACAGCGTGGTGACGTCACCACGCTGTAATTGATAGCCGGTCGATTGCACCGGAATCTACCCGTGTGGCCAGCTTTAGAGTCCCCATACACCTTTAGATTTCTCTGTCAGATTTTCTTTAGATCTCCTTTTGTTTACCAAAACCATGTAATATAAGGGACTTTCTACACCATCAAGTCTACCTGTGTTCAATCGCAGAGGACCCGGCACTACATAGTTGTTGGTAGATCTAAAGGATATCTGACAGAGAGATCTAAAGGTAAGGCAATTCATATCTTTAATTTGATTCCTCTGGAATGTATATAGCTTATTTAAACTGAAAGTTTATTTAGGCTTTGACAAACCCCAACTTTAAATGGAAAGACTGGTATTTATTGTGAAAGTGTTTACACTAGGTAAAGCCTTTTTATTTTGGATATAAAAGGAAGGATTGACCACCTGTCTACATTTTATAGCTGACTGTCTCCCCATTGAGGTGAACATTCACTACTCTTCAGCAGTGGGGGGCCATTTATACTATAACAAAAGGGAAGGAGAAATACAACATTCTAGAGTTTTCCTGAGGGCAAGGGAGGACAACTAAAAGGTAACCTACAGTATGTGCAGCTTTGAAGATTTCCTTTCTCTGTTTTAAGGACCAGGACATTTTAAGGAGAAATGGAAGGAAGTTTTCCCAACGGTAAATAATGCACTGGCATGGGTTCCAAATCTTTGCTTCTTTATCCTATTATTATAAAGGTTAAACTATAAATGTACTTCAATATTTCTTAACGGCATATATATGAACATTACTAACTTTACTAGGGAGCCCATCCCAATAAAATCTAAGGGGCTTCTCGCACAAAGGCTGAGGTAGCGGTCCTGATGCTGGGTTGTTGTCCTCCTAAGGCCTTCTCTACGTCTCCTGATGTACTGGCCTGTCTCAATGCTCTGGACACACTACGCTGACAGACACAGCAAACCTTCTTGCATTGATGTGTCATCCTGGATGAGCTGCAATACCTGAGCCCCTTGTGTGAGTGTAGACACTGTCTCATGCTACCACTAGTGAAAGTGAAAGCACCATCAGCATTCAAAAGTGGCCAAAACATCAGCCAGAAAGCATAGGAACTAAGAATTGGTCTGTGGTCACCACCTGCAGAATCACTCCTTTATTGGCGATTTCATGCTTATTGGAACAAGGATACGAGACGCACAACCTAGTACAACAAAGTAGGATACTGTAAATGGTTAAATAATATGAAATGAAATAAAACAAAACAACAGACAAGATACTCACATTAAACGAGGTACACAAGGATTGATCTCTCAGGGCTGTGTGTTTTCCAGGATGACCTTACATCCTGGTTAGGGATGAAATCACTTCCTGCTTACAGATGCTGAATTGCTCAACAGGAACAATGGGGCACGTTTCGAGCGGAGGCTCTTTTTCAACATTTGCACAACAGCATGTGAAATTGATTGTCAATTAGAGTTGCTACCTAAAAGCCCCCACACATGTAGAGAGCCACGATTTGTCTGCCAATTGATGTGCTCACGGCCGTCGGTCAGCGACTAAATCGGCCATGGATCGCGGGTGCCCACATGTGGTGACAGATCCCTGTCATGCCCGTTAATCTCTGGCCGATGCCATTTGTTTGAATGGCGACCGGCCCCCATTCCCCATCCAAATGGCCGGCACACAAAGGGTGCCCGCCGATATTTCGAACGACGTCATCATGTTGCACTCCACCGCTCATCTGTCGGCCCCCGCTTGCTACGTATGTGGGAGCCTTAAAGGTAGCCATACACGGCCCAATCTTCATCCGATTTTTTAAAAGATCAACTGCAGTGCACGTTCCCGCCAATCACCAGGCGGTCACTCGGCTAAAAATCGGGTGTGCCCACCTGGTGGGATCGACCAGGAATCTCCCAAATGTTGGATCGTACTTTGTATGGGGGCGGCAGACAAAGGGTAGGCCGCCGATTAGCTGATGGGACAGCTGCAGCGGGATGATGTCATCCCGCTGCAGTCGATTCCTCATCTATCGAGGCAGAATTGCCTTGTGTATGGGCACCTTAAGTGTACAGTTTGATTTCACAGAAGTGTGATTGACTTGGAGTTACATTGTGCTGTTTAAGTGCTCCCTTTATTTTTTTTGAGCAGAATATATAACGCATGTTAACAAAAAAACCAAGACTACATTACAGAGAAAACCAAAACAGTTACTCAATAGCTCCACATGTTCAATAGGCAAAGAGAACATTTACTTTCCTAGTGGACCTGTATTCTTCAGCGAAATAAGTTTTAATATGTGAAGTCTCACAGGACCTCAGGGACTTACAGTGAAAGATGAAACAAGGAAGTCATCTCTTCTAAAATATGGCAGCTGCAGAGCTCACTCCTCCCCAGAGAATCTAAATAATAACTTCAGCAGGCACAAGCAACTTCGGCATGTAATTACAGCCAACTGAAATGAAATTATTCATACATTGTTCAATATAAGTGCCCCAGCGTCCTCTTTAAAATAGGTATCTCTAATGTAGGATGTCTAGCTCGGAGAAATAGAAAAATATTTGTTTAATAATTAGTAACACGCAGTTCATAGTATAGCCGGGACCTTCAAATTCTTTTCCCACCGAAAATGTGGACATTTGTAGGGGAATTACTTTGATTGTGAGCGGTGTTTGTTCAGTGGGGCTACGCAATGACCACATCTCTCTAAAAATATCTATGTTTGGTTATGTGAACTCATCTAAACATTTCCAGTTGTATTGGAGGACTTAGAAATGACTCTCCCATACGGCAATGTTTGTAGTTTTCTTTGTCTTTTTAGGTTGTTTACTCGCACATGGGTGTACGAGGCAGATTATGGGTGATCAAAGGACAAAGGACAAAGGATTATGGGTGATCATCTATCACAACCACCAATCCACCACATTTTTCAAAACGAGGTTTTAGGGAAACCTCGTTAAATGTGAGTATCTTGTCTGTTTTGTTTTATTTCATTTCATATTATTTAACCATTTACAGTATCCTACTTTGTTGTACTAGGTTGTGTGTCTCGTATCTTTGTTCCAATAAGCATGAAATCGCCAATAAAGGAGTGGTTCTGCAGGTGGTGACCACAGACCAATTCTTAAGCTAGCCATACACGTGTCGGATTCCATGGCCAATTGATCACTCACCCAATTGATTCCGGCGATCTCAGCGGGAATGGGAGCTGCAATCAATCAGCCAATTAAGAGGATCCGATCGTTGCATACCACCTTGTCCGAGTGATCGCGTCCAATTGATCGGGGGCTCAGAATTGGATCTGACAGAGAACCAACATGTGACTCAGGTAGTGCAGCTCATCCAGGAAGACACATCAATGCAAGAAGGTTTGCTGTGTCTGTCAGCATAGTGTGTCCAGAGCATTGAGACAGGCCAGTACATCAGGAGACGTAGAGAAGGCCTTAGGAGGACAACAACCCAGCATCAGGACCGCTACCTCAGCCTTTGTGCGAGAAGCCCTGCAAAATTACCACAAATGTACATGTGTCTTCTCAAACGGTCAGAAACAGACTCCATGAGGGTGGTATGAGGGCCTGATGTCCACGTTCAATCGACGTTAGATTAGATTTTGTAGTTCGATCCAAAAAATTGAAAATCGATTTTAATTTAATCGATGTACACCACATGGGGAGTGCGATTATATTCGATTTCGACTGAAAAGTTAATCAAAGTAATTAAAAATCGTCAATTGAATTCCTCTTACAATTTTAGTTTCATTTGGAAGTTAAAGGGGAGTAGCCACACACATCGAGTATCATTGACTTGACAAAAAAAATGGACAATAGGGGGTGGAAAATGCTCTAACATAAATGAGGGCAATGCTGGCAAACCACTTAGGTGCACCATGACATTGGTGGATCCTATCTAAAGCCGTACACGGCTCGATTTTTTGTTCCATGACAGTTGTTCCTTGTTGTTGTGCATTAAACGCAGCCCATCTTGAGTAATCAATCCTACTCCAAGTAAAAAATCGATTGAACAGGCATCTCAATCTGTGTAAAAATAGGCCAAGTGTCCCCTGGTTCAAGGTTCAAGCCTCATCCACTAACATTAGAATATCAATCATATAAAAATGTTGGCCAGGGTACTATACATTCTGCAAGGAGTTTGTATTTTCTCCCCGTCTGCATGGTTTTCCACTCTAAATGACACACTTATAGCTTAATTGCCCCCCCTCCCCTTTACCATATGACTATAGTACCCAGGTGCCCAACCTGCGGCCCTTTGAGCGTTCTTCGGCTCCCCACCTCAGTCCCCTACTTGTGGCACCGAAAACCTAACTGTAAATGCATAGGAACTCACCTGTCCACCAATCCCCCGCTGACAGGTCCGTGTCCGTGAGACGTCTGTGGGAAGAGGCCATAAACGTACATGATCGGTGTACGTAAAAGCCAATCACCAATCCAGATGGCGCCTGAGCAAGGCCTCTCCTCCTCTAGTGTTGACGGGGGATCAGCAGACAGGTGAGTGCCTAGGCTCCCACTATTCCACTATTCTAACTATGCCTGCTGTATTTTTTTTCATAAAAAAATGCTTATATAAGTCAGTATAGATCAAAAATGTTATGTGCTGCCCTTTAGTGATACTGGGGGCCGCACTTGTGGCCCTCCATATCCACTCAGTTGGCCACAATTGCTATAGTAGGTACATTATACTGTATTGTGAGTTCCTCTGGTAGACAGTGATATGACTGCATAATACATTGGTATGAGATGATAATTATAACTTACAGGAAGTGTAAATTGTAGACATATTCTTGTCTTGTTCAATGATCAACTTGTTGACTGGATTGGCAAATTACATTGTAACTTGCCAATCCAGTCAACAAGTAGTATTTTAAGAGGCAAGGCCTTCTTATGCTTAAGCTTTCCTAAAATGAAACTGTATACATATTTGGTACATATCATTTTTTATCTTTGACGTCTCGGAAACCGGTGAGTTTTGTGGTCGTGTCTAATAATGACAAATACAGATCAAACACCGATATGAAACTAAAGAGTTGGTTTATGTAGGATCTACACATATCAGTCAAAAGTTCAAGTCATACAGCAACCTAATACTGCACTGCAGTCACATATAAGACATGAAAGCAGTCAGCTCTGTAATCCTTAGCACTATACTTGAACTATATTTCTAAAGACATTCATTAGACCTGGCATTAGCCTATTGGAACCCATGTACAGCAGAACTACATGAGCACAAAGAGCCAGTCAGCTCTCATGCTTTCATTGTGTTCCAGGAGTTTTGCTTTAAGGAACAATATAGAATATGGTATGGGGTAAGTTGGGGGCCCCTTACAGGCTGTTTACCTTTGGCTGTAGAGTTGTCCTCTCAACTAATGAGATATTTCTTCCCTGATACTATCAGGGAAACAAGAAACATTTTGCAGTTGCTACACCTTCCAATCACTATGTATTCTATCAGGGAGGTCACTATACTACATAGTTGTTGGTAAGTCTCATGAAAGTTGTATGGAGGAGTCTGCCTGTCTATGGGGGGCTTAACACTTTGCAAACATTGGCTGAACAAAGCTGTATATCTTTATAGGGTTAAAAGTCCAGGCCTGGCAGTAAAAGTCCTTGCACCATCGTAAATGTTGGGTAAATAGCTACCCCCACCCCCCCTTAGAAGATAGGATGTGAGGTCTTCATGCATTATTTCATTCCCTGGCAGGTCTCTTTGGTTTGTGCATGTCAATGACGAGTTTGCTCCATTCACACACTTCTTCCTCCATTCATGCCAACCTCCCTCCCATCCTGTCCTTCACTACCCAAACTGGATCTCACATTGTAGGCCTCAGTTGGCATGGAAACTTTTTTATCATCCCCTGAAAAGAGGATTCTTTATGCATTGTCTTCTCTATAGCATGCCCCCCCCAACCCCATACTCAGTCAAAGGAAGGCTCAGTTTAGTAAAGAGGTTGTTGGGGTGTAAATAAATTGTTTGGATTTTGGACAGGGAGGGTTGAGGAAATGTTCTACGGGTGACAGGAAAGTTCACTGGTTTCAGTCTAAATCATCTCCTGTGCGGCACTAACAGCTGCATAAAGTTAGCAGCCGCCAACATGGTTTGTACCAGAAGAACACACCTCATTGTACTATGGTGCAAACTATCCGCACCATCAGTGTTCCTATTCAGTGTAATAATAATAATTCATGATACAAAAAATGCTTGCCAACAATGTGTAAAAGCAGAGCTGTGCCAATGTATCTTATGCAAATGTGTCAAACTTGTATGGGTCACATGTGGACTTCTTCACTGAAGACTTAAATGGCTTTGTGGTTAAATGTACCCCTCCATTATTGAGTTCTATTATCTATCTAATGCTTTATGCTTTATTTTTTAAGGCATCTTATTGGATCCAATATGGTAATTTGCAATGACTAAATTATTGTGTTCCAAAGTGCAGTAATACTTTCTGAAATTAAGTGGGTGCAGCCCTCATGTTGTGATGATGTGGTGTAGCCCCTTTAAAGTCTTCTCAGTATGGGCCACTGCATTATGTGAGTTAAATATGGCTTCCCAAATGCTCTGGTGTCTGGTGCAGGGCTGCCTGGAGTGCAGAAACAGTCCTCTAGCTTATAGAAACACTGACTTACCTACTCTTTAAGTATTAAATCTTTATAAAAAAGATTCTATATTGTAAGCATTCGTTAAACTGCTGTTTATCTCATAAGATGAGCAAACAACTTTTACTGCAGAACTCAACTCTCAGGAGGTTCTCAGTAGGGTTATTGCTATAGTCGGAATGATACCATTGAAGTGTTAATAAGAATATTACTTCATAACACTCTGAATAATTTGGTTTGTCCGCACCACTATTGAAATCTACGAAGGATGCTGGAAAGAGCTACCTAGATACTTTAGTATATGTATAGAATGGGAATTGCATCATCTCACTAGACAAGTGATGGCCAACAACTGACCCGGAGAAACCATATGCTTCTGTGATTCTTTTTAAAACTGATTGTTTTATTCACATTTCTGTCTGGAATAAATGTAAAACTGAGCATGGAGACTTCTGAGCCTGCTTTGTTGATGTTTTAGTAGTGTGAAATCAAGGCACAATGAGAAGACAAGGCATTTGAGGACTAGGAAGCTGGTCACCAATGTGCATCATTCAGCTGAAAAATGTAATCAGGTTTAAAGAAGCCGATTGAAAAAGCAATTTTTAGGTTCAGCATTATGACATAGAGTATGTGAAACATTACAGCAAAGCATGGTTTACAGTTATCTTGTGTTTTGCTTTACCTCAACACTCAAATGTGTATATGTAATAGGCAGGTGTCGGGTAGTGAACTAGGAACCCCTTAGAGAACCAGTATAGTGCAACTGGTGCTTTACCAAGGCACAGTACAACAAATGGGTAACTGTTTAGTCTTATGTATAAAGAAAAGCAGTCTTTAAGGCTTCACTCCGCAGCAATGGCAAGTAAGGGTGTTGAAACAGTCCAGTACCCAAACGTTGGGCGCAGCAGCAAACCATCCCTAAGGGCAACCACGGGGGGCCTCCGATGCTCCACTTGTCTCCCACTCCTCTCCTGTTCCACACCGGTGGGAGGAATCCACCCCATTTTCCTGGCTCAGTTGCAACTAGGGCTGTCAGTTCAGCTCTGTACTCTGTACACAGGTTGTTCTGCTCAGGAGCCACCCGTACGCTCCCTCCTGCTTAGTCCTGATCATAGGGAAACCAGGAATAGACACACACGCTACCTTTCTCCTCTCTGCCCAGATCACCGAGCACTCCATTTTCAGCCTGAAGGGTTTTTATGGCTTCTACGCTGGGTCCCCCCCCCCTAGTGTTAAGACTAGGGGGGTGACCCAGCTTCCGAACCCAACTCTCCCTCTTCAATGATGGGCACCCCCTCTCCTAGAAAATAAATATTCTCTTTGGATTTTCACAAAGTTGTCTAAATCTGTATAAACACAGCAGCTTTAGTCTGCTGTTTAGGATTTGGTTTCAAAACAGCAGAATTATTGTGAAGCCCATCTGTTGATCAATGCTGAACGAAGAGATTCAACCAGCATGCAAATAACCAGTTTGCATATGAGATTATGTAAAATTTATATATAAATTCAGTTCTTGGCCCTCTGATAACATTTGCAATGCATATGAATGAATGTGGTTCACAATAGCCCGTCATCTGCTTTGTAAACAGCCGCTTTGCACCTGTGCCCTACACTTTGGGAAGAGAAAGCCCCATTGAATAGGCAGGTCTGTGGTGAGTGACGAGTCCTTGGACAGCTGTACCAGCATGTCTGGATGGACGGAGGCATTGGGGTCATGTATGTGCCCTCCTTTTGTCTAGGTCACAAAGCAAGCTGTCCACAACAAACCTGTTGGACACATCTTTTGGCTTCTGACTGCAGATGGCAGGAGGCACACTGACCTGTCACTCAGATGGGTGGGTCATACTGATCTACAGAAAGGAATATATAATGGCACGAGCTGTGATATTACTCCAATCCTTTTACTAAAAATAGCAATTGTTATAAATGTTGTCAAATGTTGCGCGAAGTAAAGTCAACACCATAAGTAGAAGATGTTAGTTGGAAGATGTGACCAGCCAAGAATGTTTCTTTCCATAACACATCAATGTTTTCTTTGGCTGATCATGTTCACTTCATGTTTCTAGACTGAGTGAGCGTCATGCTAGTCTAATTTTTGGGGGTTTAAAAGCTTTGAAAAAAACCTAAAAAGGCCTTCTTTTGGGATCAGCTAACCAGCAGGTATTCCCTTCTGATCTGATCATCCACCGGCTACAGACAAGGAGACCAGCTACTTGGAGAGAAGACCGCTGTTTATTTTGGAGGACAGTTAAGGTGGTCATATGCGGTTCAATATTTCCATTCGATTGACCTTAACAATAGTTTTAAAATTGATTCCTTTTTTAGCTAAATCGATCAACCATAAGTTATCCAAATTGCAAAAAATGGATTGAATGGTGATCGGATATGTTGGTAAATTTTGGTTGATCGATCAAGCATCTGATGAGTTTTTTTGGTATTTCCATCGATTTTTTATCCGATGGTACTATGGAGCATGCACACAGAACTAAGAAAACAAACCCATCTGTTGTAAATCGATCACATTATGCAAATGTTTTTTAAGTTAATAAAATGGAAAATCGAGCCGTGTATGCCCAGCTTAAGTCTGCTCCTTTCTCCAGGAACTGGTAAGCTACAACAGGTAGGCTAAATGTACACGTCGTTTCCCGTCTGTTTTTAGTCCGCAGCAGCCCAGGAATTGACCAGGTGCGAGGTGCGGAAAAGACCTGTCACAATTTTGCAGGCCCTCAGGGGTCGTTTAAAAAAATGTCGTCATTACAGGTCAATCAGGCTAAAGCCGAAAACCAGTCATTTCGATTTTAGCTCATTTATCCAGTGGTTTTGTAAATGTAGCCATATTTTTTCTTGAGATCGGTCTATCACAGCACTATAGTCTCAAGCACTAAAGGTCTGAATGGCCTTTGTATGGCCTTGACTAGGAAATAAAAGAGCTCAATGAGGACAAAGGCAGGGTCTTCCTGCCACAGTTTGTTGCTTGTTGTGACTTTCAACCAGTATTTGTAATGTGCAGTGCAACATAGTATTAACAGTTAACACCAATATCTGAAGACCAACACAACTGCAGTATAAGGAAATACCTATGGGTGGCGGTTTATGGGCCACACCCTACATATTCGAAACGTTTTATTAAGCTTTTTCATTGTGAGGGTTCATTGTTAAATTTGTTAATAAAGACCTTTTATTATAATTTGATACTCATGATGGTTACATAAGGTACCAGAAAAAAAACCCTGGTAGGGCACTCTTCAAAGGCGGGCCAGTGAATAGATGTACTGCGACTAACACAACTATGTCCAAGCCGTGGCATCGCTAGATTTTGTGTCACCTGGTGCTGGAAACCCATGGTGTCATCCCATAGTAGCGTTTACGTTGTGCTGTGAATAATATGGGTGTCAAATTGTGTGACAATGTTGTTCTTTAACTCTACCCTAACCCCCATCCATTATCGAAGCAGTCCCCGAACTTTCCCTGCAGGACCCTCTTTTCTAGATAGGGACATTATCGAGCCCCTCGTTCAAACTACACAGTTTCAGATTGAGGGCCATTTCACACTAGCAGTGTTTGAGTTGCAGTATTGTGTACTAGCACTAGTATGAAATGGCCATCAAACTTTATTTGAAATACAACTCATACAACATTATTTGGTGTTCACACCATTCATGCAGATACATGCATCATATATACACACACCAGTCATGCAAATACATGTGTCTTATATACACACACCAATCATACAGAGACATGTATCATATATACACACACCAATCATACAGAAACATGTATCATATATATACACACCAATCATACAGAGATATGTATCATATATACACACACCAATCATACAGAGACATGTATCATACATACACACACCAATTATACAGAGACATGTATTATATATACACACACCAATCATACAGAGATATGTATCATATATACACACACTGATCATACAGACATGTATCCTATATACACACACCAATCATACAGAGACATGTATCATATACACACACA
>CM070039.1:77074700-77124471 GCA_036250615.1 Ptychadena robeensis
TCGGGCAAGGTGGGCTGCACTCAATTCTTAGCCGATCGATCGGCGTGCACGCGCCTGGTGCTCGATCGGCCTGGAATCGTGTGGGAATCGGACCCGTGTATGGCTACCTTAAGTGATTCTAGATAGACCGTATATGCTCAGATGTTCATCTATCCCCTCAGTGATCCATTAAGCCACAGAGTAAAGGAATTACTGGTACCTCCAAGCATGGAGAATCATGTGACAGAGCTGAATCAATAAGCAGTTATCAGTGAAATTAAAAGTGTAACATTATGACTGACAACTCCGTACGGAAGGTGGCATTTTCCTGCTCCTGACACCCGCTTAGAATGCGCTGAATTGGCAAAGCATGGCTTTACTTAACACTACAGAAAATTCTAAAATGCCTCTAGATCTTTCCACCCATTTCATTCATTCTTACATTGAGTAAATTAGCAGGTTAAGGTACATGCTCCTAAAGAAACATCAGTTCTGGTAAAATGTCTCTTCGATTTGGAGTTGCATGCTCCAAGGTTATTGTCATCTTTCCCTTTAAGGTGCCTATACACAGGTTGATACCTGTTTGATCGACCCATGAATGATCGCAACATGATGATGTCACCACGATGCACTTGATCCTACAGCTAATCAATGTGCACCACTTTGCACATCGATTCCCATTCGATACTTTATATGGGGCCCCTTTTTTTGTTTTTGATTAACAAACAAGTGACTTCTCAATCAAACAGAAAATCTATCTGAATATGGGGGCTTTATACTTGGGGAGTCACTGACCAAAAATAAGCATTACTATAGAAGATGTTTCTGCTAAGATAGTCCCCAAAGTAGAAAAGCAAGAATGGAGAGGAGTATTAGGAAGCCTAAAGCTTAAAAAACTAGTAAGCTTAAAAGTTTATACTGATAGCAGAGTTTAATGTTGATCTCATCCGAATGCACATAAGACTGACTCGATCCTGAGCAACCTCATCGCCTGGCTCTTTCTGTAATGTAAAGCTAGCCATACACGTTCGGATTCCATGGCCGCTCGATCACCTATCCGATCGATTCCGCCGGGAATCGCAGGTGTGATCGATCGGCCAATTAAGAGTATCCGAAGAGTATCCGATTGGATACCACCTTGTCCAATGGATTCCGGGACGATTCCATGTCCGATTGTCCACCTCACAAATGGCAACTCCCCCTGATCCGGACAGAATCGCATGAGAAAGACCAACATGTTGGTTCTCTGTCGGATCCGATTCTGAGCCTCTGATCAATCGGACGTGATCGATCGGACAAGGTGGGCTGCACACGATTCCGGCACGATCGTTTCGCTTGCACGCGCCCGGAGTCGATCGGCCCGGAATCCGGCCGGAATCCGACCCTTGTATGGGGGCCTTAAGACTAATGATCAGGAAACCATGATGATGTCTACAAGAGTTTAGAGAAGGTAGACATGAGGAGGGAAGTACCTTGCTAATAACAAGGTTTACAAGATATTGTTTCTTTAAAAGAAGACACATACGCTATAGAGAACATGTTAAAAAAAATAAGCCAAAAAGCAGGGGAAAGAGGAGATCATCTAGACTCTGTACGCCATTGTCATGTATAGACCTATAACTAATTGGCCCCAATACACATCAGAACAGAAATCATTGTATAGATCAGTGCTTCCCAAACTCTCCTTGCAGGGTCCCCTTTTCTATTTAGGAACATTGAGCCCCCCCCCCCTCCCTATTCGAACACAGGTTAAGAATGAGGGCCAGCGCCCCCCTGGAATACCTTCGTGCCCACCCCCCCAGTTGGGGGACCACTGGTCTAGATACAATTATTAAGGTGGGTCAGAGCACCACTTCTAACTACACTCCAGTAAAGTTAATTAATTACCATGACAGGTTAATGAATTAAATTAATGCAGTGTCAACATCGGCTTCTGCGCCAGAAAATAATATCTCAGTTCAAGAGAGGTTATTTGGTCATTTGAGCCTATCACAGTTTGTGAAAGCATCAGGTTTTACAATGCCTTCTAATAGACCAACCAGCCTATACTTGCCATGTCGGTAAGTTGTGAAATATTTCACATTTCATAATAAACATGATGTACTTAATGTTTCCAGACGCATTACCACTTTACCTTTGCCTGTATCCAAACCTCCTCTAAGATTAATATTTTCATAATAGACCCGCTGACTGAAATTCTTAGCTTATAACCGCATGTGCTGAGTACTCCTTGACCTTGAGGGCACCAATGGTGATTTAGGTTGGATGGCATGGAATACACAGAAGCACTTAGTTGAAGCAAAGGCATGTTATATATTTCGATTTTGCATTTGTTGGATGGTTGCTTAAAATTCCTCAACAAACTTCCTAGTTCATAACATTGTACACCAAACATGAGCAGAAACATCTACTACATGGCGGAATCGGATGCAGTGGTAAGGCATACGAAAGGTTCTACTTTAGTAAAATCCACATAACTGCAAAAGGCTTAAAAGACGCACAAACATGCCTTGTACTGAGTTGGTGGCAAACTTCAGGTGCTGAGCTCTGTGTGTTTGGATGAACAATGCTTGGCCATCTTGGTAAGAGTACTCTGGTGTGTTCCACAAAGGAAACGTTATATCTCAGAACTCATGTAAAACCTAGGACAGACTATCACAAAGGTTTCTTTCATCTCACATGATTCAAGAGGCGAATAAGGGTAGAGCGCACTTTAGAATAATAAAATCTCATTAAATGATTCTCGAAAACTCGAGGAAATCTGTGCTGGCAGATCCAAACAATTCAATAATGGTGTCTAGAATGAGATTGCCCAAAATGCCATTCCTACCTTCAAGTTTTCATAAACAAGGCTCAAGGAGACTAAAGATGGGTCTACATGTGTAGATTTTTTCTTCTATCAACTGCTAATTCAACCAAAAAGTTGGTCGTTCTTCATTGATTGAACAAAAAAATCTTCATGTGTAAACCCACCTTTACATTTGCAGGAGAAGTCTACAGGTCTATAGCCAACACTCCCAACCTGTCCAAAAAACTCAAAATTGCATAGTGAGCTCCATGAAAAGAATACAAAGCCCTAACCCCACTGTAGGCCCATCACCAGGCGTTGGCCTGATTAGCAAGCAATAGCTTTGACTTTCTGCATCCTCCTCCTACAGACAAACCAAACCACTAGTTTAACTTATTTTACCCCAGTTAGTTATGGCAAGTTAGCACTGGGATTTGAATACCCACTTAAAAATAATTGTAAAGATGACCAACTATCCAGCACAAAATATTTCACCTAGAGAATCAGAAGGGCCAACAAGACTAAGTAAATAAGCTCATTGTCCAAGCTGACACACCATTTGGCATTTGATGGTCCTATAACTTCCTTACCATAGTCTACAGAAAACATGAAAAAGATATTTAAGGAGATCCTTTATCTTTCTTCCATGCTCTCTTGCTCAGGCACTTACTCTTAAAGTGGACCTGTCACTTACCAATACAGATACTGCTGCAATGGAAGAGAGTAGAGGCGCGTAGGCACATTTTTGCTCATGCATTAAGCTTCCAATACATTTCTGAAATCTTAAAGCATGAGTCCACTTTAAAACAAATGAATGATCCTTTGCCTATATTAACAGCCTGCAAACTCACACAATGTCTCTGCACATCTATACTTACCAAGAGCATAATTAGCAGTAAAGCTACATGGAAACTCATTGGAGCCCATCGCTCGAAGGGTGGCTTTAGGGAAGGTTAGTAAAGGAAGAGGTAAAGCTAAAGTGAAATGACACCTTATCGTTAAGTAGTGCCAATAAGTTTGTATGAGCGATGGGTACCATTTCCGAGAAGTCAAGATAAAACTGCAGATGAGAATAGTACATTATGGGAGAAACTATAATGTCCTAGGTATCTATACCGAGTAGGTCACCAAAAAGTGGCCAAAACCATAAAATAGGCAATTCTTTGACATCCTAAACCATCTTAAGCAATGCCAATAATATTGTCTTATGTCCTAACACTCACTTTCTAAACAATTATAAGAATGTGACAATAAAGATGAACAGTGTTCCCTAAATTCTTCCCTACAGCTCTCTTAAAAATAGAGAATAGTACATTTTACAATATGGGAGAAGCTATAACTTACTAACTTTCCTCTCTTCCATCTTCCATAAACTTACAAGAAGACTCCGCCAGTCCTTAAAGCCCCAGGTATCTATACAGAGGTCACCAAAATTATTAGAAAGCCCATATTAAATAGGCAATGTCTTAGACATGCAGAAACAATGGCAACGATATCGTCTTACGTCCTAATGCTTGTCTTTCTAAACAATTAGAAAGTGGCAATGTGGCAAAAAATGTGGCAATAAGGGTGAACAGTGTTCCCTAATTTCTCCCCTTGCAGAAGTCTCCTAAAAATAAAAAAGTCAAGGACTAATTATGTGTACCCTATTTTCTGCTGAGCAGACAAACAACCGATGGGCCAAACTCTTACTATGTATACACGCCCACCTGAGTCTCCAATAGTTAGCCTGACCTATATTGCAGGTTCAACGTTATTTTAGATTTTTTTCTGTTTTCCTGGTGCAGAATGTATCAGAAGAATCCATGTAAAAAGACAAGACTTAAGTGAAAGATCCTATAAATGGCAAGCAAGTTGAACCTATTAATATCACGCACAGGATACAAACACAACAGTAATCCTCAAGACTGTTGTGTCTTGAGTTGGATTTCTTTTACAATAACAAGGCAGTCTTTGAGACTGGACGCAAAGTCCAACATGCTATTTACAGTTCACATTTTAGAGATGTCTTTTCTGAAACAGTTTTTTTTCCAATTCATCCCAGCTGTTCTCTATATGAATAAGAACACACACGAAAAAAAAAAATATTGAAGCCAAAATCAAGGTGCAAACAACAGCATTGTGCTTCCAAAAAGATGTCATGTTAACTGAAAGATATTTGTCTTTGATGGCCTTGGTGGGTCAACATGGCTCAGTTTTACTCTCTGTGGTCCAAACCCTTATGAACAGAAGCAAGACAGAAAAAAAATCGGAATTCTCAAGTGGAATTTTTAGTTCTCTTTTTATTATTAAAAGGGAGTCATCATGATGAAAGAGGAGAAGTCACAAGTCGAGGACATAATTTTCGTGTAATAAGACGAGCTCTGTAGAAAAATCCCACTGCTATTCCATGAAGTGTTCGAGGCCTGACAGACAGGGTGAAAGTCAGACTTAGTATCTTTAGCACCAGTGATTGAAGTCTGAAATCTCCAGTTATCGATGGTTTGTAGACTATGAGGCTTCAGTGCACTCCAGATTTTACAAGGTCTTCTCCTATATTGTGGTTTCGGTCTTAAATCCGCGAGATTAAGGGGATGAAAAATAAATTATACATTATAATGCACAGGAGTGGTATTTCCTCCAATGAAAAAATAAAAACATGCTGTAAATGGTAAAATAGTTTACTTACGATATAAAAGTATATCCCATCATTAGTGCACAGAGGTGACTACAAACTTTAAGGGCCACTAAAACTTTACAATTAAAGTAGAGAATCCTTCTGTTGGAAAATGAAGTTAAAATTCCAGCATGTTAAGTTCAAAAACACTGGTAAACTTTTACTGTGTAAATCGGACATGGGCAAACTAAGGCCCCGGGGCCAGATCGGGCCCTTTAAGCTTTCTTTTCCGTCCCTTTGTCACCATGTTGAAAAGACGCTCTGGCTCCCCTCCACTCATTCCCTGCAATAATCATACATAATGCCTAGAGGCGTCCGAATGTCGCAATGGGGACAATGCAGTGGGTGTGATCATCCTGCAGGCGGATCCTCATGGCAACAGCCTCTAGGAATTATCAAAGCTCAATGCAAAGTTGTTGAAAGCAGTACAGGAAATGTAAAAAGATTACAATGTCCCTGTCACACAACCATCATCAATGATGCCGGTAATACGTGGAATTCATACACCTATGCCGGATGACCATTACATTTGGCTCCTTTAAGAATTTGAGAAGCCATTGTTGCCCACGAGTCCAAAAGTTTGCCCAGAGGTGGTCTAAATGATGGTCACATAGGTAACTCTCCAGTAGCACATTGGCAACTTTCTGGGTCACACAACCCAATGAAAGGAAGTTTAACCTTCTCCAGGTTTATAAACATCCACTTTAAATGCTCCTACACAATTATGTAATGTTACTGTCCCTTAAAGTTTGCACAGTGTCACCACCAGCATAAGTTATGTTGTGAAAAATTAAAATGCAGTAAAATTCACAGGTTTTACACAAAATAAAATACAAAATTAAAAACAAGAACGTCAGCTTTACCGACAAATCATGATTATAATCCTATAGTAACATACAGCAGGGTTTGGGGAATAAATGCGGTATGTTGGTTACAGGAGGTAGTAAACCCTGATTATCAATTGACAGGCTTCTAAATATTTGTAACTGCTCTCCTCGTCTGTGTAACCTAGCATACAGAGAGATAAGACCTTATTTAATAACAGTGCAAAAAGCCATAGTGCCGAGTGAAATCAATCTGATATCACTAAAGGGATGCAACTAGAGTGGCTGCTGTTATATAGTGTACTTTGCAAGATGTCCTTAAATAAGGCCGTGGTTTCAAGTGCCATGTACAGTCCACAATCACATAGGTAAGTGTTCATGCATGCTATCCTGCAAAACGTTTGCACAATACACATGGGGATCTATACCACTGGACACTCATTAGGTATAATGACATGGAACAGTACACAGGGAAACGTGCCAAACTTTGTGCCTTGAAGTGAGATGTAATGATTTGGCTTTAAAAGTATGCTACCAAAATCTGAAAAATCACCTGAGGGCAGTCAACTACTCAAGCTTTGATGTTCATAGGCAGTTGAGCCACAGGGCTTCCTATCTAATGGAATACACAGGAAATAATAACTTCTACATGCCCAACACCAACATATAATGGTGGTTACTTAGAGCATTTCACTAAGAACACAGAGGGATGTGCTCTGCATGGACACGACAGTCCAATCTACGGGGACATGGACCAAGATTGTTTATTCCTGGTCCATGTTCCTGGTCAGTGACCCATGCAAAGTCAGATGTATTTTTTCTCAATCTGTTACATGTCCTGTACTTTAGCGAGGTGACTCACAAAATTAACACTGTAACCTCAGTCTTTAGATCATAGAGATATAGCCTAGTGCAGTGATGGACAACCTATGGCACTCTGGTGGCACTCTGAGCCCTCTCTGTGGGCATGCAAGCGGTCAGCCAGCACATAGGAAAGAACTGCAGCCTATTGGCTCTCAATGCTGTCAGTTCTTTTCCCCTCTCTTCTGACCTCCCCTATCCTGTCTTATAAGAAAGTAGTTGACATGTTTTATGTGTATATTGTGTGTGTCAGGTTATATCACCATGCCGGCACTTTGAGATAAATAAGATGGGTTTGGGTTTCAGTTTAGGCACTCAGCCTCTAAAAGGTTTGCCATCACTGGCCTAGTGGAAACTAAATTGAACTCTGTTGGAGCCCTATGGTCACACAAAGCATGGAAAGCTTAGTGTCCACCTGAAGCTGATTTGTAAGAGATTTCCCTTACTTTGCACCCCCAAAAGAGGGCTTAAGTGGTCATTTTCAACATCATTAAGTGAGAAAACCAATGAGTGGTAAGATAAAAAGTCTAAACTTCTGCTCAAAACTGAAAATCAAACTGATATTGGTTTTGAGGTAACTGGCAAGAAGTCTTAACATCACAATGTAAAGTGGATCCAGTTATGGCAGGCGGCTATTCTATAGGAAGAAAATCTATAACACTGGTCTTTAGCCAATAAAAAAAAAGAAGATTTAAAAAATTAAAAATAGTTAAAACAAAAAAAAAAGCCTAACCATGTATGTTTTGGAATGTCCATAGAAGCTCTACTTACGGGTAATAGAGCTTTAAGGTTAGCTGTAACTTTTGGTTATACGTTAAACATTAATGAAAGTCAACCTGACATACAGGCTACAAATATCCGAAGTATCTGAAGATAGTTGGCACTGAAATGTGACTTAAGGTCCCCATACACGTCTACCTTTTCTGTTTAATTTAAAAAGATAATTTTTTTGGGGTCAGGGAAATCGGTGATTGATTGTAATGTATGCCAACTGTAGTAACAGATATTTAAACACATTTTTTGGGATCGATTGAAAGCGGAATTGAATAAAGGTTCAATTTCAATACAACCGATTAAAATTCTCCAGCATGTCCGATCAGGTGTATGGGGGGCCCTAATTTTTCATCATCCATATAGTAAGGCTAAGCACAGGTTGCCAGTATTATATTTCAGTGGGATGTTTGAATGTGTTTTAATAAAAATATGTTTGCATCTGTGTTTTAAGAGCTTCCTAGTTTAACGATAACATGAGGACCGTAGAATCCGCTGCCAGGACTCCAGTGCTCTCCAGGACCTCCAATCCCCTGCATGGCAGGCGAAGCTGGAGGTGTTCCATGAGCCTATTGTAACACTGACCTATGGTCCTTCAATTATTCTTACCACCAGATACTTTGTCATTGGAGGAGAGCGTATTGAAGAGGTCCTAAGCAGCACTGAATGTCCAACAGGTGATCAAGCCTTGTCCCAGTCAAACCACAAATCTGCTATGGGTAGGGATACCTCTTAAATGTTTTTTTTTATCTAGCCTAATGTGTAATGTAGATATTCTTGTCCTTAATTTACAGTAATAGGAGATTAAAGGCCCCCATACATGTCTAGATTTTCTGTTTTATCAATTGAAAAAGATACATTTTATTGGGGTCAGGGAAATCAGTGATTGATTGTAATGTATGGTAACTTTCAGTCGATCCTAGCCCGGGCGTAGGCTTGGGAGGGTGGACACCTATATCTGGACATCTATACCTTTCAACCATTTTGAACAAACACTACTTTTCACCTAAACAGTGACCCCCTGTTCTCCCTCGTTTGGCTCCGTGGCAGACCGGTCTATACTTCTATATACCCTTCTTAACTCATAATTTGGCAGTAGCGAATACCTCCTGATGAAGACGTTATGTTGAAGCGCGCGTCGAGGTATGACGTGACCTTATCTGAAATCACAGAGGAATCGAATAGGCCCACCCATTATACCACCCATAAATTTGACATCCAGAACGAATAAACATTTTTGGAATTCATTTTCTGACCTTGGACTTGATGACTGGATTTTTTGGACTTTGATTTTGACTTCTGACTTATATTAAAAATCCCCCTCAGGAGTAAGGTAATTAACTAAGATGGTGGCCTTTAAAGTCCCCTTGTCCTTGCCTTTGGGTATTAATGGTGGGAGCCACTAGTTTACTCTGGTTGCTCCGAACCATTTAAACTTTTTCTAAATCAACAAAAAAATTGATTGAATTTAGTTGATTAAACGAAAAATCTAGACGTGTATGGGGGCCTTTAGTGTTCAAAATGGCATCTGTAACACTGACATCAAAATATCTGCGTTATAAAACAAAACATGAATGTAAAATGTTGCCACACAAAAAATAAAGAAGTAGAAAACAATGTTTCATATTAAAACAAATTGCACATTTTAGACAGACATTTAAAAGAAGATCTGACTTTTTTTGTAAATGCAGATAAAAAAACAGCCAAAAACTTGTGACGTTATGGCAACGAACCACAGCTATCTGAAGGGCCTGATGTCAATTTCAGGTGATAGAAATGCTGCTGCAAATAAAACAAAGGTTGAATTCCATGTTGAGGTCAATGATTTGTGGTATCCCAAGACACCTGTGTTTGACTCTTCCAAGCGGTTTGCACATAGCAGGCGGGGCTTGAAGACAAGGCTTGAAGGCTGGGGGGGTGTCCGGGTATAGCGACATTTACTTAGGTATGCATTGACCCACATTTTAGAAACACAGCAAGTTGAGATCTCTCTGAAGACTTGATCCTCTAATTAGTGAACGGGATCTGTTTCCGGGCGATTAGTGGCCAAATACTTTGCTCGCATGCTGGAGGTGTACTGGAGAAAAACAGAAGAAAAAAAAAAAGAAATCAGTGACATGAAATTGGATTCAACCCCTTCCTTTCCCACCACCAAACACGAGTAACTGAAAGGAATAAGCATAGTGATAGAATTAACATGCCGAACATTGCCTTATAGGAGTGTATCACATACAGTAATCATCATCAGCTCAGGACACTAAATTGGTCATTTGGGGTAGACATGATGTTTTGGGGCTAAACATCAGCTTCTAAGGTCTCCAATGCACCCACCAAGCCCACTAGCTAATGCAGATGTTTTACAGAGATTTGGAAGGGTTGAGACCTGAAGTCAGAATCTGAACCTTCAATGGTGAGGGATCATACCCAGAGAGACATGAGAAGTCCCAGGGTCATTTAGCCAAATTTCTGTCTGCAATGCAGACTTGGGTTGAACACAACTTCAACAAAAAACTGGGTATAAATACAACAGTCCAACACATGACAAACGACTATATAGAGTGAAGGGAGGAAGCCAAACATTGTGCTTTGAACATCAACAACAAGCTCTTTTTTCCCTTACCCCACGTGGGAACACCGAATAGGTCCCCCGAGAAGCCAAATAACTAGAATTGTCTCTAGGACAAAGTAAAGCACGTCAGATCCCCCACACCACAATGTACAAGTGTTTTTTTCTTCATGGCCACATACAAGGACATCTAACATAAGCTTAAAACAATTTGGCACAAAGTTAGATATTAGAAAGAGTCTTTCAACCGGGGAGTGTCCATCAAAGATCAAGATATCTATAAACAGGTTGACACGCCTTCTATAGGTGCCCATACACTCGATGGGCGCTCAACAGATGTGCTGAGTGCGCTCGGGCGCCTGGCGATTGGACAGGAATCAAAGGTGCCCAATTCCCAGCCAACCCTTTGGAAGGAATGGCATTCAAGCAGGATTTACATGTCCATTACCTGTTTGACAGACTTTCAAAGACAGGGGTGGTCACATTAGACGGCCACCAGATCGATGGCTGTGAACGTGCAGGACGTGACGTTAGTGCTCGAAGCGGTCATCTATTGAGCGGCTATCATGTATGGACACCATTAATGAACCAAATTCTACAATCCATAAAACACTGCACTCACGTCTTGTGTCTTTATCTAGGCATAGTGTATAAAAGTATTACCATCACCTACATTCTAGCACACTGCATGTCAATTAAGGCCTCCATACATGCAACAATGGTTGCGGGATTCTCTGGAGACCGATTAAAGTGTGATGACGTCATCACGCTGCAGCCCATCGCCCAGAGGATTGGGGTGCACTCTGTGTATGCCAGCCATTACTTGGGAAGGGAACCCCATTCTATGTAATGGGATTGGCCAGAGAAATACAGACATGTCCATTCTCTGGCCGATCAAGATTTTGGCTGACATGGATCTGTCACTCCATGTGGGCAGCAGTGATCCACAGCCGATTTGCAGATGATCGATTGGAGCGCATCAGCCACGTCTCTCTATGTGTATGGAGGCCTTTATACTTCATGGACCAATTTTCTTCAAACCAAATGTTTGCAGATGAAATTAATAAAAAGAGAATAAGAAAAAAAAATTTTTTTTTAAAAAAGGGGCCAGGGCACGGTGTACTGGAAATAAATCCTGGGCCTGTTTCTACAAACCAGACAGCCTTCTAAACCAGAACAGAAGGCAACGTCCGTAGAGATCCAGATCATGACTTCAATAAAATGTTTACAGATCTGACATTTTAGCCAAAACTTGGCCATTTCAGATGAGCAGGATCTAAAAATCAAAAGGATTTGATAAAACTTGTAGCAATGAATGATTTCTTGCCAGACATACAGTTTTAAATCGTTTGTATAGATCCCAGCTAATTACTAGAATGTTAGAATAATATAACAACCTGTCAACCACAATGCTATCTCCATAGGCGATAAAGAATCTTTAGATTTTATTAGTGGAGTGAAATATAGTGCTGTGGAATCTCTTTTGTAGCTGAAGCATTTTCCTCTGTGTGTCATCCATAGTTTGTATTTTCCAAGTCTTGAGAATGACTGATAAAGCCTTAGTGTGACTACTGAAGGAGTCCTTTACATCACTAGGTGGCATTAGATTTATATAAATTTATCACATTTTTTTTTTAATAGTTTCCTCCTTTGACCATCATTTTCACAGCTGAACTTATTTGAGCTGTCTGATGTTTCCTGCAGCAGAGTGATGACATCATCACGCTGCTGTCAGATATCAGCAGAGCTGGGGAGACAGCTCTGCTCTCTCTCCAGCTCTGCCGATGCTTTGCCTGGAGACCCACGGTTTCCATGTAAAGCATCGGACATCGGGCCGCATTTAACTGTCATGTCCGATATGATTGGTCCTGCTCGAAAACACAGATGACTACATATTAAATGGGCCAGATAGATGGTTGTGAGCACGCACGGCACTCGAAACGGCCATTAATCTGGCCCATATCTACATGTCTGTACTCTGCTTTAGGTGTCTTGGTGCAGCTACTACCTATACATGAAAAGTTTTTTTCCATTTGGGGACCTACCCATTAACCTCTGCAGAGTGTCAGTAAAGCTAGGCATACTCGGTTTGATTTAAGCGTTCGATCGACCTAAAATGATTTAAGGTTACATCGATCAAACTTAAATCGTTTGCTGCACACATGGTTTAATCAGCGAAAATTTTTCGATACCAATCAAAAGGTCGATCGAAAAGTCATTGGACAAAATATTTGTCAATTGTACAAGGATTTAACGAAAATCCTAGCATTGTGTTTGTTGGTCGGGTCGATGACACATTTAAGCTGGCCATACACCTTCAGATTTCTCTGTCAGATTTCCTTCAGATCAGATCAGATCTACCAACAACCATGTAGTATAGTGTCCTCCCTGATCGAATACATAGTGATTGGAAGGTGTAGAAAGGTCCTCATATTACATGGTTTTGGTAAAACAAAATCTGATGGAAATCTGACAGAGAAATCTGAAGGTGTATGGCCAGCTTTACATATGACCCTTTTTATCGAAATAAAACCCTTGATTTTGGTCACATAACGTTCTACTTCGGATTCAATTACAATCGGTGTCCGATGAAAAGATCAAGATCTAAATCAAATGGAAGATCGATAGTGCTAAACCGTGTATGCCTAGCTTTAATATAACAAAAACAGTACATAGGAACTTTTTTTCCCCTAATTCCCCTCCCTTTCTGGTCAATTGCCATTTGCCATAATGCCACCCTGGATTGGGGAGAAAAGGAGCCAGTGCTAGACAAAGTTAAGTAACGTTACATGGCAGCTGACCTTAAGTACAGCTCGGGCTGACCACTTTCAGCAAGTTGTTGTTTATTTTTAGCTCAAGCTGGACTCTGGCCTAATGCCCAGTAGGTTTAAATCACCAAGATGAACAAAGATTGCATCTATTTAAAAATGTAAAGCTCTAGCTCTAGTTTTTGTATAAATGAAGTAAACATTTCGACTTGACTTGAAGCTGGACTCAGGCTGACTGCCCAGGAACTTGAATCACCAGGATGAACATAGCATATTTTTTGGACCATAAGACACACTTTTTCACCACCAAAATTGGAGAGAGAGAGTGTGTCAGTGGGAACCGCAATAACTCGGCAGTTCCCACGGACACAGTCACAGCTGATCAGAGCAGAGGAGAGGGAGAAGACTGCAGATTTCTGCCCCCCCCCTCCTCCCGATCAGTGTGAAGTATGACGCTAAATTATTATTATCAACATTTATATAGCGCCAGCATATTACGCAGCGCTGTACAATACATTAGAGTGGAGATACAACACAGTATAACACACAGGTACAGGTAATGACACAGGAGGAGTAGAGGACCCTGCCCGGACGGGCTTAGCTAAATCTAAGAGTGTACTGCTGCTAGTGACACCTGCTGGCTGAATTGAATATTACATTCATTAAATTAATTTCATTAACCCAATTGATGTAAAAACTTATTAAATCTTTTTTTTTTGGTTTTCCTGCCCTAAAAACTGTGTGCGTCTTATGGTCCGGTGCGGCTTATAGTCCAAAAAATACGGTACGTTGGATCTATTCAAAATGAAGAGATGGACAATTTTAACTTGAACAAAAATGTAAAGCTCTAGCACATGTAATTTCAAAATTTCAACTGGACTTTGAACTTAATTTATGCAAACACTACACATGCTAGAGCAATCGTTTTTGTTCTATGCTTCTACGACCCTTCACTAGATCTCCAACAGTTTCAGTGATGATACCTTGTTTAAATGCTGTGCAGATGACTCACAAAGTCAGCAAGTAAAATGTCACGACCATCTCTACTCAAAGGATGGATTGTTCATTAAAATATGTTCTGTTCTAATGTTTGTCAGAGGTCTGCTCACCCATGTGCTGCCCATTTCCACTAAGCATCCTTCATAGGCAGATCTTTTTTTCCCATTCTTCCTTGGATTAAAACTAAACTTTTACTTCATAACCTTTACCGTTACAGTCAGAAAAGATGACATTACAAAGATAAACACTGGAAATATTTTAATTGCTCCCCAAGCTCCAGAATTCTATGCTTCTGAAACAACCTAAAATAATATAAAAAGAAAAAAAATATGGAAGTATGAAAACAATGAAGTGGGAAATGACAGGATATCCAACGCAATGGTCATTGTTCTCTGAAGAAATGGAGGTCAATGGATTAACACCTGTGAAGTGGAAGGAAACAAGAGAGAACAGCACAAATAGGTTTAGAAAACCTCCAAGCCCCCTCAGTGACATCAACAGGACAACAGCGAGGGGTAGAGATTGGCAAAGCTGGGCATGCGTTTAGCAGGCACATTGCAGCAAAGCTCCGGCTGGTGTGGGTGGAAGCAGCTCCAGTAAAGTGAAGCACAGAAAACAGCCACGGCACAAGCACAGACACTGTGATTCCAGTGCAGGGGGTTAGGCAAGAATGAGGCAGATGTGTTGTGGAGCAGTGTGATTTATGTGCGAGTGTCAGGGCAGCTGAAATGTGATTATAGAGATTATTTCCCTACTGCCTAACCAAAGATTAATACCTACATTAGACGCTGGTCGGCATGAAGCAGACTGCAGGGAAGCTGTACTTCTATTTGTGATCATATTCAGAAAAGGCAATGGGTGGACTGAATGTATTTTACATCATTCATTCAGATTGCCTATATCATGGGAAACCAACATCTTGAACCCAACCAAGATGTTCATCTCCACCATTATACACTGGACACCTATTGAAAATGTCACGGTCTAGAACAATCTTTCTTATCCCACAACGAAAACCTAAAGCAGTGGTTCTCCTTCCTTTTTAGATCCGCAACCCTGGAAGTGATGTTGCAACACTTGTATTTGGAATGCGGAAGTGCCGGTATGGAGCGGCCCTCCCTCCATTTTTTTACCAACTTGTGCAAATAATGTGTAGAGCGGGAAGTTAGAAGGGGGAGTAACACCCCATACCTCCTACGTTATTTACTCTCCCTCCTAACTTCCCACCCCGATTGTGGGAATGCTTTCAGTGAATGCCGCGACCCCAGACAGGGTCCCAACCCACAGGTTGAGAACTGCTCCCCTAAAGCATAAATGTCCATGTTATGTCCTTTACATTGGCTTTGTCAATGTCTTGTCTTTGGCATTTTGACCTCAAACTCATGTCACACAACAGGCTAGCCTAACTTTAGCCAACCCTAATTTTACACAGGATTACACAGTATACAAAGATTAGGTTTTAAGGAAATCCCAGCATGGCAAGATTAATTGGGGTCTTCCAACTAGGGCACCTGGGCTGGATATGGCCCTCCAGGGCAGTTTATCTGGCACCCACTCCTGTGGCACATATGGGAAATTGCCGGGGACCGGGTGCTGAGACACGATCTGCAGGGGGTTGTGGCAGCAAGGATTAATCTGACAGGTGCTGTGTCTGTCAATCAACTCCTAAGCAGCCCACTCCTTCTGCTCTGCACAAGGTCAGGAAGTGAGGCAGCTGATATCTGGTGCTGCTCTTCTCTGGAATGTAAAGAAGTGTGCTGTGTTTTAGGTGGGGAGGGGGGAGAAGGAATGTGCAGGGGTACGGTTTAGTGGATGTGATCTGTATATTGTTGTTTATTTGTATGTATGTGTTTGGTATATGTCTGTGTGGTCCTGCCTCCCAACAGTCTCTGGTACTGTGAACTGGACAAAAATAGGGAAAAACTTACATCACTTCCGGTATCAGGTTACCTTTCTTCCCTAACTTAGAAGGGAGAGGGTGTTACTCTCCCTACTCACTACCCACCCTGCACATTATCTGCACAAGCGGGGTGGGAACTTAAAAGGGAAAGTACCCCCCCCCCCCCCCCCCCCCCCCCCTTAATTACTCTCATTTCAAAATCCAGGATTTACTGAAATCAGGATTTGGCCGGGAAATTTGCATTAAAAAAACTTGACTTTCCGCCCAAAACGGGATGGTTTGGTTTATGAAATTTGAGGAACCCTGCTCTAGGGGTATTAAGAAATGTTGAGTGACATAATCTTGTCCACATTCCACATAACACATTGCAAATGGATTGCTTTACAGATCTTATACATACAAGATAGAAACTTGAAGTGTCAATAAGCATATGCACAATTCCTTATGATATGGAAGGTTGGACAAAGTGCTTAAAGTGACTTAGTTACTAAATAGAAATGGTACACAGAATCCCCTAAAGAGGACAGGCATAGCAGCACACATGTATGCCGCTGCCCTGTAAATAACTCGCTCCCTAATGTCTATTTAGAAGCTGTTGTTGTGAATTGTCTGGCGCCCTGCGATGTTCTTTGGTTCCTTCCTCTGACCCTCACATCATTACTGTGCTGTATATGGAGAGTTTGAAGGGATAACCCGCGAGTAGGGGACACAGGAGACTTGCACTGCAGGTAGTTTTGGTTCTTTCATATTTAAAATTACAGTCTTGTAAGAGTCACTTTGTGGCTGATCATAGCCACAGACATTCAAATACCAGAGAGCAGCATTGAATTCAGGATCCAAACACAAATGGTGAACAGAAGAGTACATGGTCAGGGGGGGTTGCAGGAACATTGCCTGGCAAGCCATTATTTTATAATCCCGGTGCAATAGTGAGCGCACAATAGCATAACTACAAGTGATGCTCAAAATTTGGGACTCGTCTTTGAGTAGAGAGGTTTTCACTGTACTATAGCAATCACATGATTTCTTGGTCATCCGTTTTTGAGATAACTTTCATACCTCTAGAGCTCTTCAGTATTGTAGATGTAATCCCTCCCAATGATGTCCATTCTGGGGTGAATGATTTACATCTCATGTCTGACTGTGGCAACTGTAAACCATATTGACTACCATTTTATTAGTGGCCATTACTCACTAGTATATCCTGTCGTTATGAGAAGAGTCTCAATGGCATCATCGTTTGGTGAACTGACAGATTGAAGTCTCTTGGGTATTGTTATTGGACACAGAATGAAAGGCTACATTTTACATAAGTAATGTTTTAATCCTTGAACATGAAAAGCTGTATCTTTGAAGCACTTTCATTCAGAAATCAATACACAGGTTAATTAACAAGAAATCCCCCAAGGGAAGATTTACGAGGGAAAATATCCAGCTTTTCTTTACTAAATTAAAGATGACCTGTCAGTAAAACACAAACCAATTAATAGAATACCATGCAACACACATAGCAACATAATAATTGGAGCGACATTGTCTGGGGCAAGGGATATACTTGTCTTGAGTTACACAAGATTAATTAAACCTTGTTGCAGGAAAAACAAAAATATATCCCAGCATGTACACTGTTAATGGGCCGCTGCTGTACTGTCCTAGAGGTTTCCTGATCAATGTTATGGAGAGTCTACACTTTGTGAAAGTATTGAGCACATGCATTGATTGGCTTGGTTGGCAATGATGATATGAGACATGGTCAATAACTATACAGATGGAGGACAGGAAGAAGAAGTAGTGAACTAGGAGAACTATACATCTACACTAGGGACTACCTCTGTGTATTTCACATCTGCATTAAAGTTTTTGGGTGGTGAATTTTACACATTTTAACTGCAATAAATGCAACAAGTAGGATTTTGCACATACATGCTGAACCAAAAGTAGAGAAATTAATGAATCAATCCTTTGTGCCAATCTGACGAATCGAATCGTGTATGGCCACCTTTAGGCTAGATCAGTGGTTCCCAAACTGGGTGGTGGCCCCCCCCCCCCTGTTGGGGCGCGAAAATATTCCAGGGGGGAGCTGGCCCTCATTCTTTACCTGTGTTTGAATGGGGGGGGGGGGCTCGATAATGTTCCAAAATAGAAAAGGGGGCCCTGAAAGGAAATTTTGGGAACCACTAGGCTATATCTACACTGCGGACTGACAGCACCCAGGGAAACGACCTGTCTTGAGCGCCTGCAAACTTGTGCAGACACTCACTGATCATTTGACAGGTCTATCAGGCGAGAGCCTGAAACCTGACTGGCGGGCACCAGGACACCGTGCACGTCTGCATCGACCTAGTTTCCTTGTTTCATCTTCTGGAGATGCCCATGTCCTTTGCTCAAACCTTGGGCTTGTGATCTATGTTGTTGATATGATATAAATGTTTTTGTTTTTTATATTGTGTCTCTGATCTGCCTACTCTGAAGCCGTTAAAGTCCCCCTGCCCCGGTAATTGATACTGGGGAGATTCTTTGTTCTTCTCTTTTCTCTATTATTTTTGGGATGTTGGCTTCGCAGTGTGAGAGAGTCTCTTGTTCACACTGCTCCCCAATATTATCTATATATAGATTCTCTCTTATTACACAAATATAAACTACAGTATAAATCTGCCAACACCCCTGTAGTCCAACAATTTTCAAAACCAAATATTGCTCCCGATCACTTGGTTTACATTTTCCGCCATGAAAAGTCCTAATTTGTCACTCCGAGTTCTTGAGTCTATGAACCAAGTGACTGGGTGCAATATTTGGTTTTTGAAAATCAAATAACAGGAAAGACCACTGGAAGTATTCCATCTGATCGATCCGTTTAAGCAAAAGGGGAGGGAGTATAAATCTCTGAGCTGTATAGTGAAGTTCCACTTTCATACCTCGGGTGAGAAGAGTTCTCTTTGTGTTCTGGAGTCATTGGGTACATGATCCATTTTCTAGGTGTAAAAGCATGCACAAGCACGGTTTACTGACATCTATATAAAACCATATACCAGGGTAGGTAGGGCTATATGATGAACAAAAGCAACAGATAGCCCCTTATTTGATATTACCATACTGTTTTAACATCAGTGCAACTAGGCAGCAAACATCACAACCGTGAAAACACCACTCTCTGCTGGTCTGGTGTTAGCAAATTTCTAGTAGAAATTCATATGGAAATGCGTGGACTGGCTCACATACATATACAGGGAGCGGACGGATAGCACGGACAGGGAAGCACACAACATGGGCTGTATAGATCACCAAATCCTGGAACAAGATCTATGAAGGTGACCCTAACTGGGCTTTCCATGCCATTTTCTACTCTGGTGGCCCCCTTAGGGACATCTCCGGAAGGCCATAAACAAATAAAATGTAGTATCTCTGTATAGTGTAGATGAGTCCATCGCACCTGACATAAAAAGTACTGCTGTCTGCTGGTGGTTACGTTGTATGTGTGAATCAGATAACATTATTTCATGTCCACACCGTTTGGTTTATAACATTTTCCAATTTTGCCGAAATAAAACAAATGGCCTGTATGAAAATGGAACATCTTTGATAAATCCAAAGGCATCTTATAGGCACAAACAGAATACAAAAACATCACAAATCAAACAAAAGAATTATTCTGGACAAATAGAAATTTCAGCATTATGACTCAATATCCTACGAGGAGTTTGACAAGTTTCCCTATGTGGTTGGTGTCTAGCTGCTGGTAACACATACTCTTGTTAAGACCTTTGTGAAGTGTTGTGGGAGTTGGTTGACAGATGTGTATAACTGAGGGGCGCTGGCCGGGCATGAGGAGGAAGGACACAGTGCAGGGATAGCGGGCAGGAGAAGAGGGATCAGTGAGGGTAAGGAGGACCTTTTGTTCCAGTACCTGTTCCAATAGCGGGCGCTGTTACCAGTACGTCCTTGCACTGTCCGAGGGTTTAAGCTGCCAGCTCATATGGCTGCTATTGTCCAAGGCAGCCAAATACAACTGTGTCGTTGCAGGAAAGAAAGAGAAAAAGAGAGTGGAGCCTCAACGTGCATGAAACATGATACATTGCAGCCAACACATCATGGTGGAGGGTCCAGCCATGTGTGTTCAGGAGGGAGGGCTCTTATCACTCTACAGGAACAGCCCTGGATCAACATGGGAGAACACAGGGGGGTGGGAAGACCAGGAAAGAGATACCAACAAATAGTTGAGCCCGTTTGGATTCTCTAGACGATGATCCTGCAATACTGAGCATGAGCAGCCCAGTCCTTACCTGAGCAGCCAACTGGGAGAACTCCTGAGCAACCAACTGGAAACCATTAGAGGAGCCAATTGGGAACACCTGAGTCTGTGTCTGAAATTTTACAGATAAACCTCCTGTGCTTTTCGGCAGGGCTGGTAGTCTACTTAATGCACAGCTTCTGTAAAACACTACATCAAGAGAGCGACCACAACTACAGAAGCATAGGCCCATCTACGAGCCAAGTCATAATCTACTCCTGGTTCCATTTTGAGATCCATAGTCATTAACGTGTCAAGAGCCTTCAGGCCAAGCTTCTACTCTACCTGGGACACAATATCTATATATACCCCTACAGAGAAGCCTTACAAAATACTAAAATGCTTCATAATTTTGCCTCAAGCTAATTCTCCAGAGGGATATATATATATTTACGCCCATGAGAATTTCAGCCAAGCTTGTCCTATTTAGTCAGCTCTCAGAATAGGATATGCTGCACATTTATGTGTACACTTCTCAGTTGTTGCAGTAAAACTTATGGAAGTTTTAGTAGAAATCTAAATAATCAGCATGCATATAGTACAAATCTATAATGTTCTATGAAATCGGAAGACATACTGAAGTGCAGAATAACACAGATGTACCACAGACCATTGCTACATCATATCAGAAGAAATTCATGTTATTTCATTTGCATGCGTGTAAAGGGGATACAAAATGGAAGTAGGCCAAGTCCCATATATCCTATTTTTGGACTATAAGACGCAACTTTGCCCCCATCAATGGGAAAATATCTGTGCGTCTTATGGTTTGAACATGCAAAATACTTTGACTCAAACATCCTGGGAGCAATAGCTCTGCATCACAGGAGACTTGAATTTGTTCCATTCCCTCTAGCCAAGCCAAAAGCCTGTGGCATGAAGATATCTTACCTGTATTAGCGCAAGCAGTACCCATTCTCTGAACACATTGACCAACCAGCTGGCTGAATAGAAGCTAATCAGATAGCATGAGTTGTATATTTACATTCTGCATTGTAATACAAAAAAAATTATGGTACACAGACTTATTCCTCCTCCCATATGTAAATAGCTGCTAATGGGTAAGTTGTTAGTGGCAGATTGTAAAATGTGTCTCTCCATAAGTTGGAGAGTGTGTTCAGAGATTGTGCAGGGCTGCAACTTTAATGTGTCAATACAATAGCAGCACCCATTCTGCTGAAACCAAAACCTCCCTCCTGGCACTGGACTGTTGGCTTGGTTGGAGGAATAAAGGGTGAATTCTGCATGGACCAGAGCGGTCATACATTGTTGCAACATGTGGTGTGTTTTTCTAACTATCTCTCCAAAAATATAGGGGACATCTTATAGTGAAATAAGGTAGTTCATTGACTGTTTAAAGACATGGCATAAGTTTTAGTAGCTTGGCACATTTAACTGGACTGTGATATTGAAGACATTTACCAGCTTATTCAAGCTTCCTATGGTTTTAATGATCATCTGTGTATTTGAAACCACATGGAATGTTTAAACCGGGTTAATCCAATCACAATGCAATGTCAGGTGACTCACTCAACCGGATGGAATATGTGAGTTTGTGGAAACAAGCTGTTTCACCTATATAAAGCCATTCCATGGTGCTACCATGCAAGTGGGTCTATGGGTTTGTTTTCGGCTCAAAAAACAAGTTGATTGCTCAACACCAAATAGAGGGGGTTGTTGTGAACTCTGCCGATCAGGACCTAACATTCTGTCAATATTTTAAAGGAAAAGTGAGAAAACACACAAAAAGAGAGGAACCCTAATAAGGTGAAGGCCATTGACATTATGTCTTTATCATATCCTCCACATATGCTCTATTTTTGACGTATCTATCCTTCAGACAATGTCCTGTAATGTTCAGACTATCCTTTGACAATGTACATAGGTAACACAGAGAATTAATTAAACAGTTTCACACTTCTTCCTCAAGGGATTGGAATTACGTAAAATGTGTCAAATCCGTGTCAACATCTCACCTTCAGGTTTTTTGATTAAGCAACATCTGTTATGACACATTTCATGGTGTCTGGATTAAGCCGACCATGACACTCGTGTGGCTGTACATTCAGTGTGTTCCTAACGTTCAATAGAATCGCATAACAAGTCTAGTTAAACGTCATCAAACTACTACTATGCAGGTCTGATATACAGAGCAAAAGTGCATCCATCACCTGTCACTGTATAGGATTTTAACTGATTTAAAATGAAAACCAATATTGTAAGTAGCACAAAATTCAGTTAGTTAGGTAGTTAGAAATCACTACTCTCATAATGCTCAGAATGGTTCCTATAGCTTACTGCTGACTTGTCTGTGATGATTTCCATTCATCCAGGTCATTGTATATCTGTAGTGCTTAATTCAAATCAACTGGACTTGCTGTGTTTGTTTCTTGAAGACTTTTCGCTAGTCATCCAACTGGTTTTCTCGAAAGCCAGTCGGATGACTAGCGAAACGTCTTGAAGAAACAAACACAGCAAGTCCAGTTGATTTGAATTAAACACCACAGATATTTGTCTGAATTGGTTATTACAACCTCTAGGATACACCGTTTCATTGCCAGTTACCCTTCTCTAAATAATGCAACCAGTAATGAACAGATGTAATGGCAATGTCAATGTAATGGGTTTTAATTAGTCAAGTCTTGCATGGCCATTCAATCTCCTTGTTAATTTTGTGTTTAATGAGCAGCCCCAGGGAGAAGGCAGACAGTGAGGTTTACACAAGCTTCTGATGGGTCATTTGTCACATTCAGATAAAGATTTTTAGATGATGATGGTTGTTTTTTTGCAGGTAATGCACATGATAGAATTAATATGAATGTGGTTTCAAATCTCTTATGGTGGACACATTTTCATCAAGTGCAACAAAGGTCAAAGTGCGCCAATGAGAGGTCATTGATATTTTTATAGTCATTGGTAACATTTGACATTTTTCATACACCAAAATCAAAGTGGTATAGGGAGCCGCAGTGGTGCTGGGTAGGTGGAAATGCTTGATGTATTTACAAAGTTTATTTAACCTCCCTGGCGTTGTGCCTGAACCCAGTACATGTGCAGTTTATTCTTAAAACAACCAGGATCGGGCACACACACAGGGATCATATGTGTCTAGATGATGTCGACGGTGTAGAAAGACAGTGGAAGGGCAGGGAATCACAGCGGAGTGTACTAGCGTACTCCACCGTGATTGCCTGTATGGTGGCTTTTCGCGCAAGAATAAATGGCGCAAATAGCCAGTAACGCCCAGGAGGTTTAACAAACTTTATACTCACATGCCGTTTCCCACAGAGGGCTGACCATGATGATTCACATTTAAATATTTAGATATGTAGTACAGATTCTCTAAAACCAGCACTCATTTATCTTTGTATCTGTAAGCATTGGAGAGAACTTTTTTTTTTTGGTTATATTCATAAAACCGCTTTAGAGTCAGTTTCTTATAGCATAAGGTCTGGCTGCTTTCAAATATCTTCACATGATAAGATTTCCGTAGCTATCATTTTAATCTTTAAAGATCTCTTAAAGTAGCCATACATGGTTCAATTTCCAACAAATCGATCATCAATTCGATCGAAGTATTCGACCATTGAATCGTATATCGATTGTAATTAAATTAAATGACACACCACATTGAGTGTCCGATCTTAAACATTTCCATTACTGCAACAGCAGCCTCAAGATAACCTGACCTATGCATAGTTATCATAGTGGTCTGACTACAGTCAAAATGACGTCTGAACGGATGCATCATACGTTCACTATGGTCTCATTCCAGCACACGACCTATTAGGACAACTTTTTGTTCATGGGTAAACATTTCCATTACTGCAACAGCAGCCTCAACATAACCTTACCTATGCATAGTAATCATAGTGGTGTCTGACTACAGTCAAACAAAGCATACATACAAACATCCTATTCTGCCGACCAGTGCTAATTGATTGGATCTAATCACAATTGGTTGGGACAAGGAATAGTATTTAATTTACACTCGATGTGGTAACAATCAATTTACATTTTCCAACTGATCCGATCAAATTACGATCGAGCAAATTGACAATTTAAATCGAATTGAAACTATCGTTCAATGTGGACATGATTACATTTTCAATCGGCCGACCAAAATAATCGATCGAATAACATCAATTGAACAGTCAAATGAACCGTGTATGGCTAGCTTTACTCTCTATAGCAATGGTTCTTAACCTTTTTAGGTCCCCAACCCCCAGACATAATGTTGCACACCCCTAAATGACCTGCCAGACATCTAAGCCCTGGCTCACTCCACATAGAGGACCTTTTCCTGGATTTCTATGGACTGTGGTCATTACTGTATTGTTATTGATTCATATCCATCTGGTGCTTGTTTGCAGCAGCTCTGATGCTCTCAGTGAATGTGGTGACCCCTGTAAAATGGTCAGTTGTTAACCGCCCGGTAAACGATCCATAAGCACAAAGGTTTAAACCGATAGACCTATCAAGGGTGTTATCTAAAGAGACAGCAGCCCACGAAACGACAGTGTAAACGTAACCTAAGTGTCTAGAGAAGTCAGGTATAGCTTGTGGTAAAGTCCTAAAACTACCTGTAAATGTACATAGTCTGGGCACAGGCATACTTTGGGTACATTGAGTTGATTTTTAAAGCCTCACTGCAGGATACTAGATAAGATGTAAGGTTGTTTCAGAGCAAGAAGGAACAGAAGACTTGTACTCCTCTAAATCACATTCAGTCATCAAAAGTCATTTTTTTTACCATCTATGGGTGAGAATTATTAAAAATGGGCATGGTATACCAAAGCGTATGGGTGGAGTCTTGGTTTGGCAATATGTCCTTAAAAATGAACTTCGAAATGCTCTAATATAGATCCGTTGCCTTCATATGCACATCTATCGAGTTTTCACACTGTCCGCCTCATAAATGACAAATCAAAAATCAACTTTGAACTGCTTACAATGGGCAGCCAAATGCAGATTTCTGATAGGCTGGTCTACCTCCTCTGTTGCTGTATATAAAATAGATCCAGTGGTATGTGATTATAAACACGTATCACCACGGATGGTAGGCTGTCCTTCAATACAATGATTATCTCACTGAGCGCCTGCTACTACCAAAGACTACTATTCATGCCCCTGGCACCCAGGACAGGCCAGTGAACGGTTTTCAGTCATTTTGTTCCAGTTTGCTCCACCTCGGCTACACTGTACGCGTCACCGCAATATTTAAACTTACTGAAGGAGGAGGTGACTCACGTCCAATGAGGGGGGTGTTCTCACAGCGGGGATTCTGGAAGTTGGCATTCTGACTCCTGCATAAAAAGAACACAAAGTGCCATCATTAGGTGCTGCAAGTCACAGAAACCAAAGGGTAACCATCATTTACTACAGTCAGATGTGTCAAGTATACATTCTGTCATACACAGGTTTCTAAAACGACCGACCGTTTGCTTTGATCAATTACTCCAACAATCATAACCTTGCAGAACAATTCATGTTTGTGTTGTACAGGACAGTAGAGTGGGAAGGTCTAAAGCTGGGCATAGACAATTTCCCTTCAACTGCTGAGCCGACCTAGCGTGCGTGATGACGTTATCTGCTAGTGCAGAGAAACGTCCGGGCACCCTATGTGCGGGATTCAATCTAAATTATCCGTCATGTCGTTTCACTGTGCGATCCGGCATGATGGCAGATTTTTGGTCAATGTGCACCCTTTCCCTACCCACCCGACTGCCGATCGGATGCCGGAACGCACATGCATCCAATTCCCCAGTGCAAATCGATCGCAACAGGGTGATGCAAGATTGCACAGCGATCATTCAGGAAATCAATGCACCCCAGCTGGGGGAATCAATCCCTGGCAGCCCTGGATCCCCTCAGTCCCCTTTCAAAGTAATGCCGATATGTCGAATCCCTCTTTAATTAACGTTTTCTTGGAGCGGGATCGATTGCTCCAGTCAGGTTGCGCTGGATTTCCCCAACAATTGCCATGAACGTGCACATCGATCGATCGTTCAGGAATTGAACAAAAGATTGAGCTGTGTATGGCTGGTTTTAACTGCTGATGTAACCAATTGCTTCAGGAATCATGAATAAGAACTACCAGACTGTCGGAGATTGCCATGATTATGGCTCCCCAGAGGGTTAATTGGGGCCACACATAGGCTAAATGTGAACCAGCAAGGACATTTCCAGAAGTAAATCTGTGTAGTACCCGAAACGACATGACATTTAAGGACAACTTGTACCAAAATAAACATAGGTCCTTTAAATACTATAGGTCCCTACTTGCGTTTAATTTGGCTCAATAGATTTAAGATGCATCTAACTATTTTGTTAAAGTCTTAAAGTGCATTATTGTTTAAATAGTCACAGAGAGTACAAAAGCCTGTCTGGTGTAAAGAAGGACCCTTGTTTACAGCGTGTATTTAGTGACCTCCAGCAACTCAAGAAAAAAAGGTCCTTCTCAACACCAAACCAACAGGTAAATCTTTCTGCTAAGGATGGTGCTACTTGTAAAGCCCCCCATACACCTTTAGATCACTCCATAAAATTTCCATTAGATCTACCTATGTAGCGCCGGATCCTCCCTGATAGAATACATAGTGATTGGAAGGTATATATCACTGCTATGTAGCGCCGGATCCTCCTTGATAGATTACATAGTGATTGCAAGGTATATATCGCTGCTATGTAGTGCCGGGGGTCTCCCTGATAGAATGCATAGTGATTGGAAACGGGTATATATCAATGACTATGTACCGACGGATCCTCCCTTGATAGATTACATAGTGAGATTGGAATAGGGTTACTATATCCACTGCTATGTAAGTGACCGGGTAACCTCCCGGATTTAGAACACATAGTGATTGGAAGGTTATATATCACTGCTAATGTACGCGCCGGATCCTCCCTGATAGAATACATAGTGATTGGAAGGTACATATACTGCTATGTAGTACGGGTCCTCCCTGATAGAATACATATGAGTGGAAGGGATGTATCATTGTATGTAGTGCCAAAGTCCTCCCTGATAGAATACATGTGATTGGAAGGTATAGATCAACTGCTACTAATACTATCTCCACCCTACTATTCACAGTAGTTACTGATCTGAAACATACTTCCTGTATCTACTCTCCTGCTGCCATTCCTGCCCTGAATTTGCGTCTCTCTGCTTAATATTGTAGCATATGGTTTAACCTATACTTCAACTACCAGGTAATAAATACTAGGCTAACATTTTAATTCACTGTTTTTTTTTGTAATCTATAGCCCTTACTAAGTTTCACCACCCATCCCCACTTTACCACCACAATAATTCCTTCGCTCCCCACGATTGATTTCTTTCCCCAGGTGAAAGGGTAAATTTATAACCCTGTGTGCAATAGTGGTTTTTGATTTGTTGTTGACCCTCACTACACCTATGTATTATAGGCTTTCCTATACAGGAAGACCTATACCTTAATATGGATACACCCTCATAAAACACCTGGCACATCCCCACCCTAACTCACTGATCAACCTTCTCCAGGCCCTTACTTATATTTTTTAATCTTTAACTAGTGATTAGACACCCCTGCACAACAAATTTGACGTGCACAATGCACTTCTACCTCAATTAGTTCTACCCCCCCCCAATTTGTACCAACTGAACGCTGCACCCCCGGCCCCCCTAGTGGTACGGCCACTCCAGTTCACTCCTCAGCCACTTGTTTCACTTCCCTTCCCTCATCCCTCGTGGACAGTGTGCATTTTTTTTGGAAGATTGGATCATCACGTGCTGACGTCCATTCAGACCGCGACTCGCTGTTGAGGTAAGTAAATAACACATTACTTACGTCACCTTTACAGTACCAATCATATAAAATATCTTTACTCCTGATTATCACTAATACAACAATCAATATATCGTAATACAGAGCAAACCCCAAAAAACAACATCTTGTGCGTGACCCTCCTGAAGATGAAGGATCGAAAGTTTTTTCTCGAAACATATGTCCGAGGTCTCCTCATACGCCCTATTATGCAAACACCCATTTCTGATGCCCATACCATTGTTCCCCATCGTTGAGTGTACAAGGACACAGTTCCATGGCTTTTTCGCCCCCCCTGCTATGTACTTGAAGTTACCTATTTGAAACCTATTACAAGACTGTGAAACCTTGGATTATTTTAACAATTATAAAGTATCCTATGTGAATCAGTGTGTGTTTATATACATTTTGTTTATGTGAGGTTATACTACTCTGAGTCTCAATCCTCGTTAACAGTACCCCCCTCGTCTCCTTAACTTTGGTAGAGGAAATTTGGTGTTGTTGTTGCCTAGGCTTTAGATTACCCCCAGGCCTTTTTCCATATTTTATACTGGGATGTTGGTTGACCCTAGATGCTATTGAACGTTTTTTGATTCCACCTTTATATATAAAACACTGCTAGCTCATTTAGTGCCGGGTCCCCCTGATAGTAATACATAGTGATTGGACCAGGATTTAGAAAGATCCTCATATTACATGGTTTTGCGTAGAACCACAAAATTGATTGTACAGAAATTGTATGGTAAGATTGTAAGGTGTATGGGGGGCTTAAGACTCACCACAGCTTTTGTGTTGATGCACCTGGAAACAAAATCAAATGGCTGAATAATTATGTTAAAGTTGAGCGTAACAGGCATCAAAGACAGAATATAAAATGACTGAATATCTTGATCTTTGCGTTAGTAACTTTATGTCACAAAAACTATAAGATGAACTTACATGTACTCCGTCACAGGGGCATTGCTGACTGTGTGTGCAGCGGCGGGGATGCTGGTTTCACTGCCATAGCTGCTCCCACAGCTGTATAAACTGGGCATGTGCACCCTGTAAAGGTTGTCATGAGTCTGTCGCGTCCCCGGGGTGGTGGCCTCCTCGTCCCCCTCTTCATAGCTGCCCCTAGCAAGTAGAGATAAGTTACTTGAACGGCAAAGAAAAAATAAAAACGACAACACTGATTTCAAAGTGATCCTACACGTGTCAGAATAGAGACTGACAATCTAGTGAATATTTCCTATGTAAGAGAGAAGAGTTTAAAAACAGTAATTGTGCCCAAGCGGAACCCTGAGAAATGTACAATTTGTCCTCAACTACTACAGAAATATAACAGAGGACTTCCTGGTATGTTCGTGTGCCTAGGACCTCTTGTCTTGTGGCTATAGCCTCATAGTGGACTGTCTGAGCTATGAAATCTAAGCCTCTGACTGGTGATCTCAGCATATATAGAATGAGATCTGTTCTCCTTTATGGAGGTCCTGCAATGCAGAAGCAAAATCCTACAATAGCCACCCCAACAGACAACATGCAACACAATGTAAGATAGTAATGGGGAAGTTTAACTTCAAGGAGGCGAAGTACAAGTGCATCTTGCTTTGTTCTCTGCTGTTTTTTGAATTTTGAACTTCCTTGCCAGTTCTTTATAATTGGTTTGTAGGCTTTTCAACAGTTGAAATTTCTGAGGACTAGACAAAGATTTGGGATCTACTGGGAATTGTAGGTATTGCAAGGGGCGTTATTTCAGTACTCCCTGTAGTAGTACAATATATTATGATTTAAAGATAAAAAGGGAATGTCCCCACTAGCATCTATATATACAGTGAAGAACATAAGTATTTGGACACCCTGTGATTTTGCAAGTTCTCCCACTTAGAAATCCTGGGGGAGTCTGCACTTCATATTGTAGGTGCATTCCCACTATGAGAGACGGCAATAAAAAAATTTAAAAAATCAGGAAATTAATTTAAACCTCATGAAATTTGATTTGTGGGAAGTGGGAGAACTTGCGAAATCCCAGGGTGTTCAAATACTTATGTTGCTCATTGTATATATATTCTAACACCATCCAATGTCTTCTCATACATGGCAGGTGACCAGCAGAGCATGGCCAAGTTCCATGGGGGTTTCTGATTACATCATTTATTAAGGGAACCAAGACAAGAAGAGAAAGGGAGTTCAAAACTTTGCCTCAACAGGTAAGTAGGATGAGCACATTATATATACAAAAATGGCCTAGCCCTCCTTCAAGCATGTGCCAACATCCCAATTCTATATAGGTTAGAAATGACAGACCTGCTGTGCAGATATCTCCCATCTTCACTATGGAGTATGGGACTAGGGGACTTTAACGGCACACATAATAAGGGGTCTTATCACTATTACATCAGATCGTTAATGTCCCCTAGTCCCATACCACATCGGGGAGATATTTGGACAGCAGGTCTGTCATTGCTAACCTACAGGAAGAGTGCATGACTTCAATCTTACCTGTGACCAGAGTTCCGCATTAATAGCGACTTATAATCCTGCTCTCATATTATTCAATTCTAGGGAGGCACAGCTAGGGGGCTGAAGCACAAGCAGGAGACCAGCCATGGAGGAACTAGCTACAAACAGTAAGTAGAGTGCATGTAATGTGTGTGTTTGTCTCTAGGCAAATGATGCATGTCTCTGTATGAGTGTAGTGTCTGTGTCTCTATAAATTATGCATGTCTCTGTATGATTGGTGTGTGTATGTATGATACACATCTCTGCACGATTGGTGTGAATACCAAATAAAGTTGTATTTTATCTAGTAATGTTTGAGGGCTATTTGCCACTAGTACATGACACGGCAACACACATGGCTAGTGTGAAATGGCCCTCCACCTGAAAAACTGTGTGGTTTGAATGGGTGGGTTGATAATGCTCCTATCTCGAAAAGGACGGCCCTGCAGGGAAAGTTTGGGAACCAATGGCTAAAAAAGTGATTCATTTTGTGAAGCCAGGAAAAGGTTGCAGTTCCCAGAACAGCCACTGGGTGGCAGGAGCAATTCACTGTACAATCTGGCCAATGGCTATTCACCAGCAAAACCAATCCTTCATGAATTGTAAAGGCTGCCATACACAGCATGGATTCGTGCCGGATTCCGGCGCGATGGATTCCGGGCGCGTGCACGCGGATCCATCGTGCCGGAATCCTCTGCAGCCCACCTTGCCCGTCCGACCGCATCCGATGGATCGGGGGCACAGAATCGGATCCGAGGAAGAACCAACCTGTTGGTCTTTTCGGGTCAGATTCTGCTCTGATCAGGGGGCGTTGCGGTCAGGGAGCCGATCCATCGGACACGGATCCGGCCGTGCAAGGTGGGCTGCCACGATCGGATTCCCTTATTGGCTGATCGTTCTCACCTGTGGATGCCGGCGGAATCGCCGGAATCCATCGGTGCTGAATCGATCAGCCAGGGAATCCGTGCTGTGTATGGCAGCCTTAACACACAAAATGTTAAAGAATTACATGATATTGATATTAAATTGTCACAGTTTTGTAGAAAAAAAACCATGATCCATATCTTCAATGTTTTGAATAACAGCTTTCCCCAGTGGAGTATATTTATAGTTACAACTGTAGAGTTATATTTCAGCCTTCAACTGGATTTTGGTCTTAAAAAGGGAACTCCTCTCAAGGGTTTGGACTACAAATACAGTACAGTAGTACTCTGAAAACAGTGATTGGATTCTGCTTATGCAGCATTGTTGGCAGCTATGTTCCCTATTAATCTCTAAGGCAAAGGAGACGGAAGAATCTGCTAGACAGCAACAACTGGAGAGTGAAAATAATATTTACAAGCATCTCCCAAAAAGCCAGGCTCCATTATTATTACAAGCCCAACGCTAGGCAAACAGCTAAACATGCATAGAAGAGCCGTTTTAATGGGGCCCATTCATTTCAAGTTATGTTTCTGACTGCAAATATTGCATCTTCATTGAGTTGTTACATATTGCCCAAGTCTTACACACACCCCTCCTTGCCCATAGACGACACACACAATCACAAACACGTGAAAATAAGAAATCATTACTCACATACCTCCTCTGCTGCCAGGTGTGGGGCACACTGCACACAATGGAGCTGAACATCAGGGCAGTCACAAAGGAGAACAGGACCAGGTATATGAGCCCCTCCACTCCATCATAGCAGAAACCAGTGAGAGACTGGACGTAGTCCTGCCAGGGAACACAACACGTGTCATAGAGGATCTCTGAACTCATTCAGGAATTCAACATGTATAGTTAATACCTGCTGACCTTGCCCAAACTAAAGTGTCCCTGTCACTTACCAGGAGTTAACAATTCCATCTCCCTTTGTAAACTACTAACCACAAACTCCCATTTAAATAATATTGGAAAAAATCATCAAATTATTAGGGAACATATGCTGTTGTATAGTAAAGTATATCAAATGCATTAGAAGACATAGAAACATCATAGAAACCAAAAAGTCTTGATTGGTTCTTACCAAGTGTAATCCACGGCAGTCCACCAGAGCCGTCAGATGCTGCAGATTGATTTCTGTGGAGTTTAGAACGCCTTGAATGTTGATCAGTTTATCCTGTAAATACAATCAACACATGCTCATTTATATTGACAGAAGGGGAGACATATTTGTAAAAGTAAAACTTGAAGTTATTTAGGGACTTTGTTGTGACCAAGAGCTCATTATCCGTGTTCAATCAAAAGCAAAAATGGTGGCAGCTCTCTAGTATTAGCAGATGAGCATGGCCAGCAGGGTGCTATACATAGCTTCTCAAAAGCATCACAGTACTCAGAGTCAGTACTCAGTCAGTACTCAGTCCTGATGAAATGGTGCTGGTGCTTGAGGAGTTATGAGATATCAGAATTCCCAGGTGCGCAGGCGTCAGCCTGTAGGGATGGAATAGCCTTGTGGGCAGGCGTTTATGTCCTCGGCCTCCATGATTAAACCAAACTGATGCAAAGTAATTCCATTAGACAGGCCAAGAGATTAGGTAAGGCTAGGGAGGAAAAGACTTAATAAGGGTGGACAAACTTTTTGACTTGTGGGCCGGACCAAGAGCCTGTAATGGCCAACCTGCCATAGGTGTGCCGATTCCATGCATCGCCAGCATCACTAATGATAGTGGTGATGTACAGGGAGTGCAGAATTATTAGGCAAATGTGTATTTTGACCACATCATCCTCTTTATGCATGTTGTCTTACCTCAAGCTATATAGGCTCGAAAGCCTACTACCAATTAAGCATATTAGGTGATGTGCATCTCTGTAATGAGAAGGGGTGTGGTCTAATGACATCAACACCCTATATTAGGTGTGCATAATTATTAGGCAACTTCCTTTCCTTTGGCAAAATGGGTCAAAAGAAGGACTTGACAGACTTAGAAACTTAGAAAAGTGACTTAGAAAAGTCAAAAATAGTGAGATATCTTGCAGAGGGAAGGTTTTATGGACTGATGAAATGAGAGCGAGTCTTGATGGGCCAGATGGATGGGCACGTGGCTGGATTGTTAAAGGGCAGAGAGCTCCAGTCCAACTCAGACGCCAGCAAGGTGGAGGTGGAGTACTGGTTTGGGCTGGTATCATCAAAGATGAGCTTGTGGGGCCTTTTCGGGTTGAGGATGGAGTCAAGCTTAACTCCCGGTCCTACTGCCAGTTTCTGGAAGACACCTTCTTCAAGCAGTGGTACAGGAAGAAGTCTGCATCCTTCAAGAAAAACATGATTTTCATGCAGGACAATGCTCCATCACACGCGTCCAAGTACGCCACAGCGTGGCTGGCAAGAAAGGGTATAAAAGAAGAAAAACTAATGACATGACCTCCTTCTTCACCTGATCTGAACCCCATTGAGAATCTGTGGTCCATCATCAAATGTGTGATTTACAAGGAGGGAAAACAGTACACCTCTCTGAACAGTGTCTGGGAGGCTGTGGTGGTGAACAGATCAAAACACTGACAGAAACACTGACAGAACACTGATAGAATCCATGGATGGCAGGCTTTTGAGAGTCCTTGCAAAGAAAGGTGGCTATATTGGTCACTGAATTGTTTTTGTTTTGTTTTTGAATGTCAGAAATGTATATTTGTGAATGTTGAGATGTTATATTGGTTTCACTGGTAAAATAAATAATTGAAATGGGTATAAATTAGTTTTTTTGTTAAGTTGCCTAATAATTATGCACAGTAATAGTCACCTGCACACACAGATATCCCCCTAAAATAGCTAAAACTAAAAACTACTTCCATAAATATTCAGCTTTGATATTAATGAGTTTTTTGGGTTCATTGAGAACATGGTTGTTGTTCAATAATAAAATTATTCCTCAAAAATACCACTTGCCTAATAATTCTGCACTCCCTGTGAAATAGACAACGTGTGACAGGGGCGTTGTTATTTTTTAAAATTTCCTGCACTTGAAAAAAGAAAATACTCATTCATTGCAATGAGCAGAGATAATTTCTAGAGCCTGGCTGTTGCAGAGAACAAACGGAGAGGAGAAGCTTTACAACAAGGTGACAAAGGGCCGGAAAAGAAAGCTAAACATGCCGGATCTGGCCCCCGGGCCTTAGTTGCCCAGATGATGTTAAACATCCTCCAACCAAGAAATCAGGGGGGGCTGATATACTTCAAAGTCAAATTAAACACTCTTTGGTCATTGACAAATCCGGCTTTGTATATCTAACATAACCTACATGTACTCAGACCTGTCCATTATGCCAAAATAAAACTCAATGACTTCAATTCTCAGTTCTTATTAGAATGATATGCCTTGTTTTAAAATATGGTAAGCTGGAATGATTTCTTACCATGGACTTGGGGTAATCCTTAACTGCTGAGCGCAAGAGGTCCAGAACCTCGTCCTGCATCTCCACCAGGGCTTTGTGGCCACTAGACAATATCTGAAGGACAAAGAAAGGGAAAAACATTTTCATCAATTGTCATCACATCCTATCCACTCCAAGAATATAGTGTGTAAATGTGACTGGGCTAATAGAATATGTGACACTTTTCACTCTCACAGCATGCACCATTTTAATTAAAAGCTACATAATGACGCAACTGAAGAAGTCATGGCAATGAAGGACACCACAACTGAAGAAGTCATGGCAATGAAGGACACCACAACTGAAGAAGACATGGCAATGAAGGACACCACAACTGAAGAAGTCATGGCAATGAAGGACACCACAACTGAAGAAGTCATGGCAATGAAGGACACCACAACTGAAGAAGTCATGGCAATGAAGGACACCACAACTGAAGAAGTCAAGGCAATATATGGAGCAGGGTAGGGACACCACAACTGAAGAGGAAAAAAGGACTAGATGATGCTGGACATCCTCTGACCAGAAAATGATATCAGCCGCTTCCAATGCACATAGAACTAGACTCACAGTATAAGTAGAATAAGAAATATTATAAGGGATGTGGAGCACTTCCAACTCTCCATGGCCAAAATTCAAAGGTAGCAGCACTGTCAATTCAAAAGTAATTGGGCCATGCATGTGCACCACGTCACATCAAATACAAAATGTGACTTACCATATTTTTATTTACCTGATGCAGAACTGTCACATGTCTGACATAGGATGTGTTCATTGAAATTAATGAGTGCCTCCCAATGACGCCTGTTCTAAACTGGGGTCACAAGGAGGCCAAGTGCCCCAAAGCGTCTAAGGGCATGTGTCCACTGTGTCCCTTGCGCAGACTGGGCGATTAACTGTGAATTGCACATAGCTTTTCTGCAGTTCAGGCATCGGTGGCAACGCACCGCATTAACCTCCCTAGCACACAGCTGAGGTCCAGATTTCTGTACAAAAAGTGCACCATAGACTTCAATGGTAAGTTTTTCTTTATGTTGTAGGCCTGTAACTTCCCGAAATATGTCCGTACAAGGGTCTAATAGACATCCTGACTATAACAATGTTTGAAACAAACAATTATGTAAAATTAAGAAAAATGTTTTAATAAAAATAATGGAAAAAACACAAAAATCAGGGCACAAAGCTATGCTGCTATGTACTAAATCTCGCCCAAATAAAGTCTCTGGTGCCCCAGATGTGCCCATTTGCAGTTACCACTCTCTAACCTGGTGTGATGGTAAGTATGCGCTGCTGGAGCCCCGATGTGTGCTGGACGGCACCATCTCGTCCAGTGCTATAGTAGCACTAGCAGCGCTGGACGAGATGGTGCCGTCCCGACCGCTAGGGCGGTTAAAGATATGCCAAAAAGCAGCTGTGCAGGCACAGGATTTCCCAGTCCACTGGTCTTCAATTGACTTGTCACTGGTGCAGCAATTACAATGCAGAAACAAAGCAGCATGGGCATGTGACTTTGACAACCCAGAAGTGGGCATTGTCCCATTCATAAGGAAGGGGGCACGACCTACATGGAGTAAAAAACGCAGTGGACACAAAGCCTTAAAGAAGAACTCCAGCTTCACCAAATGCTCTTGCAGAACAGCTAGCTCCCCGCCACATGTGTTAAATGTTTGTTCTTTGGTGTGTAATCCTCATTTCCCTGGTGGTCAGCCAGCAGCATCCACAGAGCCCACCAGACCCTCCATCAATACAGTGATAGAAGTGATTGTGTAACGTACCTGCTGAAAAGGATTGGCAGAGCCGGGATTACAGGACAGATAGTAGCTCAGGATATCTGGAAAACAAGAAATAAAACGGTTATATTCTCTTTGGAATTTAGAGTATGGGCAATGTAACACAATGAAGGAGTCGGAGCTCCGTGGGGCATTATCAGAGATGGAAAAGCTTTTATGGAAAATGTACAATGTGTTCACTTTTACATCCGCGAAGTTCAATACGACACCATGGGAGATGGAAATGGATATTAGAATACGTGAAGTAGAAAGTTTCATGATGTATAGAATGTAGGAAGCAGCAAAGAGCAGCACAGGAATATACTGGTCATCCAATTGGCAGGCCATAATGCTTTCCTCATTTCCACTATACAGCCCCAACATTTCAGTTAATCTAGAGCGGTTTCATAGAGATCATTCATATTGACGCAACTCTAGGAGGGTATAGGAGGGTATAATGCTTGAGTTTTTTTTTTTAATCATTAAAGTTAATGCTGGAGTTAAGCCCCTCATACACGTCTAGATTTTCTGTTCAACTTTTTTGGGGTCAGGAAAATTGGTGATTGATTGTATGTTTGCCAACTGTAGTAACAGATATTTGATCAACTTTTTGGGGATCGACTGAAAGTGTAATCAACTTCAATACAACCAATTAAAATTTACCAGCATGTCCAAGAATTTTTCCATAATTTTTTTTACCAATTTTAATTGTTTTAGGTAAATCTAACCATGTGGGCTTCCATGGATTACCATAAACACCTGCATCAGCCAACTCTGGCAGGGTCATAAGACACATAAGGCCCCCATACATGTCTAGATTTTTCATCCAATCAACTTCATTCAATAAATTGGCAGCCCACATGGTTAGATCAACCAAAAACAATTAAAATTGGGAAAAACATTGATTGAAGAATGATTGAATACGCTGGTAAATTTTAATTGGTTGTAATAAAATTGATTACACTTTTAGTCAATCCTAAAAAGTTGATCAAATATCTGTAACTACAGTTGGCAAATCAATCACCAATTTCCCTGACCCCAAATAATTGATCTTTATAAGTTGATTGAACAGAAAATCTAGACGTGTATGTGGGGCTTTTAGGTGTTCATCCATGGCTCGGTTTTTTATAGATTAGAGCATAATCGAGCAACGCGCGCGTTCACCACGCTACATTGTGCTCTAATCCAGTGTTTTTCAACCACTGTTCCTAGGCACATGTTGCCTGGTGTGCCGTGGGTTTTTGACCCCACCCTCGGCCCTCCTATCTAGCTGCCTCTTATAGTATAAGTCTTATACTATAAGAGGCAACTAGATAGGAGGGCTAAGCAACCGTATCCTCACAGACCCGGTCCGTGTATAACTTATACTATAAGACTTATACAGTCGATCCGTGTTATACACGGACCGCTCTGTGAGGATGCGGTTGCTTAGCAACACGCGTCCCCACAGACCAGGGGCAGTGTTTTTGCTCTGCTGGTACGCATCTGCGTTCCAGCGGGGCACCTGCTGATGACACACTTCCGGCGGGGACCGGAAGTGCGCCGCGATTATGCGTATCGACGGTGCCCTCCTATTTTTTTCATGAAACAAGTGTGCCTTTGCCCAAAAAAAGTTGAAAAACACTGCTCTAATCTATACACAAATCTAGCCAGGGATGCCTGTCTTCGGGCAGGCCGTACATCCTGCTCGAAAGTCTCCAGTGGTGCTCCTTGAATCCCGTCCAATCGACAGGTGCCCAAATCATGTGGTGATGGGTCATCTATCGAGCGCCTATTGGTAAGTGGGTACTAACCACAATAGCAATAATAACTAAGGGCGGCAGCACATTTTTTGTAATGGGATGCTATAGCTCTACTTAAAGAAAATGCAAATACTGACATTCAGGCTCTGTGACACTGCCAGAAAGAATTATCGTACAGATATTTGACCCCTGCTCTTTGTCAGAACTGCTCCCCCTCCCTGTAGAGTGGCATTTACAGGCTGGATGTACGCAGATTCATAAAACCATTCTTATTATTTTAAGTTGAACTTGAGAAAAAAAAATTAGTTAACCATTGCAGCGGGTCCCCACTCCATGGCAAGAGCGCATCATGGACGCATTGGTGTTATACGCCCAATGGGTGGGGTGGAGGCATGGACACAATGTTTAAAGTGTTTTGGAAGACTAACGGCCCCCATACACCGGAGTCCAACGTGATGGTGTCACTCAGAGTATCGGCGGGCACCCTTTGTGTGGCGGCCGTTCCTTTAGACAGGGACACTGGTCCCTATTCAAACTAATGGCATCGCCCAGTGATTAATGGACATGACACCGGCTGTGGCTCACTAGGTGTATAGGGGCCTTTAGTGCACCTGGTGGGAGTATGTGTATGAGGCTGTGATGGCTTTTACAATGTAGAGGGAGAATTCTAACAGACAGCACCAGAAGTTCTCAATCAGGCCAGTTTATCACTTCACCTGAACCTACAGACCCAACTGAGTATTGTAATGGGTCACCCACCACATGGTAAGGCTGTGGTTCCCAAAGTTTCCTTGCAGGGACCCCGTTTTCTTTTTAGAAAAGCCCACTCTCCCATAACACAGGTTCCGAATGAGGGCCTGTGCTCCCCTGGAATACCTTCGCGCCCCCCAGTTTGGGAATCACTGTGGTAAGGTAATAATATCATGACCTACAGTCAATAGAATTGGTATTGGCCCCCTGAATCTGATATCAGATTTGGAATGAAAGGGGCAGAACTAGGACCCATCAGGCATGCTGATTGGAAGAGAGAGTGATGGACTCCCCTATCTGCTTTACTATCCAAAAACTAGAGTAAGGCTGAGGCTCCACTAATGCAGTCAAAAAAAAACGTGCCACAGTCGCTCACAAATCGCCCTAGTGGAGTCTCAGCCTAATAAAGTCCCTTTCACACTAGGTGCACTGCGTCGAGGTTTTTGTAAACGCACGCTTATTTTTAACACGCACATTTTTACAGTAATGTGTATTCTCAAAGAATGTTACCATTCACACTGCATGTGTTTTGCTATAGCACCTTGCAGCAAGCATTTTGATGCACTTTTCCTGTTTAAAAACGCAAATGTAAGCGCAAACGCAGACGTAGAAAGGGCAAAACACATGTTTTGGTACATGTGAGCGCACACAAAAACACAAAACACATGTTTTAAAAAACGTGTATAGTGTGAAAGGGCCCTTACGCCATAAACTTTTATTTGAACTGAAACTCATGTTGTACGCCCTCAAAGTCTGGAAGAGAACACAACATCAATGATGAAAAAGTCTGATTTGGAGAGCGGACAAGAAGTGCAGATTGTCAGAATGGCTGGATAAATTGGGGTCAGAGCCGCGGCGAGATCCCGGGATAGACCAGACTACAGCCGGATAGAAGAGCCGGGAACATCAGCAGCCCCGCATAATTAATGTCTAGCCTTGCTCCCGCATGTTAATGAGCTTGACTTGTCAGATGGATCAGAGTTTCATTTTACGCAGCAGCTACAGAGGAGAACGCAGAAATCACGGGACGCAAATTCTTCATACCTAATATTTCCTGTGAACCAGTGGGGAGACTTGCACTACGGGTCAAAGGGTTCTGCTACTAAACAAAGTTATGCACACCGGGGAGCTGGAAGTGGCCATGCTTTATATTAGAATGAGAACGGTACCAAACGACAAATCCACACTTGCAGAAATAGAAAAGTTTGGGGGGGGGGGTTGGTAAATATTTTAAGGCCCCCCATACATGGAGGATTCTCAGGAGAACGATTGCAGCATGATGACATCATCCGGCTGCAGCTGGTCACCCAGAGGATTGAGGCAACCTTTGAGTACCAGCCATTTCTTTGGATGAGAAAGCCAATCCCCATCCAAAGTAATGGGATCAGCCAAGAATTTACTGACATGTCGGATCACCATCCAAATTTTGCAGGAATTGGCCCATGTATGCCTACCTTTATACATAAGCTTAGCTTAACTCAGCTGCTCAGCCCCCCACCCCCCGAAAAAATTATCACAAATCCCTTTGTCACCCTGCTTTCTCTATTCTTATGATCAGTAGCACTCATTGGCTTCCTGTGCTGCTTCTTCATCTCCCTCACTAGGCCAGGCGGTATAGTAGTAGACTGCTATAGACTAATACCAAGTCATTTCACCTACTAGCCAGTTTGTAGCCATGCCAAGCCACATCTTCAGAGCGGCAGTTCTCAACCTTTGGGTTGAACGACCATTTCACAGGGGTCGCGGTCCCTGAACGCTAAGAAGCAGCAGCACTGATGCCAAGAAGAGGGGTGGTAAATTAGAAGGGAGAGTGAGGCCCCCTCCCCCCTAACTTCTAACCCCACACATCATCTGCAAAAGCGAGGTGGGAAAAGAGAAGGGAGGGGACATTACACTTACCTGATCACACCGCCAGTGATGTTGCCGAGTGTTACTTTCGGTATTTGGAACACAGAAGTGACACACCACAGGCGCACATTAACATTCTAAATACCACAAGTGACATTTTGTGGCTGCACTTCCGGGGTCGTGTTTCCATTGTGTTTTTATTGGGATAAAAAACCCTTTTATGTAATGAGATTTTCCTTAATTAATGTCCCTTGTCGCTCTTCTTTCTCCTTGTTTCTCTGTAAAATCTCTGCGGTGATACGGGTTGATCTTTGGGACATCTTTATGTTACTTTAGTTTTCTCCATTGAAAGACACATTACTGCAGCTATTAACCCCTAGAACATTGGACAACCATTGTATCTGGCGCTCCTGGTGGCTGTAGGCATTACTGCAGCTATTAACCCCTATATGACCGGATAACCATTTACCTGGCGCTCCTGGTGGCTGTAAGCATTACTGCAGCTATTAACCCCTAGAAGACTGGACAACCATTGTATCTGGCGCTCCTGGTGGCTCTAGGCATTACTGCAGCTATTAACCCCTAGAAGACCGGATAACCATTGTATCTGGTGCTCCTGGTGGCTGTTAGCATTACTGCAGCTATTAACCCCTAGAAGACTGGATAACCATTGGATCTGGCGCTCCTGATGGCTGTAGGCATTACTGCAGCTATTAACCCCTTTTTTTTTGGGGGGGGGGGGGTTAGAACTTTGAGGCTTTGTTTCCATTGTACGTCGGGAGCCCTCCGCTAAGCGTATACGACGTATCCCATAGACTCAGCCTGCCGGCGGATGGTCTGTTTAGACATCCACCGGCGTACAGGCTGAACGTACTCGACTACGTTCAGCCTGACACCGGCGGATCGGGTCGGCGCAATGAAGACAGACCCGTCCGCCGAGCAGGCAAGTCTATCTGCTACGTCGGGGACCCCCGCTAAGCGTGTACGCTTAGCGGAGGGCTACTGACGTAATGGAAACAAGCCCTGAGCTATAGGGACATCTTAGGGCTTTTTTTGTGTTCAGGTGCGCTTTAAGTGTAAAGTAGAGTATATGTTTTTTGCTGAAAGCCTCACAGTATACTGGGAACTAAGCAACAGCATTACTTTTAAACCTTCCGTAGCCGTCCCGATAAAAGATTCCCATACAAACATCTGAATGGAGATACCTCTAAATATTTGATAGATCTCTGGAGACGGGTGCCGCATAGACGCCTGTGTACGGACAGCACAGCTTGCACGCAGCCAATGGAAGCCGACAGATGTTCTCTATAATTCATTACGCTACTTTAAGGCTGCTCCCAGCAGCTGCTCATCTTCTCAGCAGAATCTTCCCTGAACGTCTCCTGCTCAACCGAGCCATTAAACTGTAATTAGCTGGCCTGCCCGACCAGTGCCTACCATTTACCGGATCATGTGCTCAGTGTGGTCAAGTGCTTCTCCGGCAGTAAAATAGATGACACGCTCGGCCTTCATGAAGATGAAGATGTTTACACTAAAGCTTTATACTGCCAATTGCATCAAACATTATGGAGAAATGGAACGTCTAAGCCAAAGTTCAGTTTAGCGTGTTTAAAAGCTTTCTAGTAGAAGTGATGGAATATTGACATAGCCGAATTTATGGCAGGATCCTCACAAGGATCAAGCCAATTGGTTTTTGGTTACTGTATGCAACAGAGATGCCAACAGTGCAGGTAACAAAACAAGACACCTCGTGGTGGTTGTATGGAAACACAAAACTAGAGTTGTTTTGCAAATTTATATTAGATAGGGTAGATCTAAGTAAAGCAGGGTACACACATGAAGATAGGCGCCGTGCGTGCTCACGGCCATCTGTCTGGCCCATCACAGTTTTCGACCAGGACCAATCAATCCCGCTCAAAAACTGGGATATCGGACATGATTGTTCGTCCCGGTCGATGTCGGTTGCTTTGCATGGAAACGTGCATCTCCATGCAAAGCATCGGCTGAGCTGGAGAAAGTGCAGAGCTGTCTCTCCAGCTCTGCAGATATCTGACGCCAACACGCTGCTGCAGGGACCATTGGACGGCTCCTATATCGAGCCGTCTGTAACCTGATGTTCGAGCATACATAGGAACTTGTGTGATTCACAAAACCTGAGCAGAAAGCAATGCCAGCATGGCGTCCTGGTTCTTCATGGTGCAGTTAAGCAAGGAATCTGGTCACATAAGCTTGTTATTGGACAGTGATCTCTCTGCTCCCCTCCTACCCACATATCCATTGTCAGGGGCATTCAATTGACTCGTATTACCCCCTTAGCTTCTCCCTGCCCGAGGGCTTTATCACAGGCAGGGCCATTTCTATTGTGAAGCACAATATGTGTGCGCATAGGGCCCCCAGAGCCCTCCCTCCCTTAACCCAAGCAGCATGCTTGTACAGTATAAGGAGAGAACTGTATGGGCATGCCGCTTGTGTTGGCCATTACTCTGGTCTGCCGAGGGGGTGTGGGTTTTGTGGTATTGATGAGGAGGAGGAAGGGGGAGCAGCCATTCTTCACCTCACCAATATCACGCAGCTTGTGTTTCGATGATCACACCATGATCATTGTGGGGGGGTGGCAGTTATCGGTGAGGAAGGAGGAGCTGTGGGCCCGCACACAGCTTGTGTCTTCCAACGGGGGGCATTATTGGTGAAGAGGAGGAGGAAGGAGGGGGCAGCCAATAATAACCCCTCACCCCTAAAAGTCTAGAAAGTCGCTGCTCATTGCTCAGGTTATGGCCATTTTTTCACTAGGTGCATTTAAAAACACAAATAAACACTTTCCATTGGGAGCAGTGCCGCATAGTACTGACCACAGAGGCAATATACATGACAGTACATTCTTTTGATGTCTTTTATAAATACAATGTGCAATGAAAACCAATCACTACCTCTACTTTATATAACTATTAATAATCACATCAATACATAACAAGGATAAAGCAAAGCCCGAACAGTAGGTTGAATTAGAAGTGTGATCCTCTTAGCCCCCTAATGTAAGTGTCCCTGTCACCCAGCGGACCCCAGGCATCATGCTGTAATCTGTGTTAATGTCGGCAGGGTAGCAGATGCAGAAGGCCAGCGGTCAGCCAGTAAAATGGAGGGGAGAGGGAATGATAAATCCGGGGATATTCATCACTCATTTCTAGGTCATATAAAGGTGCTGTCTACTACACAATACTCACCCACCAGCATTCACCTCTAGCTCCTCAGCCTTGCTCACACTGTATGGTGGAAAACATCCTCGTCCTTGACATCTGTCATTGTGTGGGTGACAACATTCTGCCGGTGTATTTACGAGGAATTGGCAGGTTTATAAATTAAAGTCTTTTATGTAGTGCCTAATGTAAATGGAACATCGATTTCTTCCTATGACCAAACTTCAACAATTTATCTGCAGCCCTAGATATATTTTCTAAAGCACAGAAAAAAAATGTTTATATAAAAATATCAGATTGGGTTTTAGCAATGGGAAAATGCAGTCAATGAGTAAAGTCTGGCATAGATGTCTGGATGCTGGACCAATTTCGTGTGAGATCGACCTGGAATTCGCCGCACACCCTTTGTGTGCCAGCATTTACTTTGTATGGGGATCCATCAAACGTAAAGAGATTAATCTTAAATGTACAGACATGTCTGTTTGATTGATTCCCTGTTAGATTTATAGGCCAAATTTCAGCTTTGCGTGTTAGATTTGTGGCCGACTTCGCAGCAGATTGAAACGCCCTAATGACGGCTATGCACAAATCTATCCTGCTATGCACAGCTTTACTAATGTCAACACTCAAAATTACTGCAACCAGATTTCATAGAACTCCTCACAGAGTCTTGAAAACTTATTTAGTGTACTTTGTGTATTTAGGAATTCATAAACTGTTCTCAGATCACCACACACATGTATGCAGACAATTTGGAATAGTGAAGCTAAGGGCTTGTCCCCACCTGTGCGGCTGGCCACTTTAAATGGGGATATCCTTGAATGGATGAATCATGTCCATTGACATGAATGGGTGCGGTCAATTTTTTTTTAACTGCATACATAGAGAATGAATGGATCGGGGAGGATGCATGAGGACAAAAAAAACGTGTCGCGGCCGCTCGTGCACTAGTGGCCGTCCTGTGGCCAGACGCCAAACATCTCTCGAATAAATTTATTTTTTTATCTTAAATATGTACAGTATAGTGCATGGCACCCCATGAAGGGCATTAGTTCCATGTGGTGGTGTCTGCCCTCCATAGTTTTATTGTTGCTGCTATGCCATTACTGCTGGACCATCACACCTGTCACATTGACTAAAAATAAGCCTCCGGCTATACAGGCCACATCGCACCATGAGCAGGGCCGCTTCACTGCACCATCTATGTAATTACACAGTCTGTGGAAAGATCATATAGATGGTCCACTAACTCAAAGTAAGGATTTGCATATGGCTAGGTGTACACAAGGGCAGAGCTTAGGTTTGGCAATAGGTTCCTGGGTCAGCAAGTCCTCTACTAGTAGAGGCGATTCAAAGCAATAGGGTGATGTAGCACCAGTGGGTGTAATACAGATGGAGGCTTCAGATTTTATAAACCATGTACTGCTCTTTGCCACCACCAAAGCGATCAACCGTTTGGAATTAGAAAGGAAAACGATCAAGGAAATCAATTGAACAGGGGACGTATGGTCAAGTGGTGCGCATCAAACAGGTGTTGACCCGTGTATGGGAACCTTAACATGCGTATTAAACAAGACACTAACAAAATATATATATATTATATATATACATACACACACACCATATTTTTCACACCATAAGAAGCAAAAAAATGGTCAAATCTGCCATCTGTTCTGCATTGTTTATGTCAGTGGAGCTCGCTGAAATAATCGGTGCAGTAGCAGAGCCAGATTAAAGAGCTGCCCGCTGGTTACCCAGAGCTCTGTGTAATCAGCCAGCTCCTGCTGATTATAGAGTGCATAGGAAAGATTCACCCATGGGTGGATCTTTTCTATGGATCTGTGCTTACTGTCTGAGTGCTGGGCAGCTGGAGCCCAACTCGCATACAGTTGCAGATGCTAATGGGAGAGCTTCCCTGCCTCCTAAACTCCTGCTCTGCAAGTAAAAGCACAGAGCTACGGCTTGCAGAGTGGGGAAAAGCTCAAGTATTTTTTGGCCATCGTACGTAGGGTCTAACGCTCCAAAAAATATGGTGTGAAAAGACATACATACATATATATAAATCAATATTATATTTACAGGCAAATGTCCATCCATCAATTTATGGAAGAGGAGAGATCGGTTACTTTCAGTAGTCACAGAACCCTTACCTGCACTCAGCACAGACTTCTCCTCCACTATCTTGGTGACAAAGGTGTCAGGATCCATGCAGAAATCACTGGAGCCCTTGAAGGTGAAAGAACAGTGGTGAAGATCAGAAAGATTCCAGTAGAAGAAATGTGTATATGATATATAAAATTAAATAAAAAAGACCCCTTTATACATTTTACCGGTCTTCTGGGGAGAAACGTATATTTGCCCCATAAAAACTATATGTCAATCAGTGGTATAAAAAAAGCAACAGTTGATGTTACCTATGAATGGCTGCACAGCATACTCACCACTGCCACTGCTAGCTCTAACCCCATGGATGCCCAGCTTATGATCAGTGCCATCACTCCAAGGAAACATACACTGCAAACAGGAAAAGAGAACAAATAATGGTCAGCAAATTTCATAACTATATAGATTTAAAAATACAGAAAGTTTATGATCACCCAGATGTATGGACACTAATATACTGCAAATCAAGGGAATCCTTCCTACCTACTTTTTAATTAAAAGCCAACACATTACACCCATTAACCAAATGTTTGATGTTAGGGAGCCGTACTTCCAATCAATTTCGGATGTCCCAATCTGGTTTTATTTGTAAGCACTTAAGGTAGCCATAAACGCTTTGATATTTCCTTTCAATCGGCTTAAAGTGATACATTTTAAAGATGATCGAATGGAAATAAATGGCACCTAACCTGGTTCGATCAACCAAAAGTGATCAAAATCAAATATGAAATTGATCGAAAAAAGATCGGACAGGTCAATCATTTTTGATTAAATCTGAATCAAAAGTGTTATAAATACAAAAGATAGATTTTTGTTAGATTTAATAAATTTGCATGCAACTATTTCCTAGATCAGGGCGCCTCATTTTTTGATTGAAATCAGGTGAATGTTGAACACCCAATGTGATATAGATTTAGATTCTATTGAGATTGATGTTTGATCAAATTATCGGAAACTCCAATTGAATCTATGGAAGAACTCAAATCCAGTTAAGGATCCAGGAAAGCGGCATGTGGCGACGTCACCACCCTGCGCTTGGACAGGAATCGAGGTGCACCCCTTTAGGGGTCCGATTCCTGGTCAGTCCTTTGGAATGGCACCCTGGTCCTCATTCGAAGGAATGACTTTAGAGAAGGCTTTATGGACATGTCCATTACCTACTTGACAGACCTGTCTTCAAGAAAGGCATCCAGGGCTCGATTTGTTTAGATTTAGATTAGCACAATCGTGTGTGGTGAACGTGCACGTTGCTAGATTGTGTCCCAACCGGTGCTCTATGAAGTCACCATGCTGGGTACGGGTGCCTGTCGATTGGATGGGAATCAGGGTTCCAGGTCAATTCTTTTGGATGGAGATCCTGGTACCCATTTAAAGGAATAACTTTCGAGCAGGATTTATGGACATGTCCGTTACCTGCTCGACAAACCGCTCCGTGAACCGCTCCCACTCGAAGAAAGACATCCACAGCTCGATTTGTTCATAGATAAGAGCACAATCGAGTGCGGTGAACGCGTACATTGCTCAATTGTGCTCTAATCTATAAAAAATCAAGCCATGCATGGATATCCTTAGGATGGCAAGGTATTGGCATCATCTAACGCTACCGCCAGCAATCATGGGAGCCAACTTGCTTCTAATGAAGACCGAGTTCACCCATAATATACTTCGGCCCTTCTTAACTCAACCGCAGGGCTGAACTTTCTGCTGTTTCTTATTTATGGAACTTTGTGGGAACGGTTCCCAGTCCCCCCCCCCCCCCCCCCCCCCGCACTTTGCCTCATGTAACCTGCATGCAGCGGAAGTCTCTACACAAGCGCACCCGTGATGCAACAAAAGACTGAAGACACTTCAAAGTACAGCTAGGCTGTCACTGAATCCATAATGAGGATTAGACACTTTCAAGAGCTTAAAGCTCAAAGCCAAGTTGAAAACTAGAAAAATCCTCCAGGCTTCGGGGCAAAGGTAAAGCAGGTCCACGGGGACTTCCTGCAGCGTAAAGCCTGATTTTACTGGGGTAAGAGAGAAAGTACAGCGAGAGGTCATATTATTGTATGCTAAGAGACAGCATGGAACTCCAAATACAAACTTCAGAGGTTCAGAAAACTCCTGTTCTTGTCTGTAGAATTATTGCATAAGAAAGTAAGTTCCATCAGGTTTCTACAACTACTGTGTAGACCAGTGGTGGGCAACTGCGTTGATATGGAGGGCCACAAGTGCGGCCCTCTCAACCTATACTGACTTGTATAAGCATTGTAAATGACAAAATGACAGCAGGCGTAGCTAGAACATATTTTTTATTTTTAAAAAGCAAAACTTGTTTTAAATGATACTTCAAGCATAAGAGAACACTGTAGTATGGTAATGCACATGTTGTGTATATGACACTTTATCAAAGGTTATGTGCCCCTATAGATATCACCAAAGCCTCCAATTCAAAGGCTATGTGCCTCTATTCTCAGGTTATATGCCCCTATTCTCAGGGTATGTGCCCCAATATATATTATACAATCACCTCCGTTCATTGGTGGAATAGTGGAAGCATAGGCACTCACCAGTCTGCTGATTCCCCGCCAACACTAGAGGAGAAGATAAGAAGCGAGGGACATGCTCAGGCACCATCTGGGTTGCTGATCGGCTTTAAAGTGCGTCTATCATGTAAGTTTATCGCATGTCCTCCTCTTCCCACTTTAAAAAGTTCCCAGGCAAGGACCTGTCAGCGGGGGATTGGCAGACAGGTAAGTTCCTATACCCTATGCAATAACAGTTAGGGCCGCAGGTTGGGCACCTGGGGCCTAGACAGTTGTGTGTACAGACAATGGTTACAGGTATGAACTGTGAAATGTTATACAAATACAGTGTCCCTGTGTTCACTGCCGAAACATAATGTATGAGGCACGGGTCAGCTAAGTAAAGGCCCCCATACACGTCTAGATATTTCGTTCGATCAACTAAATTCAATAATTTTTTTTTTTGATCAAATATCTGTTACGTTGGCAAACATCACAATCAAACACCAATTTCCCTGCCCCCCCCAAAAAAAATTATATTTCTAAATTGATTGAATGGAAAATCTAGACGTGTATGGGGGGCCTTAAAGTAGAATATATGTACAACCAATTCCCTGGAAGAAGAAAGCAGCACATACTCATGATTGGCAATGAAAAGTCAACCTCAGGGACCTCCACTCAAATAAAAATAAAAAAAACATTTAAAGCGGACCTACCACCAGGAATCTATGTTTTCATGAATGGCACTAGAAGTGC
>CM070039.1:77145242-77163647 GCA_036250615.1 Ptychadena robeensis
TTCATGATGCATGAAACTCAGCCCGAGTTAATTCGGGGAGAACGCTCAGAAGGTTAACCTATATTGGAGAGTCTTGTGATAAGAAATCGAGTTGGTTAAATTGTAACTCAAAAGCCTTCACTCCACCAAGTGATTCTACTAAACCTCGGGGAATCGTTTTTACTGTACAGAAATTTACAATTATTTCCCCCGCTCTGAAAATGATCTCTGGCAGCATAAAAGATTCATATCTGACAGAAAGCTCGATGAGTAATGGAAACTCGCAGTCACGGCAAAGAAAATCCTACACATATATGTGAAATATCAGGATTGACCCGAAACAACGCTGCAGCCAAGATAAATGTAACAAGTACTATTCATTAAACCGTATGCGGGATTTCAAACCAAGTAGCTCATTTTGGCTCATTAAAGGCAGGGCTGTGGAGTCGGAGACATTTTTGGGTACCTGGAGTCTGAGTCGGCAAAAAATCGACCGACTCCGACTCCTACTAAATTTAAATGGGAACTAAAACAAAAAATTTCAACGACTTCTCTGCTATAAGAATAAATGCATGCAGTGCGTAACATTACAGCTCAGATGAGCTCTAGAGTGCAGCGTGATGATGTCATCACCCTGCTCTCCAGAGCTGACAGCATCGGCCAGCACCCTTTGTGAGACGCCAGTCTTCATTGAGACTAACAGCATCGGCCAGAGATTATCGGACATGTCTGTTCTCTGGCCGGCCAATCTGTGGGCACCCCCGATCGGCGAGCGTGGACGCCCATCGGTCGGTGGCAAAATCGTCCGCCACCCGGTGCGTGTAGGCCAGACTTAACTCTCGCTGATAATGAAGTAAATGTTTGTTGCCGGACTAGAGATGCTTGTGTAAGTGAAGGGAATGGATCGCCAATAGTTCAAGACTGAAGCTGGAAAACATTTGAAAAAAACCGCAGTCATTCAGCTGAGGCGACAAATACTTAGATTGCTAGCTTCAACTTCTCACATGACTATGGGATTCCAGGGAAATCATGAATCATGTTTGAAGTGCCCCTTTACCCTGCCTCTTCTTGGAGCCTTCCACTGCCCTATCTTCAGCAGAAGATAAGAACACTAAAGCTAGGCACACATGGGTAGATCTGTAAAAAGATTACAATCAATAAACTTGTGTGCTCATGGTGTTTGATTGTACTCTAATCTGTTTACAAACCTACCCGTGTGTGCTTTCCTTAGGGCGGGATCAATAGAGCCAGCTTGAAGAAACTTGATTGAACGGGGGTTCCAACATGTTGGAAAAACCCCGTTCAATCTCCAATACTTTGCATGGAGACGTGAGTCTTCATGGAAAGTATTGGAACAGCTGTGGCTGCTGCCTTCTGCTCTGTTGTCGGCTGTCAGTGTGAAGGGGGCGGTGCCAGCACTCCTCACTCGGAAGCTGTGTGAGTGAGGCAGCTGTATGAGACAGGCTGCTTCTCCCCAGCTTGTGGCAGGTTGTAAATCACACACTGCAAGCTGGGGAGAAGGGGTCCCCATTGAACAGGAATCGCTAGCGAAACGTCTTCAAGAAACTAAACACAGCAAGTCCAGTTGATTTGGATTAAACACTACAGATATTCTCTTTGAATAACTCCTTCTCCTTTCTGGAGCCTACCTGGGTGAGGGGCTGGTTGCATCATCAAAAATACAGTATTTACATTAAAGAAAATGTTTAACAAATTGTTCAACAAGGCGGCTAGGCTGCAGCATAAATAGATTTAATATCAAAAGAAACCACATTTTAACTTTCATCAGTTTACAGATGTTTTTACCAATAAGCGAGCAGCAACCCTTGTTGACCAGTAATGCCTGCCATACACATGCCGATAAGCGGCCCATTTTTCACCTGACCGACGGGCGTGCACGCTCGCGCCGTCAGTCAGCGAAAAAGTCGGCTGTTTATTGGCATGTGCCCACATGGGGCGACAGATCCCTGTCGCCCCACAGCTCGGCCGGCCAGAGAACGGACATGTCTGATAATCTCTGGCCGATGGGAGCCGATGCCATTAGCTTCAAGGAAGACCGGCGTCTTCATTGAAGCTAATGGCCGGCACACAAAGGGTGTCGGCTGACTGAAGGGGCCCCATAATTCACCAGGGTGCAAATGTGATGACGTCATCAAGTTTGCATCCCGGTGCATATCTGGACTGGTCTGTCTGCACCCGTCGGGGTGTGTATGGCAGCCTTAAGTGGGCACAGGCAATCCGATCAGAATGTGGGCGTTCACCTTCTTATATAAGCCTGAGAATTTTTATGCCATAAGGGCAAACAGGAATTCACAGGAGTTCTGTAGCTCTTGCTTTCCATTCTTAGAAGAATCTCAAGAGAAGTGTTAATTAATTGGTTGTCTAATTACTGGCTTACAATTCAGTGTCTGAGGAAATGTTCTATTTCCAGTTAAGGGAAGAGCCTCCACTGGGCTGAACCCTGCAGGCGGGTCTACTGCGAGCTTTATAATGATTTATTTAACAAGACTGTACAGACCCAGGATGCCCTGATCTCATGTTCACAAGGCTCCTCATGTTTGGACTCATTTAGGATTATTTTTGGGTTCACAGCCTCCAGGAGATCTTAATATTTTCTCCTATGACTGTTGATCCCTAAGGTTCAGAATAAAACTTCTGGCAATAAAACTGGCAATTCATGGCATAGTAGATTGCCCAAAGCAGGGAACACATGGCTCGATATTGGAGCCGTTCAAGGTTTTCTGCAGGGGCATGAGGAACTCATTGCGCTGCTGCCTGATATCGGAGGAGCTGGAGACACAGCCCTGCTCAGTCAATGCTTGCATGGAGACCTCGCGGTCCCCCTAGATATGGGTCAGATAGATGGGCATGAGTGTAAACGTGGTGATGCCACCACGCTGTGATTGACCGGGGATCAATTGAACGGAAATCAATGTGCACCACATGGGCACATCGATTCCCATTCAATGGGGAGCCGTTCTCCCCAGCTTGAAGTCTTGAGTGAGTGAATCTCCCACACATGGGCTACCAACTGGGGAGAAAGGCAACCAGCCTCACAGAGACGTGCTGGCTCCGCCCCTTCACACTGACCGTGGAGTCCAGGCTGTGCAGGAGGCAGGAGCCGCAGCACATGCAATACTTTGAATGTAGACTCATGTTTCTATTCAAGGTAATGGAGATTGAACAGGGTTTTCCATGTTGGAACCCCATTCAATCGAGTTTCTACGAGCGGGATCTATTGATCCCGCTCGAAGGAAGGAACTCACAGGTAGATTTGTTAACAGATTACAGCACAAACAAGCACATTGCTCGATCGTACTCAAATCTTTTTACAGATCTACCCATGTGTGCCTAGCTTTAGGGCGTGCTCCCGCCACAAGCCCTATTGATGCAGCAGGAGAAAGCTTCAGGCGCATCTTGGCTTGGAGTGTGGCGCTGCTTTGAGGATGTGGCATCCCGCAGCTTCAAACAGCACCGCAGGCGCGCTGCTCAGAATACGCAGCATGGACACTGTCCCATTCTCTCTGCGTCTTTTCCCCCACTGTGGACAAAGCAGCAGTGGAAACAAGCCCCAAGGGTTCAAGAAACTGCCACTGTACAAATTGGTAAAAGGCTTGCTACGAATGCAAATGTAGCACTAAAACTACCAAACATTATCTGGTAATAATTCTTTTTCCACTTTATCCATTAGCAAATCACATTTTACATAAACCTCTCTAAAATTCCATATTTGAAGCAGTGATGTAATTACGTAATTTTTAGGTTTCTCTACACTAGCAGTTAATAGCTGGTGGGAAGGGAGCAAGAGGTTAATCTGCCAACACTTGCTAAAAGTGTCACATAACACCTTTATTAAAAGACAAAATTATTTATACTGAAATCCAAACTATTGGCTGGTCCCATCTGCACCCCTAGGCTATAAAAAGACATGGCAAATAACTAAATAAATCTTTGATAAAGCCATGACATCTGTGGTCCCATCTTAAGCTAGCCACACACAGGTAGATTCCCGTGCAATCGACCACCAATCAATCACAGCGTGGTGACGTCACCACGCTGTGATTGATCGGGGATCAATTGAACGGAAATCAATGTGCACCACATGGGCACATCGATTACCGTTCAATGAAGACGGCTAGCTAGAGTTCTCTACGGCATCCAGTGTGTAAAGCCGAACACGCTGGAAACTGAAGAGAAATCCAGCCAGCTTCTCTCCCCGTAGAGCCCGGCTGCAGTTAAGAGTGCTGACTCCGCCCCCTTCACACAGACTCTGCTCTATCAGCGCGGGCTGTCAGTTCTGTATGAGATGTCGGCTTTCCCTGCACTCTACATGAAAATTCTTTCATGTAGAGTGTTGGTGATTGAATGTTACAAAGCTAGAGATGTGCCCCATCCACATAGGAAGCTAACAAGATCTGAAAACACAACTGTGACTACATGGTTGTAAGCAACAGTTAGGCTTAGAGGTATTTAACTTGGCCCAACAAAACTGGACGACATTCCCTTGTGGGTACCAGACGGTTTTCAGGTGACTGGATAAACCTGAACACCAATACAAATAGGCCCAAGGGCATCATCATGCATTGTCATGGATTGCATCCTGCAACAACACAATAAAATGGATGCTATGTGGGCTGTGATGCAATGAAAGCGTATAGATATAGGTTCAGCAATGTTGGGGGCACAGAAGTATTCCAGGCTGGGGGGGCACAGATAGGGGAACAGCCACAATGGCACTCAGAGATTTCTGCATTAGAATTAGCCATGAGCCAGATAAAGGAGAGGTCTGCAGAACTCCGCTATCTATTGGCTCTCCTTGCTGTCAGTACTCTTCTCCCTCTGTTGACTGCACACAGTCCGCCCACCCTACCCTACCGATGCCAAACAGAAGCCTGAGAGGGAGAAGCAGGAGACCAACCATGGCGAAACTGAAGTAGCTGCTGACAGTAAGTGGAGTGCATGTAATATGTGTCTCTATGTGAATTAAGAATGTTTCTGCAACACACACATGGCTAGTGTGAAATGGCCGTTAATGCAAACCTGTGAAGTTATTATGGAGGGGGGGGCTTGATAATGTTTCTATTCGGAATAGGGGGACCCTGCTCTAATCTGATGCACATTCGGAAATCAACAACACTGCAACTTAAAACACAATTAGCATATTTGTGAAACACAAGTGTGCAGCCTGTCTAACGGAGAAAAGCTTGGGAAACATCCTAATGCATGATTGAAGGTAAAGGTTCTTTTATGGCGTGCCGTTTCAGTTCATTTTAGATTAGGCAGTTCTTCATCCCGGCAATATACTTTCATCAGGAGCCAAGGAATATAATACAACACGCCCGTGGAGCTGAAGGCCATATGTTGTGTTCCTGCTACCATGAACTGTACTATGCCTTGGAGTCCAGTAATAAGTCATAATCATGTAGTGAGGGCAGCCACATAGCACTGCCGGGGACGTTCAATAATCATTTCTACGTGGGTTTTATCTTCTCCAAGTCCAGCAATATTTTACCTGTTCTGTATGGCTACATGACAGGTCTGAAACAGCAATGTTTTCATTTTAAAGTTGGACGTCAGTTGATGTAGGCTGCGTTTTCTGCTGCCAAACTATTTATAAACCCGAGTGGTCTACAATCACGGAAAACAGCAAAGCCAGAACGGATTGTACTCTACGGCATTTCACCTGGTCCCGTTCTTGTTCTGTGTCTGGACAATGAGAAATCAGCAGAAGATGGGTGACCTCTCCCCTATGGTTAGCAAGTTAAGGTCCACGGGTCGACTTTTTAGTTAGATTGATTGTTTTGGAACTAAAGGAACTAACAGGGAACCAGCATATGGGTAAATCCCTAATATATTGCCATTGCTTTATTGAATAGAATTGAATGGGATCAATTGTGCAAAGTGATGTGTATCAATTCGCCGCTCAAGCGCCCATCGCAGCGACGTCACCACGCTGTGCTCGAGTGGTCATGGGGACTGTGTGATCTGCATTTTTGACAGCAGCACATATGCTTGGATTCTAGTGCTACTTATCCCTCTCCAAGTCTGAGCTCATATATACATAGGATTGTTTTAATGACATCCCAATAACTGCGCATTACTCAGATACTACATATAGACAGTTGATAACAAAAGCCTATATTACACTGGAAATGACAATGAAAGAAACAAGGATGGAAAATATTAATGCTTCATGGTTCTCACCTGCACACCAGAGTGGCAATGATCACACACCACGCAGTGCAGCAACAGTCCGCATTGGTGTTCTCTTCTGTTTTCCGATGACGGCAGCAGAACCAGAAGGAGTAGAAGAGCAGGAAGAGGAGATCTACAGCCAGGCAGGCGAGTGCAATACAGCTCAGGAGCATCAGAGACTGCAAGAGAAAAACACAGGACCATTACAGCTTCCGCAATTTCATGAGAAACATTACAGACCATAAACCAGAAGACACAGGCAACTCTCAGGGATTATACATTAGTTTGGTATAAAACTTTTTAAAGTTTATTTCAGACTTCATATGTAGAAGAGCTGATGCGAGAACTTCTACATGACCCATTGAATAAGATACAAGGCCTCACTTTCTGATTAAAGAAACACACAGTTCACTTAAGAGTTCATCATCAACTTAGGGTGAGCATACATGGGTCGATTTACCTTCAATCGATGAGCCTAAGGTCCCTATCCAAAGTAATGGCACAGGGTTTACCAACATGTTGGTTCCATCCCATTTGGAGAAAGTGTGGCCGGGTGCTGAACGTGCACAGTGATCTACACCCGTGTATGGACACCTTTAGCACCAAGTATTTTTACTCGCCTGCAATGCCTTTCCATTCCCTAAACTGCTTTTAATGTAATTTTAGAACTGTTGTAAAATGTGATTTCTCCAGGAAGTTCAACCTTCCTTATTATACAACATAACCAACCCTCTTCTGGGAGTGTCCAATGACTGTCCGTATTGGCCCAGATCTTTCACCTACCTACATAATCTTTGTACAATGGGTGGAGCAAAGGGAAATAGTATAGAATGTTGCACGAGTGGCAGCTTTGAGTCGGATTGGGTATATGAAATTACATAAGATACATTAACCGTATGAAGACATTTAAAGACTTAACCTCCTGGATGTTACGCATGTGGCACGCTTTTTTAAAATGTAATCCATCGCAATTCTGAGCCCTCCTTCCTTCCCCAACAAGACTATGCTGTGGATGTGCTGGGAAAAAGCTAAATGACATAGATTCTCCACCTATCCGGCATCAATGACTTCACCGAGGAGGACCCGGACAAGTCTGTCGATACAGAGGGACACCGAAGGGTCCCGGCGGACTGGTGAGCAAGCCTGACGTTAGCTCAGAGCGAGTATAGTTAGAAAACAAACTCACCCCAAGTTAATGCAGGCTCGGAGGTTTAACAAGGTAGGCTTCTATAGCTAGATACCATGTCCAAAAATATTAAATATGTATATCATCTCACAGCTGCAACAGCTTCTCACACATACTGTCAGGAAGCACAACATCATGCCATCACTTCCAATTTACAAGCCTACGGAGATATGTTTTCACAATCGAAAACAATTGTCTTGTGTCGGTTCATGCACGCAATAACCTCCTAGCGCTTCTGACGGCTTCATCTCATCCAGCGCTTTCCTGTCAGTATTGCAGTGGATGAGATGGAGCCGTCAGGCGAAGCTCAGAGCCCGGGGAGCACATACTTACTGTTCTGTGCTGTCCCGGTCTTCTCAGCTGGCTTCTTCACTGAAGCCGATGTCACCCCTCCCCCCGAGTGACGTTATGTCAATAGTGCCCTGCTGCACACATTTTTTCAAGTACTGCAGATAGGGTTCATAAAAGCGCAAACTCATATGTGCACTGTGCAAAAAGCATGCGTTAACGAGCTTTTTAAAAATGATTATATTGTGAAATAGCCCTTAGAGCTTGTTACCCCTGGAAGAATGGCATCTACTGAGGATTAAATATGGCCACCATCACAGAGGAAAGCAAAGCAGGAATACTTCTTTTTTACATCATTGTGACAGCTCAAAGGTTAAATAAAAATACTTATTTCGTTTTTTTTTTACTTTAGGTGTGATTTCAGGCCACTTTTGCAAAAACTGCCAATGGGTCATTACAGAGTTCAGTCAACTATTAATCCTATGTCAGAAGTCAAATATTAGCCTCCATGCTCCTTTCCAAACAGGTCTCCTTTAAGAAACCACATCTTTCTGCACAGCTGGGAAAGTGTTAATATCTCACGAGTGGGTATTGAGAAGAGTGGGTGGAATTTATTATCTAACTACATTCAGCTTCTTACTAAAAGCAAGCATGATAGCACCTTGAACGCTTTATGTAGGCAGAGCTGGGAACTCCTACGTACTGCCATACTGTAACACAAAGAGATTAGCAAATGCCAAAAACACTGACTCACAGGCCATTACTGGGCCCCTCACTACCGTTCCCAGCGCGCTCATTACACAGCCATAATAAATACCCGCTAAAACCAACGTTCAAGGACAGTCACAGGAATCTGCCAACAAAAACGCTTACAAAACCACATGAAAGGCCATTGCATTCACAAGGAGAATGTAAAACATGTCACGTCTCGGAAAAGAAATACTTGCACATATCCCATGTGTGTCGGTTTGTGTGTGATGACCGGAGAATGCGGTGGTCTAAGGACATCTTTAGTACTGTAGTCAATAGAGATACCAAAATGTTAACAATCTCAAGTAGTGTAGAGTTGAATATTTATTTGGCCTCCATGGAAGACAGGCATCAGAGAAAGTGCCTCCCCCCACCTCATGGATGAGGATTTAAGGTTTATGAAGAAAAGGTTATTTCATATCCTGGCGTAATATGAAAAGAAAAAGGGGTTTATGAGGCTCTTACCCATGCCCAACAAAATTTTAGCCAGAAAATTGGTTGTTTGTTTTTTTAACACCTCAATGGGGTACAATTTATTTGCAAGTAAAAAAAAGCCATGCTTATGTATATTTTGTAAGGTACAATAAAGAATTACAACATTTAAGGAGACATCTATGACATCTGTCACGTCCCCTTTCTTTGTTAAAAAAAAAAGAGACCAACCACCAATGGTAGATCACATTTGTTGTGTATATGCTTGGGTGTTTGGTTTCGACGCGTTTCGTCCTTGGACTTTTTCAAGAAACCCATGCACTGAAACATCCAAAATGAAAATATATATAATTACAAAAACATTTTCCAACAAACAAACAACCATCTCAAGTAGTCAAGTCACAACTAGAGATAGTCACACTTTTTTTTTTTTTTTTTATTAGCCGACTTTGCGAGTTGATTCCAAATCCCCTGAGAATTGCTGGAGATGTAGAGAATAGTAGGAATATTTTTTTCCAAATGCTCCAGCACATTGGCATATTTTATTCGAAAATTAAAAGTCAAACATTTTCATTGACTTTAAACTTAATGTATGCAAAAATATGTTAGACCCATCCTTTTTTTCTGTAGTATACCCTGGACCCTTCTCTACATCTCAAGCCAGTTTGGCTCAGGGACTTTGCAGTAACTTCCCGACTTTAAGCCTGAAGCTATATCGGGATGAGTTTGTTTACCAACAATACCCACCCAGAATGCCTCGGGCATACTCACCATCCCCCCACCCATCTTTCTGGGTCTGCCTCAATAATTTAATTAACCTCCTTGGCGTTACGCCCCAAGCCAGTATGGGCTCAGTTTGATCGTCAGTGCTGGGGTCGGGGACAACCGCTGGCTCTCCGTGTGCCTGCAGCATTTCTACATAGCTGCAGGCACACAGATTCTTTCCGCCCCCATGTCTTTGGCGTCATCGGTGACGCAGAAGAGGGGGTGCCATAAACCTTCATGTTAATGGAGGGGGCGTTGCTTTTCTCCCCACACACTGCCGGCATCTAATTGACACTGGTGGTGTGTAGAGGGCTGGGGGAAAGCCGGCAACCACAGCCGAGTACAATGTACTCTGCCGCGATCGCCCGGGCAAAGGTGCGAAAAGCCCGTAACGCCCAGGGGGTTAATAACACCAGAGCAATAGGGGGGTGGGCAGCGCCATTGACCTCCATTTAAAAGAGGCAGTATTGCTCTTTTTAACACATGCCTGGCAACATCGATGAAGGTGGAGGAGGGTGGGCGCAGAATTACGCAGCAGATTTTTGCATCTTTACATTTTTTTCAAAGTGTGACATGGGCAAATGCCCAGACTCCAAGCCGAACTAGTTACATTTTCAAAATAAAATATTTAAACATCTCTTCCCAAAATACCCTCCATCCTATGGGAACCAACCTTAATAGCTGCCACCAATTCCACCTAATTTTCAGGCTCTGCGATACAGGCGAGCCCTTGTATCGAATGATTCAGCATACATAAACCGGTCCTGAGGAGTTGTCTCTCTAACCTTGGTGATATATCTGCTCTGGTTCACATTAACATAATTGAAGTAAAGCTGATGTAAAACATATCCTGAACTCCAAAACGTACGACAAGAGTTTGAGATCAAAACACGAGGCCTTTTCCCAGACAAGCACATCTGGATTAGAAGGGAACAGGAAAGTGAGTGATTGGGTAAACATTTACGCTCCATGGGTCTTCATATTGACCTGCAGCAGTTATAAAACCATAATGAATTATTTTACATTTATTTATACAAAGCTCTCAGCATGGGACTAATGAAAGGCAGAAGTCTGAGCACTGAACGCAGCCTCAGGAAAAACCCATCTACAGGATGCAAATACGCCTTTCAAGGCCTTAAAGTTTATCTCATTCCACAAAAAGAAAAAAAGTTATATATTGCAGGCTTCATATCTCCTCTTTTCCCCCAGTAGAGTCTTCCAATAACACTTTTTTTGGTGACAGGTGACAATGCATAATCACTCTTTTTAGGAAGGTTACATAAACCCTCATGCTAATCTCCATAAAAGTAGGCGAGGGGTATGCTGTAGCTAGGATGGCTGACAAAGAGCTGCCGCACAAAATGTGTCCCATTGATCCTACTGGATCTCACAGCATCTGTAGCCTGGAAGTAATATAACCCATAAGCAGGAAGTGATGTCATCTGTGACCAGGAAGGGACATAATCCATAACCAGGAGGTGATGTCATCCTGGTATCCACACAGCTGAAGACATATAGCCTTGTAGAAGATCAGCCCTTCATAAGCCTGCCCTGTACTTCCTTTATAGTAATTTGTTACTTAATAACGTAACACTTCACTTTGTTGCACTAGGTTGTGCACCTCTTGTCCTTGTTCCTATATGTATTCTGTAGCCAGAAATGGGCAAGACTGAAGATATATACAGAGAACACATGTCAGTATCGGACTTCATGTTATCTTAATTGGCTAGCTTCTTTAAAACTAATAACAGAGAAGATAAAGGTTGCCTCATGCGAAATCCAAAAACATTTTCAAGGCTACAAAGGACCATGGCAGTGTCCTTTATGGCACTTCAGGTAACTAGGATCAAAAGATTTTATTTTGTACTAATACAACAGATAAAACATTTGAAAAGAATTGTTCTAAAGCTAGGCACACACGGGTAGATTCCTGTGCGATCAATCAATTGAACGGAAACCAATGTGCTCCGCATGGGCACATCGGTTTCCGTTCAATGGAGACCCTGGGGACCCGTTCTCCCCAGCTTGCAGCACTTGTGAATCCCAACACACTGCAAGCTGGCAGTCAGGCAGTTTCACAACTTCAGAGACCCATGCTGGCTCCGCCCCCTTCACATTGGCAGTGGACGGCTGTGCAGGAGGCAGGAACAGCAGCTGCTCCAATAGTTTCCATGAAGACTCTTCATGCAAAGACATGTTGGAACACCGTTCAACCGAGTTCCTTTAAACGGGCTCTATTGATCTCGCTCAAAGGAAGGCACACACAGGTAGCTTTGTAAACAGATTAGAGTACAATCAATCACCGTTACCGCGCACCTTGATTAATTGTACTCAAATCTTTTTACAGATCTACTCGTGTGTGACTAGCTTAAGAGATTTAAAAAGAGGCAAAATAGGAATCAATTGTATTTAGACTTTGATTTCTGAATTTGAGGCAATTTGGTTGGGTTTTATTTGACCAGTTGCTGCATGTTTTCAGAGCAGCAGTTGAATAATCCAAGATATTTTTTCCTTTTTAAAAATTAGGCAAATTACTCGTAACAGAGCCTCTATAGATCTCAGTTCAAAGGTTGGCGGTTGCCAGGCTTTTACAATGACAAGCGTTAAAAGAGCTGCTCACCCCTCTGGCCAGGAGGTTAGCAGCTTCAGGCCACTGCAAGCCATGCTTGAATAGCTTCTACTGTTTGAGAAGTTGGCACTTTTCAGCCTTTTCAGAGCTGTGCGGATCCCTCTCATTAAGTTTGGACGTGAACAACAGGCCATGAGTAAAAGTGCCTTACATCATCCACGCAGAGCATTTAAGACAGATTTCAGCGATGTCTTCCAAGCCGAGGTCTCAGGAAAGACCAGGAAACCCTCATAGCATGGTGCCTTTCAGCCTCCTAACAAAGGCCAAGTAACAGAGGACTTGGACAATGTCCAACTTGTTTTAAAGAAGACTAAAAACTTTGTTCTTTTTAAAGCAAGTTTCTTAATGAGCCGAACATTATAGACATTCAAGACAAAGTTACATTTATGGAACTCTGCTCATTAAAAAGCCGTCAATGTGTGTTTCAAGAAAAAGTCTAGTTCCACTTTAAGCTTGAGATACAGACATAATGGATTCTGAGATCACTTGCTATATGCTTGTTTCAGGTCAGTGATCGCAGCGTGCTGAATTGCCAAAGATTGCAAAGCAATAGCTCAGGAATTGCCGTGCACCACCCAGGGGAATTGATCCCTGGCCAATACTTCGGATGGGGACCAATTGTAATGGTGATCAAACAGGGCAAAACTGACACGTCTGATCCCTGTTCAATCGCACTCCAAGGAAAGGTCAAATTGATCACTCAAAGTGGGCTGCGTTAGATTCCTGAATGATCGACTGCCGCGCATCCGGGAATCGGGACAAAAGATCGAGCCATGTATGGCCAGCTTAAGGTCTAGACTGAGTCCACTGAGCATTCTGGTTGTTCCAGCATTATGCACCCAAGATATCCAGTGGCTACGACTTGTCCTAGTTTAGGGAGCGTTAACATGGTGAAAATTCACCTATTTAAAATCTATGGGCATTGTGCATACAATGCGTGCCTGAAAATAACGGGAGCATATTGTATGCATCACTGGAAACATATTTTCATAGGGTTCCATGTTGTAATTTACATGATGCAACACATTGCAGGCTATGACACGCCTGTGTATAAGGGGAGTAAAAATGTGTTGTGACTATAGATCAATTTCCATAATAAAGGTATACGGTCAGCCTCAAAACCATGCAGCTGGGGTTGGGTGGGGGGCTGTTAATACCCCCACCCCCTATTAATGTCACTACGGACAACTAATTGGGACCACCGGCAGTCACTGTTCCCATAGGATCCAAAGCGGTAAATGCCCAATTCTAGATTGCCAATTCCAAAATATGTTTCCTGTCATGGAAAAGTGCCTATTTAGCTTGTGTTAGATTTGTCAATACATAAAAAGAAATATTGTGCCCGAAAACACAATGGATACATATATGACCAGTGGTAGTAATTAGAGATGGTCAGATTTTTTTTCAAAAATTTGACCATTTCAAGTGAATTGCAAAGCCCCCTGAACATGGTATCATCACCAAATTAGCTGGAGATGTAGAGAAGGGTTGGGGGTATGCTACAAAAAAAGTATGGCTCTAACACAAATAGTTTTTGCATAAATGAAGTTCAAAGTCAAGTAAAAATTTCAAAAGTAAACATTTTGACTTTGAACTTCATTTATGCAAAAACTCTATGTGCTAGAGCAAAACTTTTTTCCCCAAATGTTCCCACAGCCCTCCTCTATATCTCCAGAAATGTTGGTATACCATGTACCATACAGAGGCTTTGCAACCAGTTCACAAAGTCAGCTAGTCATGTCAGCTATACATCTCCTCATCCTTTACACCACAGAATAGTTGCAGCAACTGAATTCCTAGTGATAACTGCAGCCCACTAATATGAGTGTGTGTATATATATATATATATGTATCGGAATGAAATACACAACTTGTAGGAAATATGTTTCCCATCCGCTTATGGAAAGACAGTTTGCCAAAGCAAACAATAGCAGCAATTACAACCCGAACGTCAGAAGTATTTCTGAGTGCCAGGCCTGGCAGAGCGCAAGTCAGCTCCAGTAAATTAGATACCATTGAAAATCCTGCCGACGCAGCGTAAAACGGCGGCTATTTCAGTACACGTCTCCGTCGTTCCGATTCAGCTTTTCACTGGGGACGGAAATGAAAGATTCGTTTCCCATTGTTTCTTTTCGGTTTATGAAGCGCTGGACCAATTTCATGATCACTTCCTCTATCTGCTATTTAGATGCTATTTTTACAGATGTATCACACAGAATTAATGGAGAAATATTCTAAGCGACTTCAGAATTCAGAGTGCAAATGAATGTTATCACCAAGATCAATACTCGCTCACAGATTATGGTTTTCACTATAGCACTGGTTTAACCTTCCTGGCGTCAAGGGCTTTTCATGACATTTTTTGCCCTCCCCCTGGCTCTCTACACAACGCCAATGTCAATTAGACGCTGGCGTTAGGCGTCATCGATGATGCTGAAGACTCAGGGCTGTAAGGGATCGGTGAGCCTGCTGCGATGCAGAATCTCTACAGGTTCATGGAGTAGTGGAGTTTATGCCTGATCCCTGCATGGGCACAGTTTGTTTTGAGAACAAACTTTGACCATACTGTGGTTCTGGCATAACGCCAGGGTGGTTAAGCTTTAGTGAACTCTTTCCCCCACTTATTGGAATTGGTGTGCCAGTCTATACTGTTGTGTCAGGGCCGGTTGTCACAGCAGATGCACCTCTTACACAGCAGGACGCACAAGAATGATACCAATGGGTGCGTTATGGGACATGAGAAAAACCCACCTGACAACCTGAACAATTTGCTAATGAAAATAAATAGCGGGTGGTATTGCCATAATGGCAAATACAGCGCCTCAAACAAAGCCAGAAAAGTGGCCAAACTGGGGGCAGGAGCCATGCACACCGACAGGTCCATAACACCACCTGCAGAAAGGTGTAGCCCAGGGCTGGGCAAAAAGTATGAATACAAAAGATGAGTGTGACAGAGAGATAGAGAAGAAAAAGGAAATGGAGGAAAGAAAGGAAAAGTAAGAGTGCCTCTACTTTTACCTACCCTTAGCAGATCTATACTTCCCAAGATCTGCTCGACTGAAGGGCATCACCTTCCTAACAATGCAGGGTTATAGGTCTTGTATAACAGAGAAAAAGGACTAATGGAGGTTAAGCTGCTTTACTGAGTACTACCCCAACTGGAAGGAAATTTTGAGTAGAAGTTTAGCTGGCCATATGTGATTCAAATTTTTGACCAGCTGAACAAAAAAAAAAATTGTCCATAGATTGGAGTCCGTTAAAAAGGAATTCATTTCCAATCAAAAGTGATGGAAAAGAAGCATAAAATCAATTGAGCAGTGATGGGTGGCGTTGGAACATTTTAATTGAGTATTTGACAGTTTTTCTAGGTATTTCAATTGATTCACACCGCATGGTAGTACAAATCGATATATATCTGACAGTCGATATTTTAATTGCGCGAGCCAATCAAATCAAAGATTAAACAAGCAAGAGTTGATGTGTGCATGGCTGTAGAAGTGAAAACTCTCAGACAGCAATCATTGAAAGACTAACAAACTCCGGGTATAGTTTCAGCGGAAACGTGAAATAATAAATAGATGAGGCGTCAATAGGGGTAATGACCCGAAGGCACATAGTGGCGCGATGATGTGATTTTATACAAACGCTCCCAGACAATACAAATGAGCAGCTTTGGCTGCGGAAAAATGACTTTCCCACTTAGTGCTGAACAGGAAAAGCGAGGATTAGAGGCCCAGAACTTGGCCAAGACCAACCACAGACTGATTTCCAGCTACAAAACCAGCAAGGTTTCATGACCATCTTTGTTTGCTGAATTCTGCTGCTTGTCTGCTGAATTGGTGACATGAGCAAACTGCTAAATAACAACTACTTCTGTAAAAAAAAACTCGTTGTTTATATGGTCCGTATGTCTCCAATTGTAATAGACGAGGAAGAATTTTAAATATTAGTATCAATGTGGGGTCTACTCCTCCTCCTGACCAAAAGATGTTCATGGTGGGGGCGAGCACAGACTTGGCGCCTACTACAGACTTGCTACAAAAGCTTTCCCCTTGTATTGTGCACATGGCCACCCATCGTGATAGAAGAAGAATGAGGACTATGAAGTATAAATCAGGGGTGCACATAACTTTTTTAGTGAGCTCCTCAGGTGAGTACCAGGAGATGTGTTTGCTACTCACCCCATATGTAGGGTGGTCTTCCTCACGGTCCTCTGCATCAGCCTCCTGCATGTTAGACTCTGCTGCAGATGGACCCCCCTGTTCCTGATTGAGCCTCCGATTAGCTGTGTCCATCCACAGGTCACCAGCTGGCTTTGGGTCACATGTAACTCTTACACTTTTGAACCCCCAGTAAAACAACCCTAACTTTTCTGAGTAACTAACCCCTGAAACTACCAGCAGTCCAAATGTCATCCTTGTCATATTCCAGCTGCCACACAGTGCTTTTCTCTTGTCAGAGTTTACCCTTACATATGTCTACTCTGACTTTCATCCCCCAGGTCTCAAACACCCTTAGAAGTCCAATCTTTTTTGGGGAATTTACATTCTCAATTTCACACCCCTAACTGCAAACTTTCGTAGTATTTCACAGTGTTTATATTTCCTTGCAGTTATCCAAGTGACATACATTGTATACATGTAACATTGTGTCTGGGCGGCCGCAGCTAAAAGTGCCTCCAAGTTGTTAGTACACATATGAGCTGTGTAACAATAATGCAGGTACATGTGGCTAGTTCTTGGCTCCTTCTGAGTACCAGAGTACCACTTATGTGCACCCCTGAGTATAATGTCTAGTTACACATTTCTACACTAGCAATGGTCACAGATAAATCGGAAGGGCAAAGAACACAGTAGTTTACTTTGAATGTCACCGCCACGTGTACTGCCCCATTTATAATGGTCATTTTGATTACTGTAAAAAGGAAAGCTGTACATTACCAACAAAGACTATGGTATGAGCTCATGTCATGCTCATCCACAATCAGTATTAGGAGGGCAATAATGGGGAATGCTGGGTTAGGGAAAAACTGTTGGATGCCCCATTCATTTTTAACAGGCACGTCTAGCGTGCGGCAAAACTTGGGAAGTATTGTGTTTTGCTAAAATGGCCTAAGATTCTCCATACATGGGCAAATACCCGCTTGATCACTGAATGCTTGAGCACAGTGTGATGAAGTAACCAAGCTACGCATGAGCGTTCGGCGAGAAGATTGTGAATTGATGCGCACCACTTCGTGCAATCAGTCCCCTTTCAATACTTGTAACGGCAATGTTTACCAACATGTTGGTTTCCTGTTCAATCGATTCCTCTCGAAGAAAGGCTGGTCGCAAACGATTCCCAAACAATCGATCACCATGAATGTCGGTCAATTGCTCTGGAATCCATTGAAAACCCCACCCGTGTATGGGTACCCTAAGTCGGCTGATCTCTGAATTATTAATTTCCCAATTTTTCCAAGGTTTGGGTCACCATTAACAAAATCAAAAGTACACAGAGCATATAGGGATCTTTAAATTACTACAGCACTATTAGAATGTTTAAGGCTGCCTTAGGCACGATGTGCCATCAAGCATAATGTGAGTACTCCGTGTATGGTGGTCCATGGGGAGTTACGCCCCCACACAACACACAGATGATTCAGCTCTGACAGAACAATTGCAAACACTACACGCCAGCAAAATGCTTCACCCAAGTTTCTTCTAGATGTGGGGCCAAAAACAGGACGGTTACCCCATTACTATAACCATACAGTGCCTGACCTCTGGGTGCCTGTCCTACTTCTTCAAAAATGGCCAATGATTGCCAATCTTAAAACTCTTAATAATGCCGATCCCATCAGCTCTGGTTCTCTAATGCCTTACCAATGGTCTACAACCCATGTGACCAATATGGCACAGAAAAAAACAAAAACTTTAGATTGATTCCTAAATGATCGGCGTGTGTTCCAGGAAATCGTTCAGGAATCTAACATGAAACCTGTTACCTATCAATTCGACAGGGAACGGACATGACCATAAATCCCAGATCCCCATCCAAAGTATTCACATCAATTTGGCGTTCGACCGACGAACGATCGAGTGCAGCACCGTGATGTCACTGCATTGCGATGGGCCCTTGTATGGGGACCTTAAGAATGCACGACTACCCAACCTAGGGTTAAATGATTATTAACCTTCTG
>CM070039.1:77167691-77182024 GCA_036250615.1 Ptychadena robeensis
TTCTTTATCATATTTGGGATGTTGGCCTCACACCTACTTGGGTACCGTGGTAATCTCTTTTTATAAACCATTAATAAAGAGCGTCAGGGGAACAATTCATTTCTTCCACATTTCCATTAGATCAACACACAATGGTTGAATTTGGTTTCCTCAGCAAATGACTTCCACAAAAATGTAAATTGTAGCAGCCACCTTTGATTAAAAAAAGAAAATTAAGATTGTAATAATGCTAGATTCTTTTTTCATGTAACATGCCTACCTTGGGTCCAATATGGTGGCCTCTTGCATTGTTTGAAAATGTATTCCTTTTTTTTTTTTGGCGATCAAAAATTTGAATCCAAAAAAATTTGAATCAATACTGAAACAAAAAAACTTCATGCTATCCACCGAGTTGGCTACATGTAGTAAGCCCTGTGGGGGGGTGGGGGGGATTTGGTGTACGCTGATGTTCCCCCTTTATTGGGCTATCCACCACACTATTAGGGTAAGATGAGGAGTCCCCCCCCCCCCGCCCGCTTTTGCCGCTCTGGCACCAACCCTGGCTATCCATTCCATCGCATCTGGACCACAGGAGAACCACTGACATAGATCATCAGAGCATATGACATAAACTGTGACTGCACAGCTGACTGTTAGGAGGTGTAACTAAAGTCAGCAAATAAAATATTGGCAGAAGGTCAAGCTTTTTTTGTTTTAACAAGAAATTCTATAAAAGGTACCCATACACGTTGCGATTTTTCGGGGACCGATGCGATATTCGATTTCGATGCCCGATTTTTGCTTTAGTGCTATTTTTAAAAGTCAGTCAGATGCCCGATTTTTTGCCCGATTATTCAACCGATTATTCAACCGATCGGCTGGTTGGATTGGGAATCTTTTAAGAGTGGCCGACCGTCCAAAAATTACAGACATCCTCATTCGGGACCCGACCTACTTTTTGGCCGATTTTTCTAAAAACAGCATCGGTCGGACTGCATTTGCATGTTAGGAATCCCAAACGATCGACCTACCCGACCAGTCGGAAGGGCTAAAATCGCACGAAAAATCGCAACGTGTATGGGTACCTTAATATTGCTAAGGGTGCACGTAAGGCTGAGGCTCCATTGCGTTTTACAAAACACATGTCATATATAAAGCGGGTTTAGGGTGCATCCTGGTGCTCTTTGGACTTTTTCCTTTTTTTTTTGTTTCAACCATCCTGGTAGCAAAGCCAAATTTCTCTTCAAAACTTTGGGTGCGTCTTATGGTCCAGCCTCCTAATTGTCAGTGCAATGAGCTTACTGACTTGCTGGCAGGCTCTAGAGGTTTTTTTTTATTATAAGGCATAGATAAACTATTAAGGTTTTGCCGATATATAGTAAACAGTTTCGAGTTGCATGTTAGTATGTGCTCCGCTGATATGGTGCGCTGTGTCGCCATCAGAAAATCAGCTGCACCGCCGTCCCTGGAGTACATGCAGTTAGGAAGTGACTGAACATGGTGCAGGAATCCAGCAGCACAGGAAAGCCTTGAAAAAGTTTAAACCTGGTATTTTCGTTTGATGGTAATATAGGATTCTTATCCACTTTCAGACATGTCAACTATGAGAGGGAGGGGTCCTTGTGCAAGTTTCCAGAGAATGAAATATTTATAATATCTCCACATTTGTAAGGTTTCCTGAACGATGTTTACAAACAGGAGGAGATGCTGACACACACATGGCGCATTCACCATCCAGGATATCCTGTAGGTCCCACATTCCACATGGGGCTGGAGGTTCACAGGGCCCCCAGGCAGCATTCATCAATCAGCGAAAAGGTAAACCAACCAAGCAGCCCCAGGCACAGAAATCAAATGCAGATTCACTGTACACACAGATTAGATGGTAATCCACTATAATAAGAGGAACATCATACGGATGTTATGGATTTACTGATTTATATTTTGTGATTCTTCAAAGGAACATGTGGAACAGGTTATGGCGAAGTATGCCTTATATCTGAACCGGCTGTTTCTGGAACTGTCCAGGCTGTGTAAATAATAACTAAATGTCCTATCTAAAAGCCAATGGATTTTTTATACCTTCACATATCGAGATCAGCTGTTAAAAGTTTTAGAATATCTGAAAAGGTCAAAGTGCATGTGTGTCGTAACAATGACCAGGAAGGAGCAGGGGAGCTGGGCCAGCACACACAGTAACTAGAAGAACAGAAGACCAGAACGTTGTAAGGAAAGTTCTATGGTAGGCAATGGACTACTGAGAAGCATCGCAAATCAATTAAAAAAATTATCATGGCAAGAAAATAATGAGTGACAACTCAAAGGGGATGACAGATTTCTTCCTTCATTCTCAACAGGAAGTGAGGGAAAATCTTTCATTTTTTTGGACTAGAAAATAAAAAAAATAAGTGTTGCTTGCTGCTTCCATCTCATTGTCTATACAAGGGCTCGTTTCCTGGGAAAACTTGTGTCAAAATCTAAAAAAGGTACCCCATACATGCGTCGATAAATAAAGCAAATCGACTTAAAGCGATCTATTTGCACGACGATTGGAAGTTTATAGACTATGCTTTCTGTATTTAGATTTATGAAAAACAATTATATCGGACTGAATCTTTATCGGAACTGTATTGGACAATTTTAAATCGATTGCAGTATAAGCGAGACATGAATTCTTCCAACCAATCGAGGATCGTACTCACCGTGTTGTACATTTATAAAAAGACCGAGGGTCAACAAATCACCTTTAGATCACTACATACAATTTCCATTAAATCTACCTACAACTATGTAGTGTCGGGTCCTCCCTGATAGAATACATAGTGATTGGAAGGTATACATCACTGCTATGTAGTGCCAGGTCCTCCCTGATAGAATACATAGTGATTGGAAGGTATATATCACTGCTATGTAGTGCTGGGTCCTCCCTGATAGAATACATAGTGATTGGAAGGTATATATCACTGCTATGTAGTGCCGGGTCCTCCCTGATACAGTACATAGTGATTGGAAGGTATATATCACTGCTATGTAGTGCCGGGTCCTCCCTTATAGAATACATAGTGATTGGAAGGTTAAGAAAGGTCCTCATATTACATGGTTTTGGTAGAACAAACATTGATTGAACAGAATTGTATGGTAAGATTGTAAGGTGTATGGGGGGCTTAAGAGGCATTCTGGTGTCTGCACACAGTAGTTACTACATACAGGCTCCATAGAGTAAAATGCAGATGCAGAAAGTACAAAGAAACACATGAAAGCAATACAAGTGTATGTACCTGCTGGCAGAATGAATGCAGCTCTCTAATCAATACGTCGTTTAATCTATTTTAATTTAACGCACACAGTGTCATTACCCGATTTTGACCTGTTATCGCCCGTTTGCAGTGCCTATGCAGCGGAGCTGGAGTGAAAGTCAATGAACCAGCACAAGGAGCCAATCAGTAAATGTGCTGACAAGAGACATGGTGGCAGCCAGATAAAACCACATAGGTGAGTACATAACAACGTTGGCCCAGAGCAGGGGTGAGCAAACTTTAACTTGTGGGCTACATTGGCTTCTAAAATGTGATAAAGGTGCCGGACCAAGAGCCTGTAATGGTGGACCTGCCATAGCTGTGCCAATTCCATGCATCGCCAGCATCACTTATGATGTTGTCATCTTTTTAAATGTCTCTTTCATTGCAATGAGCAGAGAATTCCTTGAGATTGCCTGTTATCACAATGAGGATGCTATGTATAAGAAGGGAGGGGGAACCACCAGTAGCCTACCCACCACATCCAATTAGAGAAATTTGGTAGGGGGAGGGGAAAACAAACCCTAGGGGCGGCCAACCCCTGCGGACTTTAAAGGTGGGTTATAATCAGATCACGTTCCAGTCGAGGGATTTGACAAAACACCTTTATTAGTACATCGTAATATCAAAACATGAACTTAAGCAAAGGATATTCCAGATATCCAAAACAGTTAATGTCGTCATACAATTCCAAAATACAAGTAGTTCCTCCATACATATAAAAGTTTAAAAAGTCCAATATCTTAATGGTCCGGAGATGGAAAGGTCCAATCGGTCATTCCCAAGATTGTCCCAATGCGTTTCATCCCTCAAGGGGACTTCGTCAGGGGTCCTTGGGGACCATCCAAATATTAGTATATTTAGGGGGGTTAAACAGTCTTGTGAAGGGTCAACCTCAATCCCTACCAGCGTTAGGCCCATCTCCACTACATGTAATGGATACGGAAGTGCTATGCATCCATGTGCCTAATGGGGACATTTGAAGAACAATGGCATGATACATACTATACTTGTCGGTTGTTCATCACTGGGCAATGATTTTAAATAATGTGGGGCTCAATATTATTTAGGCAATGCAGCGCAACTCAACTGTGCATACAGGAATGTCATAGCCAATAAGAAGGAATGGCCTTAGTGACATTAGCTTCCAAATAAAATAAGGTTACAGAAAAGATTTAGTATTGAAACTGCTGCAGTCTGTGACTAGGCTTATGTACCTCAGCTCTATTATTTCTATATTCATATGCCCTTCTAATTAGAACCGCCATGATGGATTCCCTGACCGCTGTATTGATGCCGGTATATATTTAGTGCGCATTGAAATAGCATCTCCTATAAATGTGTAGATGGGAATCAATCACGTTCATTATACCGCCTATAAATGTTTATCTGCTAAATGGGAAACCATAAACACAAACTCAATTACGAAATCGATGCGCTCGCCGTGCTCAGCTAGGGCAAGGTTTGCTGGAACCGAGGTGACTTTTCCTGAAGAATCGTCATCATTAAATAATTAACTTTTATACGGATATACAAGCTGCTCATTACCACGCTGGAGGCGAGAAGATTCATGGGAAGACAAGAGTAGAGGTGGCCATACTCGGTAAAGGCCCCCATACACCTTACAATCTTTCCATACAATTTCTGTACAATCAACTTTTCTTCTACCAAAACCATATAATGAGGACCTTTCTAATCCTTCCAACCACTATGTATTCTATCAGTGAGGACCCGGCACTACATAGCAGTGATATATACCTTCCAATCACTATTTATTCTATCAGGGAGGACCCGGCACTACATAGCAGTGATATATACCTTCCAATCACTATGTATTCTATCAGGGAGGACGTGGAACTACACAGTTGTTGGTAGATCTAATGAAAATTGTATGGATCAATCTCAAGGTTTAAGGGGGGGGGGGGGGGCTTTACAGTTTTCAGTTTAAGTCAATAGTTTGAAAACGTTGATCACCAATATTTAACACATGGGAGGTTCCAATGTAGAGACCATGTGGATCCGGTAAGTTGCTTTTGTCATAAATCTGCTGCTTGGTTTAAGTATCATTACATGACTACGGAGGAAAACTATTTTCTAGACTTGGACATAAACATTTTTAGCTGGAGAAATACTAAATAATGTATGTATATAATGTATTACCCAGTGACCAGGTAGCGCCAGACAGATTCTTTTACCTTCCACTCTACCATCATATTGATCAATAGGTCACGGTAAGACATGTCAGAGCCATGACACCTTGGTAATAAGATGGTCCTGTATAAAGATTTAATGACCGACGGCTGACTCTAAAAGAGAGCTTCTACTTCTGTGCATAAAAACATACAGAAGCCAAGGACACAGACAGACAGAAGGTAATAAAAAATATTCTAAGAGGGTTTTTTTTTAGCTTTGTTACAGCATACCTGACTATAGAGCGGGAGGGAAGGAACTGGGCAGGGCTTGCCAGTCCACCCGGGTACATACCAGGATTTTAGTTTGCCTGGTCAGAGAGGGTCCCTGAACTTCAAAATAAAATAACAATAGTATGAGATTGATTGTATGTATGTATGTATGTATGTATCTATACATATATACACACAGATCTACATACTCACCGGCCACTTTATTAGGCACACCTGTCCAACTGCTCATTAACGCAAACTACTGACCAGCCAATCACATAGTGGCAACTCAATGCATTCAGTCATGTTGACATGGCCAAGACAAACCACTGCAGTTCAAACCGAGCTTCAGAATAGGGAAGAAAGGTGATAAAAGTGACTTTGAATGTGGCATGGTTGTTGGTGCCAGTCAGGCTGGTCAGAGTATTTCAGAAACTGCTGGGATTGCCACACACAACCATCTCTAGGGTTTACAGAGAACGGTCCAAAAAAAAGGAAAACATCCAGTCAGCGGCAGTTCTGTGGGCGCCAATGCCTTGTTGATGCCAGAGGTCAGAGGAGAATGGCCAAAGTGGTTGGAGCGGATAGTAACTTCAATAACCACTCGTTACAACCAAGGTATGCAGAAGAGCATCTCTGAACGCACAACACGTTGAACCTTGAGGCAGATGGGCTACAGCAGCAGAAGACCACACCAGGTGCCACTCCTGTCAGCTAAGGAACCGGAAACTGAGGATACAATTCGCTCACCGAAATTGGACAATAGAGGATTGGAAAAAATTTGCCTGGTCTGATGTGTCTCGATTTCTGCTGCGACATTTGGATGGTAGGGTCAGAATTTGGCAACCACAACATGAAATGATGGATCCATCCTGTCTTGTATCAACGGTTCAGGCTGGTGGTGGTGGTGGTGTAATGGTGTGGGGGATATTTTCTTTGCACACTTTGGGCCCCTTAGTAGTAATTGATCATCACACAGCCTACCTGAGTATTGTTGGCCATATGTGCCTAATTAAGTGGCCGGTGATATACACATACACACACAAATTCTATAGCACACGATAGGAGCTACGCAGGCACTATGTGATATCACATATCTAGATCTCTGATAAACACATCATACATTACAGCAGCGTTCAGCTTGTGCCATGTTGCTCTCCCTACCAGCTCCAACTAATGAGCTCAGTTCCCATTCAGACCAGTCCAGCAGGCAGAAAATAATTGCACAATCCCAGAGATTAAAAGACGGAGCCGTCATAAAAAGACAAATGGTGACACACAGCCTTCATGATCTTTTACTGGCCGGCTCCTAAATCACAGTGACTGTTCGAGAATCACATAAACCAGTTAATACCCTATTGATTTTGCTGGAAAATGTTCAGATCTGACTGAAGAAGATGGCAGTAAATTAAGTGGTAGGAACAGGAGGACGGAGACGGAATTCCAATAGGTGATGAGGGAAGACGACCAGTAATCAATGCCATTCCTGGGTCTCCCTTTATGGGGAATTTAAAACAAAACGAGGAATTCTTTGAACAGCGAGTCCTCTGCTTGGGTTTACATAAACGTGAGGCCCCCAAAGTGATAAAATAAGGACACATCTTCAACAACAGGTTTGGGTCATGAAATCCATCGGTACTCCATGTCAAGTTGCAGTTACTTTTCAAGGTTAACAGGTGGTCTAGTTAACATTCCATTATTTTTTTTTTTTACTGGAACACATGTTGTTGGATGGATCTACGCCATAGGTGCCCAACCTGCGGTTCGGGGGCCGCATGCGGCCCTTTGGGAGTTGTTCGGCGCCCCCCCTTGGTCCTCCACATGCGGCCACTCAAAACCTAAAACCTAACTGTTAATTCATAGGGCATAGCAACTCAATTTTAAAGTGGTCACATGCTGTCACAACTTTCCTTATCAACTTTGGCGTTCCTACATCAGTAAAATTGTCAAAGTTGATCGGGGAAAACAGGATATGTTGAAGGGGGTGGAGTCTGGATCAATGTTATGTGTGGCCCTTTAGTGAGGCGGCCGAGGGCCGCACTTGTGGCCCTCCATATCAACTCAGTTGCCCACCACTGATCTACGCTATGGAAAACCAGGTAGTGCAGACGACCCCCCCCTATATACCCTACGAGCAATGATGTGCCAGTCTATACTTTTTATATATATGAAAATATATGCGGTGTGGCATTTGCGACAGATACACAACACTCAACCATTGTGGATCCGGGGGTTGGCCTGTGGATGCCCAACAACCACACCCGATCCATTTTCAGGTGCTCTTTGCTAACGGAAAGTATAGGGCACAGTAGTGCCAACATGGAGAAAAACGCATCCTAAATGCTCCCAAACAGTGTGCAAACCACATACAGCCACGACACACCGGCATGCCCATAAGGCCACCCTCAGTTCTTTGGGCTGCCAAGTGGAGATCCTGCCTTGCTGCTTATAAAATTTTACGTGAACGAGGCAACACAGTACCTACATCAGAATTTGTTTTGTGTGTTAATGGCAATAATATGTTTACCTCCCTGGCAGCCATTTATGCGTCTGTTTGCTTACCAAAGCAGTACAGGAAACACAAATGAATAACCATTCATCTGTTTGTATTTTATGCTTGCTGTAACCCCCAACCCCATTGACACCAGAGATTTTAGTTCATGGGACTCCTATCGCTGTATTTTTTATACAGTGATAATGGAGAGTGGACCCCCACACCCCCATGGTGTTGTCACTTAAGTTACAGATACTACAGATACTACTACAGTTACAGATTGAGGAAGAAGAGCAGAGGATACGGACACTACAAGGTGCCTTAGGCATGGCTGGAAAAGGTAAGCTACTCCCAGTGTGGTTATAGACTGGGAAGGCCAACAAGATTTTGCCAGGTTTAAGATGAGATTCATATCCTTCTTGAAATTGCAAAGGTGGCTTGCAGGAAGACAAAAATCTTGGTAGGTCAAATTACCAGTTGTAGTCAAGATTTGAAACATCTGAAGTTACACGAGTCTTCATATAGAGTAAATGCAAACCTAGCATTAAGATCTGAGCATGCTCAGACTCGTGGCACCTTTAAAGAAGAAAAAATATCAGCCAGCAGAATGGTCACTGGGTAAAAGCGAGACCCAGCACCTGGCAAAAGCTTTCTTTCAAGAGACAAGGCATACTAAGGCCTACTGCTGATTTGCCCCCATTTGCGGTGATTCCCCCTGACACGATTCATTTAGCATACCAAAGACGCGGAAAAACAGTGCCCGAACAGCTGTGCTTTTCTGCATCTTGAAGTCAATTTATCTTCAATGGACGTGTCTCCAGTGGCACCGCACAGTGCTACAATGAAGATGCAGACACATCGCTCAGATAACGCAGAGCCACTGTCCCGTTCATTGGAAGTGTCCTCTCTGTGTCTTTTTCCCAACTCCACCGTGGGGACAAAGCAGCAGCGGACACAAGCCCTAACAGTCAATTTTTAGAGGATTGTAATGACAAGATTATTTAATGGGTAATCCGCCCCCCCCCATACATCTTTAGATCTCTCTGTCAGATGTCCTTTAGATCTACCAACAACTATGTAGTGCCGGGTCCTCTGCGATTGAACACAGGTAGACTTGATGGTTTAGAAAGTCCCTCATATTACATGGTTTTGGTTATACCCTGACCACATGTGAGCAGCCAGATTATAAGACTTCCTGACGGTCTGATTTGGCTGCTGTGTAGGAGGAGACGGTGGGAATTTATCAGGCAAATGAAGATAGAACTGCTTCAACTTAAGCAACCCCAAAGCTCAATTACAGCACAACTATTTCTAGCTAATGTACAAATGTAAAAGGAGAAAACCCACTGCAACCCACATTCCCAGCCGCTCTTTATTATAAAAAGAAAAACTTTCAGGCAAGCATCAAACACTGTACATGGAGCCTGGCTACAGAATCCTCCCCCGAGAACGATTTTCCATATTGTTTGCAGATCTTCCACGTTCCACTGTAGACCCCCATCTCAGCCCTCCCTCCCGTTTTTTACTATTTTAAACGAAAACAGATTTATATATTTTTCTGGCTTTCCAGCTGGATGAATTGCAGCATTGCAGCAATCGTGTGCATCTGTGATCTTCTAAACAGTCAGAGTATTCAGTTTAAACAAAGCTGGGAAACAGGAAGACTACATGAAGCTGCCAGACACCCCCATACAATCAAGGTGTGTCGTGCAGAGGAAAAGTCCTTGGGAAACATATTGAAGTCGCATGACAGACGAGAGCGTCACACAAAAGGGTCTTCCAGTGACATGTCAGTTAGAAATACTTCAAGGAACATACAAGTCACCAGCGGTTTGGGAAGGCATAGTAGATAATTGGTTATATAATATAAACCCCCCTAGAGGCCACCCATACCACGGGTCGTTTCCATCGATTCCGGGACGATCGATTCACGGGCGCGTGCACGCGAAAGATCGACCCGGAATCGTGTGAAGCCCACCTTGTCCGCTCCATCACGCCTCCGATCGTTCGGGGCCCAGAATCGGATCAGACAGAGAACCAACATGTTGGTCTTTCTGATCCCCGATTCAGAACACACACCTAGGGGGAGTTGCCATTTGTGGAGTAACGATCACGAACACGGAATCGTCCAGAATCAGACGGGACAAGGTGTAGGTACGATCGGGACACACATAATTGGCCGTCGATCGGACCTTCCGATTCACCGCTGAGATCCGCCGGAATCGCATCCGATTGTGATCAGATCGGCCCATGGACAATCACTGTGTATTGGCTAGCTCTGATTTGTAAAGACCCAAACCCAGTTCCTTCAGAGTTAGTCTGGCGGAGCGGGATCATCAAAAACTTACTGTGCTCCTGAAAGCTGCGGCCATTCTCTTTTTAAACCCCGCCAGCCAACCGATGATTTCCAGGATTGCCCCCTTGTGTTGTCATCGGGGTCATGCCATAGACCCCCCATGTTAATGAAGAGAGTCAGCTAGGTCAGTTTGCCAGCCCTCCCTCCCGGTTTTGTCATCTCGATGTTGTGTTGTAATATTCCAGGAAAAACTGTCTAAAAAGTTCCTTGAGACACCCATGGGATAACAGGAGGACGACACTTATACTAGGACATACCAACAATTGATGGTTGCATTCAGATAAGTCATTCATTTAACGTCATCAACATGTGTGTTCAGAATTAAGACCCCCACTCCCGTTTGAATACTACGTTGATCTCCCAGCAGAGGATGCCGGCGAGCCAAGAATCAGCCATCGCCCTTGTGTGTGTCGGCAAGTTAACTTGCAGTTGGTCCCCATCCAAGGAATGAAAGTGATCTAAGAATTACGACACATGTTTGTGATGGCTAAGATTTGGCGTCCAACTTTGGCCGAATTAAAATTTTTCATTGAAAAATGGCAGGAGCGCCGACAGTGGCCGATCGCCCGAAAAATCGGGTGCAATTTGAAGAGTGTATGGGGGTGCTTAAGTATATTCTTCTCACTTGCCCAAGAGAAAGATTTTGCTGCTCAAAAGTTGGGGTTTGGTGTCCCTTTGTTCATTTTTTTTCAGGCCATGTATTTGCCCAGAGACTGGCCATAAAGAAGACAGGACAAAACTATGGCCCTTGGCCATATCCGACAATTTTTTTATATTTGGCTCTCCACACTTAGTCAAACACAAAACACTCTATTCATCTGCTCTTTACACCTAATTAGTGTTCATCACAAGCCATCTCGTCCAGAGTTTGTATGCCAGACAACAAACTCTGGATGAGCTGGGCTCCCATGAAAGCCGCATAACCCGTTAAAGCACGCCCGCTGCTGGCTCCAGCGCAGCATTTCCGGTGGTTCTGCTCATCGATCGCGGTTCACTGTGACGAGAAGGGGCGAGGGTGAGCAGTGCCATAGACCTCTATGTTAATGGAGGGGCATCTGCTTTCCAGCCCTCAGCTTTGTGTCATGAATGACACTGGCGGTTGTGGTAGGTGGGGGGGGGGGGGGAGGGACAATGGCAGGCAGTGTACCTTGTACATGCTGCCATTCCTGTTACACACACTGTTAAAAACGGTGCGGGTACAGGCGGGGCGACTAGGGAGGTTAAGAGTCCAATTGTGGCCCAAAAGTCAGAAAAGTTGTCCACCTCAGCCCTAGAGCCATGTTTGTTTAACTTGGTGCAGAAAGCGGTTGTGCCGGAGACCAGTAAAGCCTAAAGCCCCTCCCCCCCCCCATACAATTTCTGTTACAATCAACATTCTCTCTCTACCAAAACCATGTAATATTGGAGGACCTTTCTAAACCTTTACTATGTATTCCATCATGGGAGGGACCAGGCCGGCAACTACATAATGTTGTTGGTAGATTCTAAAGGAACTATGTACGATTGCGTGATATCCTGAAAGGTAGTTTATGTGGGGGCTTAACTCTGCTTGGAGGCAATGTTTTAGATTATTTTTTATATATGGTTTCATCATTGCATGGTGAGGTTTGAACTTTGATGTGTGGATGCAAAGTTCTAAAAAGTTACAAAAAAACTTTTGTTGCTCATCCCAACTTTCAAGACACATTACCAAGATCAAACCTAAAATGAGCTTTTCATAAAACAATAACATTTCTCACTGACTTCTATTGTGTGGCTGTCCTGACAATGCCTGGCATAAGTAGTTACGGACTCCCTGAATCAGAGCATGTATGGAGAGGAGCTGGGACTTCACTGGTTTACGTACATGCATATACTGAGCTACACAATTTAAAAAGAAAATAGAGGTCAGCAAAAATTCCCAGACACGGGTTAATGCTTTAGGGAAGTGAAAATGTAAATAGCAGGTTTGTTTCCTCTAAAGCGGGAGGAATTTTGCTTTGCAAACATAAGTACCAATGCTGACATGACATGTGATGGAACCCTTCCGGGCTGAAACTTTAAGCTATGCGAAGTTATAGATAACCTGTCATTAGAGGTATCTCTGCATACTTCTATAATGAAAGGTTAGGTTAGAAGTTAGCATGGGTTCATCATTGTCCACCTCTCTGCCTGCCATGTTTATTCAATTAAATACTGCTCACTTCAACGTTCGATCAGATCATTGCTCAGCAACTGCTTGGTAGTAGTATGGCGGGCAATGTCCATCCAATATGTGTTAGGATATATTCTTTGGTCTCCATCTGAAGCGTGGAAAAGAAATACTGAGGGAGGATGCATTGTACTGAGTTACTGAACAAGGGCGAGAAGCAAAGGAAGGAGCCAGTGCTGGTGAATGTAACCAACCCCTCAATGGAGGACCTCAGACAGGTTAAGTATAGCTATGTAGAGGGCAAGACCCAGCTAAGGTAGCTTTGCTTAAACATAGCTTAAGGGTAAGTGCATCTATCCTTTAAATCTAAATACATTAGCAATTTTCAAAATATCGTATTTTGCAGACTATAGGACGGGCCCAGTTTTTAGAACAGGAAAACCAGAAATATTTGAAGTATTCGAATCAATTGGGGGAAAAATCTTTGCAGTACCAACTTCAACCACAATTGAACTGGTGTCACTAGCGAGCACACTTCATGGCAGATCGTCATCTCCTCACACAAGCTGCTTGCATGTCTCCCCTCCCCTCTAGGCTGTGTGTGTGTGGAAGCTGCCAGCATGAGTGCTGCTTTCCCACACACCTCTCTGCATTGCTTATATCAGCAGGGCACAGTTCAGATGGAAGATCTGGCCATAGCTGCATCTTCCATATGACAGCTCCTGCACCCCATGGCCAATCTTCTTGCCAGGAGAGCTGGTGGGGAGCCAAGGCGTGGCCAAAGGTGGTCACGCATCGAACCATAAAATGCACCTCCAACTTTGGTGATGGAAAATTGCATCTTATAGTCCGAAAAATACAATAAAAAATTTGTTATAACGAGGACCGGATGAATGTAACCTGAAATACACAACATTCTAAATATATGTATCACATATAGACCTAGGTTCCAAGCATTTTCTCTGCTGCAAGGGTATTTAAAATTCAATTTAAAACGTTGGAAGTGAAAAGGAGAGATCTTTAGGAAATGACTTTAACATAATGAAATAGAGACACAGTATTCGCAACGCACATACGTGTGCTATACACAAGAGGAAACCAGAGAACGACGGAAAACAGAATGTATGTTCCATGAGGTCACACATCCTCTTAATAGTCTAATGATCGCCTCCAGTTGTCCGTCCGTTGTGATTTCTCTCTCTGTTGATTACAAAAAGTAGTGCACAGAGGAACCCTTTCAATGCCAGAGCATTTTTTATTCACTTGAAATTTTGGGAATACCGTATTTTTCGGACTGTAAGACGCACCTAATCATAAGATGCACCCAAAGTTTGGGAGAGAAAATTATAGGAAAAAAAAACCAGAGACAGCTATTCATATATCAAGTGCATATACAGAATGTTCCAGCAAAGTAGGCAGGACTTGACCATGCAGCATGCACTCTATATTCCTCCAGCCAAAAGCCCAGTGCCAGGAGGAAGGTCTTCACTGCATGGCTTAAACTTTACCATGTGTTTATACCCATTCTCTGAACACAATGACCAACTTATGAAGAGACATATTTTACAATCTGGCACTAACAACTTACCCACAAGTAGCTTTGATGTCTGTGTCACAGAATGTTAATGTAAATACACAACTCATGCTATCCAATTGTAAAATGTGTCTCTCCATA
>CM070039.1:77182124-77195668 GCA_036250615.1 Ptychadena robeensis
GTTTGTCAGGAACATTTTGTACATACTTATACAATTGACTAAAATTTGCCAACATGTCTGATCACTTTTCACAATTCTGTTCGATATCGATCACTTGTGGTGGATCATAGCTGGAGTTGATTGCCCTTCTTTCTGCGAAAACAGATCACTTTTTGGGTCGATTGACAGAGATGTCAAACTGCGTATGGCTACCTTAAAGCTACATTTCCACCTGCGAGTGTCTGCAAACCCTGTGTCAGGCCTATCGGCGTAAACCTGAAAAGTGTCCAGAGGACACCTGCTGTAAGTGGTCGTTTACAGGGAGGTTGTTCATGAGCCCTAAATTCACTTAATTTACATTTAACCCTAAAGGTAGACATGCACTGGCCGATCCCCGCCCGATTATATAGCGTCTGATTGCAGCACCATGACGTCATCATACACGGCTGGTCATGCCAAGAAATCGACCACTTGCCCTTTGTGTGTCGGACATTACTTTGAGTAATCCAAAGTAACGCAACCGGTGAGGAATTTATGGGCATGTTCAATCACCATGCTATCTGACAGTACGGTCTTGAACGATCTGTCAAGGTAGGTGCACCCAATTTGAGGCCAAGCGACTGCCAAGCCATCAGCGGGAATGCACACGACGGTTGATCAGCCACAAAATCAGATCGATGGCTAACTTTAGGAAATATTTTAAATAAATGGTTTGGGTGGTTCCCAGTAAGTCTCAGATATTGATCAATAGATGTCTAAATTCTTAATTTAGCATGTAATTATATGTGTGTTAAGCCCCCCATACACCTTAAGATCGATCCATACAATTTCCAGATCTACCAAAAACTGTGTAGTATAGTGGCCTCCCTGATAGAATACATACTGATTGGAAGGTATATATCACTGCTATGTAGTGCCGGGTCCTCCCTGATAGAATGCATAGTGATTGGAAGGTATATATCACTGCTATGTAGTGCCGGGTCCTCCCTGATAGAATACATAGTGATTGGAAGGTATATATCACTGCTATGTAGTGCTGGGTCCTCCCTGATAGAATACATAGTGATTGGAAGAATTAGAAAGGTCCTCATATTACATGGTTTTGGTAGAACAAAATTTGATTGTACAGAAATTGTAAGGAAAGATTGTAAGGTGTATAGGGGCCTTTAGCAATTTGATCCTTTAGAAATGTTTCCAAAATAGGTTTGGTGCATGGATTCCTAAAACGGTATAAAAACGTCAATCATTTCCCCATCAATACATCTAATCTATATGGTCAACACAAGAGCCTTCACTTCACAGACAGGATAAAGTAGAATCTGATCTGGTGCATCAAGCGTACTAGAAAACATAGACCGCTGGAGTTCTGAGCGCTGGGTTACACGGAGACAGAAGGAAAGCAATACAAAGAAATGGAACTTCCAGCATAAACAGCTGGTTACAAGATTTTCCACGCATTTAAGAAAGATGGTAACAATTTCCCCGAGTCAGAACACATAATGGAGAAATAAACAGAAAGGCAATAAAAACCAAAACTAACATGGAAAGAGGAACCAAATAAAAAAAAATAAAAAAATAAAAACACAGATGAAATGCGCACAGAATTGTATTCCAACAATCTGTAAACACATGTGAATGCGCGTTTGGGGGCATTTTCATTATGGAGATAAGTCATGTGCATGGTAGAGTGACCATTCCGAAGGCTGGTTATGTCTTATTGCATGCATCCCGTCTCCGATCATGCTCCTTTATATACCGAGCTGGGAATTGGGAAATGGTCCCAGAGAAGGTGATGGTGTTCCTGGATCACGTTATATATGGTTTCTTCCTTGCATGGTGGCTTTTTTACTTGCATTTGTAGCAATGAATTGTGCACACAGACAATGGTTTTTGAAAGGGTTCCCGAGTCCATGCAGTACTAGCACTACAGAATTATTTGTTCTTAAGGCATAAAGACTATTACTCTCCAGTTTTTTGGTTTGATCCTTTGTGTATAGAGATGTATCTGAATGAAGCTTTTATTGATCACAAAAAAAAAAAAAGCAACGATGCAGTAGACAATAAACGACAACAAAAAAAGTTGATAAGCGAACATGGGAACTTCAAATCCTATGACAACTTAGGGCTGGTTTCCACTGGGGCGTTTGCCCGCGGTTTGAATGGTGGCGCGGTGTCTGCGGGAGACATGCAGGCAGGAAGTGGGGGGTTGCGGCAAGATGTCCTGTCCCACCACTTCCTGCCTGATTGCATCCATAGACAGAGAATGGGCATGGTTGAAGACTGCATGGATGGAGACGTGATTTTTAACCGTGTCCATTCACCTCTATGGCAGCAATTGGTGGCGATCGCTCTAGTGGAAACATAGCCTGATTCATAACAATTGTTGCACTTTTTACCCACAGGACCTTTATCATTATCTTTACTTCCTAATTATGCTGTACCCCTCCTTATCTTTAGTTCAGGGTTACTTTGAAGATTTAACATCTTCAATCTTTTTTGGAAACGGTTTTGGAAACAATTTAAACATACATTATAAAAGGATTGTAGTTAAAAAAAAATTTATATATATATACTGCCAATTAAAGACAAAAATGGATAAAAGGAGAACCAACTAAGTTTAAATAAACTTTGCATATCTTTCCCTCATCTGGGAAAGTTAATATCCTTCCTTTAAGTAAACAGCCAAAGCGATGCCTGCAGACATAACATGATACATTAGTAATGCAGCTGAAGGTCCTTATCTAGTGTGGAATAGAGACTCCAAACACAAAAGCTGCATGAGAGCCCCGTGAGGATAAATAAGGTGAAGGAGAGGGCTGTGCTGACAACAAGACAAGTCTCTACTTCACTTTCCCACAGAAAACCCCCATCCTAATTACAAAAGAAGAATAAAAGCCTCCAAGAGACTGGGAAGGAATGTAGACGAGGCCACATCATTGGCTTTCCAGCCTTGGGACATAAAGGACGTAAGTACGGTACATTCACACAGCCTATAATTCAATAGAGGAGCCTACCCACCAAGAACCAGAAATAAAAAAACATTGACTGCGTTCTGATCTTGTCTCCAAATAATCCTTTGAGCCAACTTCAAGAAACTTGTATGGAGAATAAGAATTTTTTTTATCAATAAACTCTCTAAAAAAAAGGCTACCAGTATCTTCTTTGGAAGATTCAAAGGAGTAGATGAGCAAAAATGAAGTTCCTGATCTGTATATTTCAGGGCTGTGGATCAAACCAAGGGTTTAGTCATTTCAGAGAGATCAGCATTGCCATTATTTCCAACATCTTCCGTCCAACAGACTGATCTCCACATGAGCATTCCAATTGGTGGTATTGCCAATAGTTTGAAGAGCTAGCCATGTCTACCACTACAGCGCCACTGCGCTTTACGGTTACAAATTCTAGAACAGGGGTGTCCAACTCAATCCCACAGTGGGCAAAATTCAGGGACCTTGAGCAAACCTTTATATTTATAAAAAAGATGTCTACAGTTGAGGAGTCAAGGTGAAGGTCAAAGATTGGAACATTCACTGGCAAAATAACATTACAGTTAGGGCTCAATACACAGGCAGTTTTTTTTAAAAAAAATCCGCACGATAGATGCAAATACGCAAGATACCGGCGGACCCCCAATGAGACATCCGCCGGTCTTATTTTGGTCTTTTTGCCCCGCATATACTAGTCATGGGGTTCTTTTCCACTGACATCATGCCGTTCTAGTTCATTGCCATCTACTTGTACCCCAGGACCAGGGTTCCCCATCGAATGGTTCAGCAATGAAGATTGCACCCACGATCAAGCACACGATTGGTCCACCATAACCACAGCTTGTGATCAATACATGGTTCAAACCCACTGCATGGGGGGGGGGGGGGTTTGGGGGTTTACACACAAATTTAACACCCTGATTATAACACATTTAATACCTAATAACTGCCCACATCTACATCTGTGCGTGTATACAATGCTTTCAGTAAATGAGCAATAATCAAAAATTTTATTGCAAATAAAATAATAATATTTACTTTTGAGGTGATTGGTTTGGACAGATCATATTGTTGAGATGTAAGAGAGCTGTGAAAGGTTTAGTTGCAAGACTTCTTAATGCTTTGAAGATTTTTTTTTTAGGTCAGATATGGGGTAAAATCTGATTAAATCTGAATTCAAACCCTTTTGTCACTTGCGGTTAATTTTCTTACCTTCTTTGCACCCTTCTTTGATACCAACATTCATCCCAGAAGGCTGAAGGTGATGAAATCTTGTGAGATCTCGTACATGAACATACCAAGTATAAAGCAGGGTACAGACAGCTCGATATTTGAGCCGTCCGATGTTCCCTACAGCAGCGTGGTGACGTCATCACACTGCTGTCAGATATCGGCGGGGGGGGGCGCATATTATATGGGCCAGATAGATGGCCATGAGCGCACACGGAGGGGACAGGGCATTGGCATCTGGGGCTAAGGTGTACAGGCAACAAAGCCTATGACTTGCATTTTCATACTTCACTTTAAAACCCATATGTGGCAAGGTCTTCTCTTATGACCGTTTTAATAAACTTTACTTAGAGGAAGTTGAAAGTTCGTCCAAAAAGCAAACACTTTTTTTTAGCTTTCCTCACTACTCTGAAAATAGCAATAATGGAACATATCAATTCCGCTTTAGCTTATCTGGAAACTCAGCTGTCCATAAACATAAAACTCGAATACGGCACTACCAGAAATGGCGTTTACTTCAAGCTGAGGTCATCAAAATTTAAAACGAAAAACTCCCTATCTAACCTCATCAAACGTCTCAGATTCTACGGATGTTTTTTAAACACAAAACCACGTGTTGAACCCAAGATGACAATGTTTACCTTGTCACCGTGTCACCAAATTGCAGCTCTGGCCTGTCACAAACTTCAGCCTGACCACATTTTGTCAACCTATCAATTACAAAGTTTGCAAACAAAACCGTAAATGCCCTGGCTTGTTCGATGCCCACATAGAACTTTATGACTGAGATTCCTCTGGCAATATAAGGATTCGCACACAGAGAAAGCAGGAATTCCCATCACAACTGCACAAGTCTAGGCACAACTGCGGCCATTCCGACATATGGCAACACCACTTCAGGCACATGGCGGGTATCAAATGTCTTAAAGATATTATAGGGGTAATGGCAGAATCTGCTCTAGCACCTCTACATAAAAAGTAGGGTAAAACATTAAGGAAAGAGACAATTAGAAGTTGATTTCCATATAAATGTATGGGATTCATGTGTGTGGTCCATGGTAGAGTGACCATTCCAAAGGCTGGCGATGCCTTTTTGCATGTATGCCATCTCCACATATGCTTCTTTATATACCAAACCAGGCATTGTAAAATGGTCCCAGAGAAGGTGATGGTGTTCCTGGATCACGTTATATATGGTTTCTTCCTTGCATGGTGGCTTTTCACTTGCATTTGTAGCAATGAACGGTGTACACAGACAATGATTTAAGGGAGGGTTTCTGAGTCCATGCAGTGATCCCACTACAGAATCAACTGTTCTTAAGGGATACAGATCAATACCATCCAATATTGGTTTTTGGCTCGGTCCCTTGTGTACAGACATGTATCTGAATGAAGCTTTTATTGATAATCAATGAAGAAAGCAAAACACGTAGAACTTGATTTTCATATACATTTATGAAATTTGAATCTTTTGAAGCCTATCGGAAAGGCCTCACCTCAAATATCACAACTGAAGCGGTGTACCTATTTAAATCCAGCTTTATTCTGAACGTCACGTCACATGACCCTCCTATTACTTTATGATGTTTTAAAAGCTGTAGCACGGTTCAGCTTGGTGAACCTTAGTCCAGGTGATGATGAAGATCCCTAGGGTTTGTGGTCAGGACAGATGAAGATGCAACGAGTCAATACCCGTTCGATCAAGGTGTGATGATGAACAAAACAATGTGCATCACTTTGCACGATCGATTATCGAACAACCTTGGCCCCTATCCAAAAAAAGGTTATCTAACGGAGATACAAACATGTTGGTCTACTGTTCGTTCAACATTTCTTTTAGAGGGGTAGACCGTACACAGGGTTTTGCCAAACGATCGCTGTGAACACGCACAGTGCTCAATTGTTTGGGAATCGAACAAAAAAATCTACCAGTGTATGGGTACCTTTATGGGTACTGATAATCAGCACTAGAAAAGAACCATCAGAAAAAAATGGATACATGGGGATACATGGGCATGGCCACTTTCTAATGGTCACCTCATTGGGCCAAGTAGTAACTGGATGTTCCAATCACAATTAGATATTTTTGCCTTGCTTTATTGGAAGCCAGTTCCACCAGTTAGCCAACCATTATTCCTATGGATCCATAACTAGCAATTTTAGTAGAATTGCTGAGGTATGGGCTTTTTAGGTTACTACCAGCAAGAGGTTAAGTATGTCAAAGGCAACAGATTAGAATCACTGGTGTAGCTCTGGCCTTTTGGTTTATTCAATAAAGCAATGATATTGTGCAGATAGCAGTCAGCCATGGCAATCAGTGAATCAACTGATTAAGGGGAGGAAATGCATGATCCAACCAAACAGAAGGTGAAGGCCCGGGCAGCCAATGCTCTTGACAGCCCACTTTAAACTTTTTTCTCTTTTTTGTTCAGGAGCAATAAAAAAGGATATAGGTATGATCTGCCATTGTAGGCATCCAATTCCCACTTTGAAGAAGTCATGGAGTCATTACCTGCATCAATGGTGAACAACAAACTTGAAAAAATTAATACCTTCATATCAGGATACTTTATGGTGGAAACCAGATGTACTGGTTACAAGATACAATAAAGGGTATCATCATGCCCCAATCTTGCAGTCTTATCTACCTGAAATGCCAAACTGCCTTGCTGTCTTTGGATTTACTTCCTCAGGTACTTCAGATGGAACTAAAAAGCAAATATAGGAAATTTGAAGTCCTTTTTGCATACTTGGTTTCTGCCAATGACTATGTATTAAAGCAAGATGGGCATCAAGAAAACTATTTAGACGGACATGGCCATTATGGTTGCCTTCAATTAAAGCCACTGAACTACTTCCGCACATGACTGGTAACAATTGTCAACGTATTTCAGAATTTACTGGTCAATAGGTCCAAATCGACAATAAATCGGATTCCCAAGGTGGTGTTCCATTCATTCCAGATCAATCGCCGATTCCATGATCTCCTGGAATGATCAGATATCGATCAGTAACAAATCGGCCTGTGTATGGCTACCTTTATACTGACCTTACAATTTAATTCTCTCCATGTTACTAACCAAGAACAGATATAAAGATCCAGTGCGGTTATTCTTAATAAAGGTTCGAGCACGATTGTCATCTTCTCCAGGTGGTTAGCAATGGCATGTCCCAAGGTTCCCTTTAAGCAGCATCTAATAAAAGTTTGATGATAGAAGGTTCTGTTGCGTGCAGACTAAACTGTGGTCAGCCATGCATGCACAATGTGGATGCTGAATTGTTTCATCAGGTGAACATGTCTCTGTAGAAGTAAAATGGGAGCCCTAGGGTTGCACAGAAAAAGCGAGGAGAAGCTCCGTCTGTTTTTTTACAGAAAATAACCAATGACGCCATTATATTCCATCCCGGCTGATTGTTTCCATGAGCATGCCTGGGCAGGAGGTATATGGTACGAAGCCTACAAAATATTCCCATCTGGTGAACACCTAATACTTTGTATGTCTCTCTGGCTGGGCATATGGCCACAAGTCTCCAGGCCTTAGGACCACAACACAATTGTCACGCATACAATGGTAGCCATTGGTATATCAGCATCCAGTACAATAAGGGGGAGGCTCCACTTATGCAGTTTGGGAGCATTTTTCTTTTTCTTTTAGCTACGGCCGGTGAAACACGGTAAAAACCCATGGGGAAGCGCACTGTGGGGAAGCCTTAACCTCACTGTCGCTGGCAAATATCCAGAGAATCTTGTATATCTTGAAGACTTGGCCCTTGCTTTCCTTGGATTGATCCTGTAGGGGTGCCAGCATTCATATTCTGAAAACTCACCACCTCCTATATGGACCCTCTTCTGGGCAATCTGGGACTTATCAGTTTATTTACACCTTCCTCTTTTCTGCTTTTCTGGTCCTGATGAAGCCCTAACGAAGGGCGAAACATGTTGGCCATTACATCTGTGCTTTGAGGATTGCCTAGAACTGGCACAAAGATTACCAAGTTCTTACCAAGACCGTGGTTTAAATTTCATTTTTTCAGTATGTGTTTTGAGTTTGTATATGATTATTGTTAAATGAGGAAATCTGTGTTCAGATCTTTATCCGGGAGACCACCTTAAATTCCCAGATTTGAAGGGGTATCATTCCCTATTTGTTCAATTAAAAGGGACAGTTGAGGTGTACAAAGAGATACAACCAGCACACCATGTATTATAGTGTTCAGGTCTGAATAAAGGACACCGCGACTTGCAGATTGATGCATGGTCATTTATTCCAGGTCATACACAGCCCACAAGGACATCTGCCCTTCATCTTGCCTCATAATGGCCATGACCGATATAAAAAACCCATTGGGGAGACCTTTCTGCTAATCACTGACACACCGGATCTGGGGGAGGTTACCCCAATGAGTTGGCCGCATATAACCACTGGAAACGGATTTCACAAACAGATTTTCCCAGCGTTGCTACTTACATAGTGTGTCTAAATGAAGCTTACTGCAATCTTCTCTGTCTTTGCCTCTGGTGGCTGAGCGCTTTCACAGCCTCATCCCCCCTCTGCCTTCCATAGCCTGCAGTTTATCTCTCTGTGTTTCTAAACCATCCTAACCTAGAAAACAGATGTGCTGCAGGCAACAGGAGATGGAGATTAACCCCTTTGTAGCTGGCCACAGGAAAGTGAGGTCTCGCATAGAACAATCCCTTATTAGCGTCATGGGCTTTAATATCGTTAGCAACGCAAACCGACCTTTCCTCTGCACAATGGAAGCATCAACTTATTTAAGGCCCCCATACACCGTAAGATCACCTTAACCTCCCCGGCATCAAGGACTTTTCACACCATTTTTTGTGGCGCAAAAAGCCTCCATACGTGACTCCCCATCCCTCTACATGACTGTGTGCTGGGGAAAGCAGTGCCGCTCTTCATTGCCATGGAGGTCTATGGCGCTGCTCCTTCATCATCAGGTGTATGGGGGGTTTAAGCCATAAGATCCTCAAGTTTAGAACTTGCCAATTGAACTTTTTAACTTTCAACTCCAGTCAACTGTTGTGTATTACGTGGGGCTCTACCTCTGTTTGATCAGAAAAACAGAAGAAACGTAATACAAAGCCAGAGGTTTCTCCATTAACCCATGGACTGGACCTAATGTAGGTACCACATAAATATATTAATGCAAACAATGTTAAATTTCTATAAAGCCTTGAACCCAGAAACACTTACCACAACACGAGAAGAGCTTCTGTATACCCAGAATGGATGCACATACACACTTTTAGGAACAACATATTAAAAAATATTTTATTGACCAAATGATTTGTTATTGTGAACACCATCTCACAAAACCACTGGATGGCAAGAATGGAGAAGTTATCCTGCTACAGAAACCTTGACAGGGAAGAAGAGAACTCCCATGTCACCAAGACCAGACATGCCTCCTCCTCTACTTCCTTACATTAAGGACCTTTTTAGATACACAACCCTGGAAGTGACATCATGAAGTGTCACTTCCTGTATATGGAACTTGAAAGTGCTGGTGTGGGGTGTCACTTCCACATTCTAAATACCGGAAGTGACACCGTCATTTCTGGTACAATCGGGTAAGTGTGATGACCCCCTCCTAGTTTCCTACACAGCATTTGCAGAGGCTGGGTAAGTTTGGAGAGAAAGTAATGCCTCCTCCCTCCTAACTTCCCAACCCGCTTGTGGGCAGCCCCGCTGATTATTCTTATTATCATTTATTTATATAGCGCCAACATATTATGCAGCGTTGTACAATACATTAGAGTGGAGATACAACACAACACACAGGTACAGGAAGAGTAGAGGACCTTGCCCAGAGGGATTTACAATGATCCTTTCAGTGAATGTGGTGACCCCTGTGACATTATCATTCCACTCCCCAAATAGGTCGCAGCCCACAGGTGAACCCGCTGATCTAGGACTTTCGCCAAGAAACACGCCAAGAGCCATGACATCACAAGTATTACATTCTGTGATATTTTTAAATATGAAATATTTATGAACTGTGTTTTGGCACAAGGGGAAAAAATATCCCAGAGCTCAGTGATCACCAAATCTCCGACCAAAACACTAGATTCAGTCCAGGAACTGATCACAGCTCTTACCCTGAACCAATGCCTGGACTGCACTTATGTTCAGGTACCCATGCCAGTGCTGGGCATTAGGACTGTGGCATCATACCCTTGATCATAGCTTTATCAGGAGTTTGGGCAGGGTAAATCAGGCTCCAGAGATGAGACAGAGCTGCTCTTTATTAGGTTACCAGCAATGAGAAACGATCCTCCTAATAATCAAGCAGTTTTCAACAATCTGTAATTAACAAGATTCGATCCTCCTGCCTGAGAGGTGCCAGAGACCAGACTGGTGCCGCCGGCATTTCCTGAACGCGTTGACTTCCACACCTGTGCAATATCAACATGAAATACAATCTGCCCCATGTATGGTGAGAATGGGAGAAGCTGTGTTCATTCAACCAAATCCATTCCCACCATCGTTCTTCATCAATGCAGTTATCCAAAACCTCAACACTCAAGTACCAACCATGGACAACCTGAAGAAATGTCGCTTCACTCTCGTCATCCTATCCCATCGGTCCCAAGGTCCACATAACAATCTGGTTGGCATATCCCAATGCCCCAGCGTCGCAGGAAACGTCTGCCATGGAGCCCTCCATCACAACATATTCGCGATAAGTAACACAGATAGAAACGCGTAACCCAACATTCCCTCATCCATAAGACTACATGGCTCTCCAACATGCAGCCCCGGCACAGCCACGGTCGGCCATTTTCAGGATTCACTCAGATCGAATGGGATTTGGGCGCTTAGCGGACATTTTTAAAGCTCTGGCAATAACAATTTATAGATAGATGTATGCAAAACAAAAGCTTCAACCCATTTCTATTCTATGACAGCATCAAAAATACGAACGCCCCAGCACCAGATCCCCAGAATTGTGCTGCAATCTGACATTTTAGGTTGTGGGTCCCGTTATCTTTGCTTGTTTACCCCACCTACGTCCAGATCCCAGGAGGAGGACCAGGTAAGGGATACCTCACCAGAGGGACAACATTTATTTACATTGTGATCCTACAAGACACCATCACTAAGGAACACCAGCGGCATCAATCAAGGAATAATGGGCCATCATGGCGGGATACAGAGGGACGGAGTGACAACATGTATGTGCACCGCAAGCCAACATTTACTTGTAGAACAAAAGGATGAGATCATGTCAGCACCAGTGGAGGAGCAGCATCACTGGAAGGGGAGCAGGCTCACAATGCAGGACAGGCAGGTAGACATTGGCTGTACAATGTACCTAAAGGAGGTGACAGTGTATCTAACAGAAGGACATACAGTGACCTGTCACAGGTGTCTCACCTGCTGGTAATCCGGGTCCTCAGGCTTGAAGTCCCCCTCCAGGGTCTCCCATTTCAGGTTGAGATGGGGGAGTCGGTGCAGGAGGTTCACCCACCATGGTGGGCTGTAAGTGATGACAGCAGCCATGATTGCGGAGCTCACACAGCCGGCCCGCCGCTCATGGGGTAAGGGGGAGATGTGCGGGGGATGGGGGGTGCACACGGGCGATCACTGTTCAAGCTCGCCCCCGCTGATCCATTCTCGGGCTCGCTAACCGGACAGAGCCCTGAGGCGGCAGCTCCTCCGCGGGTGTCCTGTGCTCATCGTCCGCCCGCTGGCTGTGCGTGTGCCCGGCGCCCGGGAATCCTGACACCGATAGCTCCCGGCCGCTCCGGCTCTTTGTTCCCTGAGACTCGATCTGCTCCACAGACACCCCTCCTCGCAGGTCTGAGAGCTCCTGGTCACGCCCCTTAGACACGCCCCAACACCATAACCAATACCGCACCGCCCCAGTGCCGCCCAGGCATTGCTAGCCTATCTGTAAGCCACGCCCTGGTATACCTAGTCCGCCCAGGCACCGCAGCCGCCGAAGCTCCCGTACCCTACTCTCTCCTCTCACATCCGCCCGCACCTCACAGACCGAGCCGCCTCTGACTGGACCTTTCCCGCCCTCTCATAGCTAGTCATTCATAGCCCCGCCCTACCTTACCTCATCCTCCTCTAACTCCGCCCTAAATCGGACACACGCCCACTCGGGGAGGTTCTGTGTTGTCAGTCACGGTGCTCCTCTCAGGGTATTGTGTGAGCGGTGCACGGTCAGTGTGGTGGAGCCCCCCGGTCCTGTGCCCAATGATGTCACCTCCTAAGGCTGAGGGGTCTAAGTGCTGGGTGGTGGTTTAGGGTGCCAACCGGACTGTTACAGCTATTCACTGATAATCCAATGGGGAGCGACTGTGTGCACCCCACCTGCAAGGCACAGCAAGGAAACACTGTGCCCACCTTCCAATAACAGGCACAGGAAGAAAACACTGTGCCCACCTTCCAATAACAGGCACAGCAAGGAAACATTGCGCCCACCTTCCAATAACAGCAGCAAGAAACATTGGCCCCCTCCAATAAGAACAGGCACTGCAAGGAAACATTGCGCCACCTTCCAATAACAGCACTGCAAGGAACATTGCGCCACCTTCCAATAACAGCACAGCAGGAACATTGGCCCACCTTCTAATAACATGCGGCACAGCAAGGAAACATGGCCCACATTCTAATACAGGCACACAAGAACACTGTGCCCTCCAATAACAGGCACAGCCAGGAACAATGTGCCCACCTTCCAATACAGGCACTGCAAGGAAACGGTGCCCACCTTCCATAAAGGTACTGCAAAAAAACTGTCCCACTTCACAATAACATGCACAGCAAGAAAACAAAAGCTGTGCACCAACCTTCCAATACAGGCAAGCAAGAAAAACATGTGCCACCTTCCAATACTGCACAGCAAGGAAACACTGTGCCCCCTTCCAATAACAGGCACAGCAAGGGAACAATGTGCCCACTTCCAATAACGGCACAAATCAAGAAAAACACTGGGTCCGACCTTCCATAACAGGCATATAAAGGAAACATTGCGCCCACCTTTCTATAACAGCACAGCGATAACATGTGCCCACCTTCCAATAACAGCCACTGCAAGAAACACTGTGCCACCTTCCAGAAAGGCAACTGCAAGAAACACTGTGCCCACCTTCAATAAAGGCCTGCAAAGGAAACATTGTGCCACCTTCAATAACAGGCACAGCAAGGAACCACTGTGCCCCCTTCCAATAACAGGCACAGCAAGAAAACACTGGGCCCACCTTCCAATACAGGTACTGCAAGGAACACTGTGGGGCCCACCTCCAATAAACAGGCACAGCAGAAACACTGTGGCCCACCTCCAATAACGGCCTGCAAGGAAACACTGTGCCCC
>CM070039.1:77199268-77213442 GCA_036250615.1 Ptychadena robeensis
AATCGCCGTATGTATCTTAACCTAAGCCACAATTACATTTCCACAGACCCTTTACAGTTAATTCCCAAACAATTCTCTAGAAACCATGGATGTCCACCATGTCCTGTTTGTGCACCACTTGTGTAAACATCTAGGGGGTCGTAAATGTTCAAACTCTCCCAGGAGGAAGAAGGGCGTTAAAGATCATCCATCTACTCAGTGATGGTCTTAGTCTTTGTCTTAAAACTTGTCCTGGTTGTCCTACAACCGCTTTCTTCTGCCGCAACTTTCGCTGACCTCAAACTGCTGTCTTTGGGTTCTGACACCCGTCATCACAAGATCCAGAATTGGACCGCTGGATTACATATTTGGACTCCTTTTCAAAGGGGGACAACTTCTCTCTGGTAAACTCTTGCTCCTTCAGACAAGTCTCTTTTCCTGTTGTACCCCATTTATTGTTACTATTGAAAATCTCTGTGCCTTTGTTAGTTTTGTTACATTTTTCTTTAATATTTTTATGCACGATTTTATCTTAAAATAAATTATCTGAAATCTTTCAGTCTGTACCTGTTCTGAATGACCCACAAAGAATCAAGCAATGGAGAGATGCTACCTAGTGATAGTAGATATTGCTATTTCTAGGATAGGTATTTTGAATTAACTTTTTCTCCCACAGGATAGTTCAGTTAGGGTTCTTCTGCTTGCCTTTCTGCAAAGAAGTGGTGGCCAGTGATTTAACGATATTACATTACAATCACCGAGATTATATGGAGATTGTATAGTGTATTGGCATTTCACATCCCCTCCAACCAATCGGTTTCCATCTTTGGGCCTGTTCACAGTGAGGAGACCAGACCGAAGGCTCCCAGTGGCTGGGGACCGGGACTCGGACTGTGAAGAAGTGTCAAGGATCGGATTGCTGTGGGTTTGTGACAGGCAGTGTGATTCAAACTGGCCACATTCAGTGTGGCTTTTATTGTGGGTAGTCTAAAGCCCCCAACGCCTTTAATCACTCCATTACCCAATTATATTAGATCTACCTCACAAAACTGTGTAGTATAGTGTCCTCCCTGATAGAATACATAGTGATTGGAAGGTATATATCATGCATGTAGTGCCTTCCTCCTGATAGAATACATAGTGATTGAAGGTATATATCACCTGCTATGTGCGTGCCAGGTCCTCCCTGATAGAATACATAGTGATTGGCAGGTAGATATCACTGCTATGTAGGGACCGGGTCCTCCCTGATAGAATAACAATTGATTGGAAGGTATATATCACTGCTATGTAGTGCACGGGTCCTCCCTGATAGAATACATAGTGATTAAAGGTATTAAATCACTGCTATGTAGTACCGGGTCCTCCCTGATAGAATACATAGTGATTGGAAAGGTATAATGTCACTGTGTGTAGTGCTGGGTCCCCTCCTGATAGAATACATATGATTGGAAGTGATAATCTCAAGTGCTATGTAGTGGCGGTCCTCCCTGATAGAATACATAGTGATTAAAAGGTATAATATCACTGCTATGTGTACCGGGTCCTCCCTGATAGAATAATACATAGTGATTGGGGAAGGATATCACTGCTGTGTGTAGTGGCTCGGATCCTCCTCTGATAGAATACATAGTGATTGGAAGGTAATATCTTGCTATGTAGTGCCGGGCCTCCCTGATAGAATACATAGTGATTAAAAGGATATCAAACTGCTATGTAGTACGGGTCCTCCGATAGGAATACATATGATGGACGGTATATATCATCTGCTGTGTGGCCCAGTGCCGGGTCCTTCCCTGATAGAGGAATACATCGTAAGTTGAAGGTATATATCACTGCTATTAGTGCCGGGTTCCTTCCCTGATAGAATTACACAGGATTGGAGGTATTAATTGACTGCTATGTAGTGCCGGGTCTTCCCTGATAGAAGACATAGTAAGTGAAGGTACATATCACTGCTATGTAGTGCCGGGTCACTCCCTGATAGGGAATACACAGTGATTGGAAGATTAATATGCTATGTAGTGCCGGGTCCTCCCTGATAGAATACATAGTGATTGGAAGGTATATATCACTGCTAGTAGTGCTGGGTCCTCCTGATAGAATACATAGTGATTGGAAGTATAATCATGCTATGTAGTGCCGGGTCCTCCCTTGATAGAATACCACAGTACACGGGTACAGGTAATGACACACTCTCTGTGTCATTACCTGTACCGGGTGTTGTTATCTGTGTTGTATCTCCTCTCTACTGTATTTGTACAGCGGATGCGGAATCTGCTGGAGCTATGTAAATAAATTGTTAATAATATAATAATAATTGGAAGGTATTAATTAATGCATGTAGTGCCAGGTCCTCCCTGATGAATACAAGTGATTGGAAGGTATTATCACTTGAATTCCAAAACAATCATAATTATGATTTCTAAATACACTAGCAAACAATAGATTGAATACCTAGAAAACCTGTAACAATCGCTTATAATTTACACATGGGTTTATCATTTTGAGCGATTTCAGTACCTTTGATCACTTTTTTGAGGGTTCTAGGGGGGGGTTGGGGGGGTGGGGAATCGATTTTCGTTGTAAGTCGATCAAACAGAAATATCAAACCGTGTATGGCCAACTTAAGGAACCCTGTGCAATATTCATGCTGTGTATCAGCACTTGATATGCCACACCTCTGGAGGTGGGATGGAATATCCAGCAAAGCAGAAGTGTCATGTTTGCTGCAGACAAGTTGGCCCGATATAGAGCCAGAAGAGGATCTTCGTCTCGGTCAGAGGACCCTGGAGGCACAGCACTGCTGGGTTTTGCATGAAGACCCGCGGTTTTCATGCAAAGCAATGGACATTGACATGAGTGTTTTAGCAGTAATGTCGATAACATCCCGTCTCTCTCGGCGCTACAACGATTATTCGTCACAAGCACAATGTCACAGAAGTCATTATGTTTGAGGCAACGTGCAAATGGCATGCTGACTGCAAGAAATGTCTACCAGAGCTGTTGCCTGTGAAATGAAGCTGTGCAAAGTTGCTGAACATTGGCAGTAACTGAAACATGCTGCTGTATACTCGAATCCAGACATGCCTAATGGGTGACATTTCTGGTGGAGTATGTTGGCCATGCAAGAACTGCGATTTTTTTCAGGAGTTGTGCATAGATCCTTGCAATATGGGGCTGTGTATTATCATGCTGCAACATGAGGTGATGGTCGTGGATGTATGGCACAACGATGGGCAACCTCAGAATCTGGTCATGGTATATCAATAGGCCATCTGCCATGAACAGTGAAAACCAGGACTCATCCGTGAGTGATGACTCTCCAATTTAGACAGATCTGTGAACAATATTTGAGAGTAATGGGTCTTTTGCATAAGTAGAAAATGTTTCAGATCTTTGAGTTCAGCTCATGCAAAATGGGAGCAAAACCGAAAGTGTTGCATTGATATTTTTGTTCCGTGTATGTATGTATATATAGATATTATGGAGCTCGTCTGAAGATGGAACCTGCCATGAATGTTGCGGTGTTCCTTGGAAAATGACCAAACTTCGAGCAGTGAAGGAAAGGAAAGTTTTCTACCACAGAAGATCAGAATCACCTTTAATAATAATGCTGTATCATTGTACATGTTTGGTGGTTGTTATTATGAGAAGACTGAACCCTGATCAGTAGATAGCACGCCTCTGTATTCTGATCATTGTTTTGTAGGCCCGACCGTCCCCGCTAATCTGCACATCTTCTCCTCTATCTCTTCATTTCTGTTATTGCTGTGCCACTTGTTGAATCAAGTCCGGAAATTATCCTTCCCCTCAGCTCTGTGCATTCACAGACACAGACCATTTAAACTGGCCTTCAGAGTGAGTTTAAAAATATGTGAATTCTTTAACTCTGTGTAGGATGTATACTGCTGGTGGTATATATCCTAAATCTGGGTCACATCTCACCATTTAATATGTATTGTGTGTTTTATGGAATTGCTTTTGAACCTTTTTGGAAATGCTGGATGCTCCACATCATCAATCTATCATTCTGACTGATCTGATCTATCATTCCTGAACCAGGAAGGCAAGAGTAGGAGCAGGGGTGCACATAAGTGGTACTCTGGTACTCAAAAGGGGCCAAAAACTAGCTCTGTGTACCTGCATTATTGTTACACAGCTCATATGTGTACTAACAACTTGGAGGCGCTCCATGTCTGGGCGGCCGCAGCTAAATGTTACATGTATACAATTTATGTCACATGGATAACCTCAGGGAAACATGAATAACTATGAAAGGTTGCAGTTAGGGGTGTGACACTAGGAATGTAAATTACTAATAAAACACAAAGGTTGGACTTCTAAGGGTGTTGGAGATCTGGGGGATGAAAGCCTGACAAGAGAAAAGCACTGTGTGACAATGAATATGGAATGGAATATGACTATGAAAGTATGACATTTGGACTACAGGTAGTGTCAGGTTAGTTACTAAGTCAGAACATTTCAGGGTCGCACTACTAAGGTATGAGATCTGGGGGTTCAAACGGCAATATACAGTGAGTGTTACATGTGACCCAAAGCCAGCTGGTGACCTGTGGATGGAGACAGCTAATCGGAGGCTTCATCAGGAACAGGGAGGTCCATCTGCAGCAGAACTTACCATTCAGGAGGCTGACACAGAGGGAGACAGTGAGGGAGACCACCCTACACATGGGGTGAGTACCAAACACCATCTCCTGGTACTCATCTGAGCAGCTCACTAAAAAGTTATGTGCACCCCTGAGTAGGAGAATGAAAAATAGGCAGCAGCCACAGAAAAAAATAATGAGGGGATCAGCTACATGTATGTCATCTACACCCCCATAAAGTGAGTATCTTGCTTGCCTGAGTATCATGCTCACTTATCCTGTGGATTAACAAACAAAAACATTTGGAACCAGGAAGCCACACAGAGGGAAAAGTGAAAGAAAGCTACAAAGGAGACACTAGAGCAGTGGTTCCCATCCTGGGGGGGCTAGAGAGAACATCAATGGCGCTGGAAGGAGGAGTGACATCCTGTGTCTCTTTACCATGTCACTTTCTGTAAGTTGTTCCATCATGATATAAGTGAGAACTTGACAGTTATGGACACAATATTAAAGTTGTCCATCCACGGCTCGATTATATAATATAATTAGAGCACAATCAAACAAGGTGTGCAGTTTTAGTGCTAGATTGTGCTCTAATCTATCAATCAAGCAATGGAGGCCTTTCTGTGAGTGGGATCACATGGGGTGTTGACAGAGCCCATAACGCTGTGGAAACATACCCATACATAGTGAAATCTTCAAGATTAAATTCTGTCATCTTTAGTAACAGTCACTAACTTGTCCACAAGATGGCGCTGCTGCTTGTTTACATTTCACCAGCAGAGTCCAGCTGGGGAGTGTAACTTCCACATTCCTAATACCAAAAGTCACACTCTGCAACGGCACTTCCGAAACAATCAGATAAGTGTAAACTCCGCTCCCTCTATTTCCCCACCCTGCTTGTGCAGATGTGCCGCATGGGAAGTTAGGGGGGGAGAGTAACATCCCCATACCTCCTAACATCTCAGCCCACTTGTGCTGCTGCTTTTAGTGAACCTGATACCATGTCAGATCCCGGGATCACAACAATACGGGATGGAGAATGGGAAAGGACTTTATAACTTTCCCCCCAAAATGGGACAGTTATGCATGTCCTGATTCGTGTTTGTTGTTGCAGAGTTCCCACATACATCAAGTTTAAGGGCTTGCTTCCACTGGTGCGGTTTCGTGCAGATGCGTGCAGATTCAACCGCGCCGCCAAATCCGCATCCGCACGAAACAGCATCCCATGCGTTTGGCACGCCGTTTGCGTGCGGATTCAGAATCAATTTTTCTTAAAACGTGCCTCAGAATCCGCATCCTATGCGGTTTGACCGCATCCAATGATTTCCTATGGGTGTGGTTGTGCGGGGATTTGGGACGCGGATGCGGTTGTGATGCGCATGCGGTTTTAAACGCTGTAGGGTAGCATTCAAAACCGCGCCCTAAACCACGTCCGCATCTGTCCACATTCATCCGCGCACAATCGCACCAGTGGAAACTATATTGAGGTTTCCAATGGATGCGGTTGAATGCGAATTCAGCGGAGTGGTTAAAACCGCACACATCCACGAAACCGCATCAATGCAAACAAGTCCTAAGTGTTTCCTGGGAAACTGCCTCAAAGGGTCATAAAATCACACAGGAGTGTCGTAACAATACACAAATGCATTGTAAAATATTATGTGTTTATTGATTTGTTTAACTTTCTAAAATGTCAAATAAAATTAGGTACCTCGGCTTATATTCAGGTCGGCTTTTACCTATAAAAAAAAAACAAAAAAACACATTAATGTATAAGTTTGCTCTGGGCCAACATGATGGCAGAATATTCCAAAATCCTAAAAATAGTGTATTACCTTTTGTTTCCTCCCACCACTGTGGTCTCGAGCCACCGGTAATCCCACACACGGACACTAGAGGGCGCTAGATTATTTTCACTAGTCTGGTAGAGTATCATGAAAGCATCACCTTCCCAAGATCCAGCAGAGTGCGGATGCTGGTGCAACATTGAATAGACTGCAATATAACTTTTCTGCACGTTAAAGGGGGGTGGTGCTGATCTGGGTCAGAAATGATTCTTATTACAATAAAATAGAGGTGGTGCTGGCCTTCGACAGATAAAGTCAGATGAATAGGAAGGTAATGAAGGGGGAGGGAGTATAGTAACTTAGTGTTAAGGCATCTATACATGCAGCGAAGGCTGCAGGAGACCGATTGCAGCGTGATGACGTCATCACACTGTAGCTGGTCGCCCAGAGGATCGGTCCCCTTCCAAGTAATAGGATCGGCCACAGAAATACGGACATGTCCTTTCTCTGGCCGATCAACATTTTGAGTGACATGGATCTGTCTCCCCATGTGGGCAGCAGCAATCCGCGGCCAATCAATTGCCGCAAACGCACATTGTCAGCCGAAAAATCATCTGTGGATCTCTGTGTGTATGGGGGCCTTTAGATTGAGTAGCATGCACCATGAATCTTAAAAGTTTTGGTTCAAAAACCAAATCTGTTCTACGTAAACTGACCCTTTAAGTGATTAGCTGGTAATGCAGCCATGAAAGGTTCAGTCATAGCCTGTCGAACATTGGACTCTGCAGGAAGCCATGCCTATGGGAGATTTACTACTGAATATGTTTGGTTAATAGGCCTCCAAACGAATACTATTGTACGGATTTGCAGATGACACATTTTCATACCCGCAGTAGGCATGATGGGATGAAATAGCTGGCAAGAATCGTAAAACACATTACACGGTAATTGTTGGCAGGGCCACGGCGCGGATAAGAAAAAACTATTATTGTTGCTGTGACTCTGGAGATCATTGTTATTTGAACACATTTCTATGAAAGTGCCTAAAAAATATGCAGTGTGCGCTCGTTACTCTCTCATGTAGCTTTGGTGGTTTAACCCCTTTACCCTGGCGGCTCATTAGGAAGATACACGCAGAGGGCGGAAAGGCTTCTGTTTCTGCTGAAAAGACACTGAACGACCTTATAGGAATCCCCTGTGTGATCTATAGGCATCTAAAGGCAAAACCTACCCTGATATGTCATGTGACAATGGATTTTAATATAACACGCTCTGGTTATATAGATTTGGGGGGTCACTGCCCAGAGAGCTGGACCAACATCTTGCTCTTGTATTATGTATTCTGCTGGGTCACCCAGTCTTCATACCCTCCATGTTGGCAGCATTAACATGTACGGTTGTTTAGCAGCAGCCTGGACGATTGGCATGAGCCCGAAAAGTGTCCACTTACCAACACCAGCCCCCTCCTGGGCGCCTAGATACATTGCCCTATTCTATCAGTATTGGGAGGATGCCTTAAAATTGACAGAAAGGCAACAATGCTGCTCTACTCTTTACAAACTTTAATTTGTTACAAATGTTGGTTGTAAGCCCAATACATTTTTTCCCATAGGAATAATGGAAAATGTCAATCTAATTTCTAGACTTTACCCAAATTACCATTTTGCCCAAAGCTGATTTTCTCTGCATCGTTCCCCGCTGCTCAATAGGTGTGCTCCTACCACATCGGGAGCCATGTGCACACTGCTGCAGCAGCGGGGAAATTCATGATGCAAATTTTGTAGTGGATCCCCGCTGCTTGCAGGTTCAGTACAACACTTCCTGATCTGCAGGTGTTAGCACAGACTCTTTCTACTGTCGTTGTAATTGTCCCCTTTTTGGGGCCATGATGCACTGACAATTGCACTGATCATCCAAAGCACAGAGGGGAATTCTATACACCTATGGGGTCCTTGTTACACCCTGTGTATGCTCAATATAGAACCTAGGCTCAGGAGGCAAGCTTCTGGGGACACCTCTGGGTCCTTGGTGCAACCCTCAGGCAATACATTTACTGTGCTTTACTTAAGTCTATGCTTTAAAGAGTCTGCAAAGTGCAGATCGGTGCATTCTGTCACAAGGAGGGCACTGTAAAGCAGAAACAATTTTGGTTGTAAATTGGAAACGTTGGTTGTATGTTTTTGCGTTTTGGTCATATCACAATCCGCTCCACTGTATTTTAAAGCCTGAAAAACGCCAGGTTCCGGGGGGAAAGAGTTTTGGAGTAAGTCTGGCAAAGTTTGCATAAGTGTATATCACGCCCAGGCTTCAAGCTAAAAAAAATAAAAGAGCTCTGAATGTAGAAAGGGATCTGCAGGAGAGCAAGGAGGTTGTTTAAGACAGAGCTTCCATTTGAACATGACATTAGGCTTAAAAATAAAATAAGTCAAAACGGCTAAAGCCCCCCATACACAATTTAGATCACTCCATACAATTTATTCGATTTGAATTGGAAGGTACTATATCACTGCTATGTACTCCGGTCTCCCTGATACAATACAAGTGATTGGAAGGTATATATCCTGATTGTGTGCCGGGTCCTCCCACCAAACATAGTGATTGGAAGGTAAATATCTCCCTGGATATGTAGGCCGGGTCTCCCTGATACAACATAGTGATGGACGGTAGATACTCCTCAGCTAGGTACGGTGCCTCCCCGATAGAATATCATCGTGAGTTGGAGGTATAATCCCCAGCTATGTAGTTGCCGGGTCCTCCCGCTAAATACAATTGATGGAAGTATATATCACTGTTATTATTGCTGGGTCTCCCTGATAGAAACATGGTGATTGGAAGGTATATATCACTGCTATTTATACCGGTCCTCCCTGATAGAATACATAGTGATTGGAAGGTATTATCACTTGAATTCCAAATACAATCATAATTATGATTCTAAATACACTAGCAAACAATTAGATTGGAATACCTAGAAAACCTGTACAATCGATTATAATTTACCAACATGTCTGATCATTTTGATCGATTTACAGTCCCTTTGATCACTTTTGGTTGATGGTTCTAGGGGGGTGGGAATCGATTTTCGTTTTAAGTCGATCAAACAGAAATATCAAACCGTGTATGGCCACCTTAAGGCACACCTGTGCAATATTCATGCTGTGTTATCAGCATCTTGATATGCCACACCTCTGAGGTGGGATGGATTATCTCAGCAAAGCAGAAGTGTCATCGTGCTGCAGACAAGTTGGCCCGATATCGAGCCGAAGGACTTCTGCTGGATCAGAGGACCTGGAGGCACAGCACTGCTGGTGTTTTGCATGAAGACCCGCGGTTTTTCATGCAAAGCAATGGACATTGACCATGGTTTACAGTCATGTCCGATATCCCTGTTTTCGAGCAGGGATGGCCACCAGCAGGGATGGCCACATACGATATGGGCCAGATAAATGGCCACGAGCGGTCACAGCGTTTGAAGCGGCCATCGATTTGGCCCATATCTATACATGTGTTCCTTGCATAATTGTTGCGTTTATATATTTGTTCAGTGTATACACCTATTTTTGACTTTTATGAGTCTTCTTCTTCATTTAGTTCCTTGTTTATCAAAGTATCTGAAGGATGGCCACAACAATCAAGTTCTACATTTAAGACGTCAGTCTCCATATTACTGAGCAGGGATATATCTGATTGGATGCTGCTGGGCAGTACAGATGATTATTGTGATAAGTTTACCGGAAACGCTATTAGTGAGGTCTGTGGAGTGTCAGGAGGAGTATTCTGTCTTCTCTGATGAATGATCCGATCTGGATGAGTTGTAATACTGATATAATCAGCCTGAGATGCACATAGTGCAGAGTAGTGGTTCAGCTAAGGTAAGAGCCTTTTCATGCCTACTGTATAGTGCAACATTTCACATTCATATATGAGCTGATAGGGGATCCAAAGTTGAATTTAGTATGAGCCTGAATAGAATAGAATATAGAATTACTTTTTAAGTTAGTAATTTTACCTCTTTGGTATGTTTTCAGGATGACCAGCTGACCTGTTGGGTCCTTCTCCTCTCTTGACATTCTCTAGCAGAGACCAGTCCTTGGCAGAGACCAGTTGGCCCATGCTGCTTTACATATACAGTAGATCTTCAGAGTCGTTTAACCTGATGGACTGAGACCCCTTTATTAAAACATTTTCACAATCAATGTATTAATGTATATCATCAACATATTAATGTACCCTTTCCACTTTCCTTACAAATCTTTTCTTTATACCCAATGAGATTGTGTGGCTGGTCAATTTAGGGCATGTGGAGTGCTGTGCATAGCTCACTAAGGAAACTGCTGGAATGCCCACATGTTATGCTTAATCTCCATGATTATAGGAACACAATTCAACTAAATGAATGAATAATTATTAGCCATGGGTATACTACAGCCCGCGGACCAAATCCGTGCTGCACTCCCATACACTCCTATGATCATGTGATCAGTGCCCAGATTAAGAAGCTGAAAGAGCAATTAATGAGTGGAGGAGTGTGAAGGTGACAACATGGGCCAAGCTGCCGCACAGACTACACCTCCGAGCGCAAAAACACATGAAAGACCAGAGAGGAGCAAGTGAGATTGTAATCTTCTGCAATACCTGTGTATTTCTTTCTGTCATGAAGGACATTTCTGTGAAGAACTATACTTGGGGTTTACTCATACTATAATGCTATGCCTGTGCATTGGTGGGAGGTTTCCAATGCACTGACATGCGGTTATGCCTGAGAGCACAAGCAGTGCGGTAACACATAACACACTGCAGTATGCATTTTGTTATACTCAGAGTTTTCCATTCACTTGTATCGAAAGTGCTAACTAGACATGGTCGAGTTTTTTGTTTTTTTAATTCGACCATTTCGACGATTTCAAGTTAATTGCAAAGCACCTGAACATGGTATACTCACCAACCTTGCTGGAGATGTAGAGAACGGTTGGGGGTACGCTACAGAAAAGTATGCCTCTAACACAAATTGTTTTTGCATGAATTAAGTTTAAAGTCTAGTCAAAATTGAAATTTTGACATGTGCTAGAGCAAAACTTTTTTTTCAAATGTTCCACCAACCCTTCTCTACATCTCCAGCAATTTTGGTGATGATACCATTTTTAGAGGTGTTGCAATCAGCTCACAAAGTTAGCAAGTTGAAAAATTCGACCATCTCTAGATTAACACAAGCATTGCTCGATACACACCGCAAGTGTTAATGGACGTGTCTGTTTAGCACTTGTTAACAAACACTTCATCCATCTGATAAGTACCAACATCAAACTTAAGAACCCATAGTGGCCCAAAAGATTGTCTCTGGCAGTGATGTTTCTAGCCTTTTTGGGGCCCTACGCAAATTCTTGTCTAGGGCCCCTTGTTCACAAGAGACAGAGCTGGGGGGTGGAGAGTTGACTACTGGCGAAGTTGTTGACCAGAGGGGACGCTATTGGTGAATAGTGATGTCGCGAACCCTAATTTTCGGGTTCGCGAACGGCGAACGCGAACTTCCGTCCGTCGTTCAAAAAAACATTTACATCAGCAACACAGCCGACTGATGTGTTTGCTCACTTCATGGCATGTCTGCCAGAACATAATTTCCACAGGGAAAATGCCAAGGGGTGTCATTGCATGGTTTCCCCGCGGTCTCCGTCGTGTAAGACCCAAGTCAAAGGGTGTCTACACGTTTTTTTTCTATGGTTTCCTGTTTGGGACGGAGAGGAAAAGTTTAGAATCTCTTATAAGGTTTTACTGCTGCCTGGGGCAAAGACAGCCTAATTAAGGACGCATTTACACAGGCGGATTTTGATGTGCGGTCTGCCAGTCGGTTGCGGTATGACCCCTTTATAGGCAAATTAAAAACCGCCTGTGTTAATTAACCTTAATGTGCGATGTCAGGCAAGCAGTAACCGACTCAGTCGTTTTTTTAGGCTCTCATCTGATAGGACTTCCATGGGGTCCTTATCTAGATGACCGTGTGTGTGCTGCACAATTTTGCAGATGGGGCTCGCAGACAGTGGGGAAACGACAGTGTAAACTAAAGCCCCCCATACACATCTAGATTTTTCATCCAATCAACTCATATCAATCATTTTTTTGGTTGATTGGTTGAAAATCTGATGGCAGCCCACATGGTTAGATCAACCGAAACCAATTAAAATTGGAGAAAAAAGTTTGATTGAAAGGATTGGACATGTTGGTACATTTAATTGGTTGTATTGAAATGGCATTAGCACTTTCAGTCTAATCTACAGAAACAGTTGATACAAATATGCTGTGTACTACAGTTTAACAAACATACAATGCAAACTCACAGATTTCCCTGACCTGCCAAAAAATTTGATCTTTTTGTTGATTGAACAGAAAATGTAGACGTGTATGCCTAGCTTAAGCCCTTGACGTTGTTTTTCTGCTGCTGTCAGACCGTGCAAGTGCATGGAGTTATTAAACATACCACTATCATGTTTTTGAACTGATGGTTGTGCAGGACCTGGACAGTAGATAGTTGATTGGTAGCTCTTTCTTGGGGACGGTACTGATCCAATATTGGGTGTATTCCCATATTATATGATATACTGTCGGGTTTTTTCCTGTCCTTCCCTCTAATGACTGGCTGACATCCAACCTGAAGGGGGTGGGCCAAAACAAATGCCAATCATTAAATCCCAGGTGCTTTTTTAGGGAACCCTGTACTTAAAATAATTACTTGGCTGCCCCTAGGCTCAGTATGTTGAGTCACTGACCTGAATTTTATCATACATCAGTCAGGGTGAAAGCAGAACTATGCAGAGTTCTGGGTCCGTGTTTTTGGAAAGCTTGAAGTCCTGTGTGACAACCAAGTCCATGGTTTTCCTTGAAGGCCACCACAGAAGACTATACATAAAGGCGTGTATCCTGCCAAGTCTTTCTGATATTGTTCTTCCGAAATGAAAACAAGTTGTTTCTTTGCTATTTAAGTACAGACATGCCACAAGGAATTATCTGGCATGATGGAACATCTTGTCAGACATCACCTCCTGCTAATCCCATTTATCAAAACCCATAAAACCAGATTATCATGTTACCCATATGATGGTGGAAGGCCAGTTTCTTCATTGATTGGTGAATCAAGTCTATGTTCCATTGCACTGCCACGTTACAGCCACAAACAGAATCAATGTTATTGGAATTCCACGGTGATAGACCATACAAAGTGCTGTACATGTGAGAAGTGGAAGGAAAACATACATGATTCCAAACATTTTTTACAAATAAATAACTGCAAAGTGGTGTGTGCGTAATTATCAGCCCCCTGAGTCAATACTTTGTAGAAGCACTTTTGCTGCAATTCAGCTGCCAGTCTTTGGGTATGTCTCCACCAGCTTGCCCATCTAGAGACTGAAAATCCTTGCCCATCTTCTTTGCAAACAGCTCCAGCTCAGTCAGTCTAGATGGACAGCGATTTGTGAACCGCAGTTTTCAGATCCTGCCACAGACTTCCGATTGAATTTAGATCTGGACTTTGATTGGGCCATTCTAGCACATGGATATGTTTTTTTTTTTAACCATTCCATTGTTGCCCTGCTTAATGTTAGGGTCGTTGTCCTGCTAGAAGATGAACCTCCACCCCAGTCTCACAGTCTTTTGCAGCAGCTCCAAGGGTTTTCTTCCAAGATTGCCCTGTATTTGGCTCCATCTTCTCCCATCAACTCTGACCAGCTTCCCTGTCCCTGCTGAGAGAAGCACCCCCCGAGCATGATGCTGCCACCACCATATTTGACAGTGGGGGTGGGTGTGT
>CM070039.1:77218560-77228710 GCA_036250615.1 Ptychadena robeensis
CCTGGTAAAGTTTACTGTCAGTGCTGTCCTGCAACAAAGCACACATAGGGCTGGATTCTCTGCCAGATTACGGGGCAGAAACAGGTTTCACGGACATTGTGGTAAGAGAGTATATTGTGCAAACATCTTTCACAAGGTCTCTGTGCTGCTATAGTTAATAGAATTTTAAGCTCCATCGAGTCCAATCTCTTTTTATTGGCGCAGGACATGTCATTAGTTTACTGCAGGCAAGAGAAAGCACACCCCCAGTCTCTTCTTCCTGATTATTAGGGTCAATATCACTGGCCGGGAATATGGGAGGTGACGTCTCTTCTGGTTTCAGACAGAATCTTCTGGTTTCAGACAGAATCTTCTGTGTTCCAGATGCCGGAAGTGATGTCATTAAAGTAAATTTCCATTTAAATTTCCCGCCTATTCAGTTCCTGCCTAACTTAGGACGGAGAGGGCGTTACTCTCCCTAGTAATGTCCCACCCAAAACATCATCTGCACAAGCCCCCTCACTCCTACCTCCGCCCGATTTTAAAATCTTTTGTGCATTTGGCCGGAAAAGTCACATAAAAAACTAGACTTTCCCGGCCAAAACAGGAGAGTTGACAGGTATGGGACCTTCTCCACACCGGATGGGCTCCGTCAACATCCCCATCAAGGAATGCGCTTAGCGCAGGAGGTGCCGACAGAGCCCATAACGTCTAAGGCTTTGTTTCCATTGTACGCCGGGACCCGTACGCTAAGCGTATACGCTAGCAGGGGTCCCGACGTATCTCCGACGTATCTCACAGACCTTTGCCTGCCGGCGGACGGTCTGTCTTCATTGCGCTGAGCTCATCCGCCGGTGTCAGGCTGAACGTAGTCGAGTACGTTCAGCCTTTACACCGGCGGATGTGTAAACAGACCATCCGCCGGCAGGCAAAGGTCTGTGAGATACGTCGGAGATACGTCGGGACCCCTGCTAGCGTATACGCTTAGCGTACGGGTCCCGGCGTACAATGGAAACAAGCCCTAAGACTGCGATGCTGTCATGTAACGGTTAGGATGTACAGTGGGGTAAAGAAGTATTTGATCCCCTTCAGATTTTTTTTTCCAATAATTTTTTATTAAGGCCTATGCACATTGTAAAGGGATATCGAACTGTAAATAGTGCAATGGTACAAAGGTAATATCAAACCATGCAAGCGAATATACCCGCAAAATGTATGTTTTAACTAAAACTAACCATGGGTTGCATACAAAATAAACTAAAGTCATGTGTTAAACCAATAAGACAAGGGGAAGGGTTGGGAACGATGAGAAGACAATGGGGGGGGGGGGGGGGTACAGGGGGAAAACGTTAAAGAGATAAAGACATTCAAATACATATTCAGGCTGGGCAAAAATTCAAATTCTATACAATACGGTTATTGCATCTAAGTGATATCCAGTAACCTTTCACCCTCCCTGGACACCTCAAACATTTGCCATAACCTCCATTTCTTATTATGCAAAGACAGCTTTTCCATCTTAATATGCAAAAGCTGTTCCATCTCTTGGACATGTTTCCCATCTCCAGTGTCTGGGAATAAGAGCTTTTGCAGCGTTAACCAGGTTTTTAAATTGTGAAATCTTATTGGAGGGGGCTCTGGGCGCCGCATACAGCAAGCACTGCAACGCAGGGATATTTTTTTTCAAACCTGTGATTTTTTTCCAATTATGCAGTGTACCGTACATGCCGGCGTATAAGAGGACTGGGCGTATAAGACGAACCCCCAACTTTTACAGTTAAAATATAGAGTTTGTTATATACTCGCCTCTTCCAACGCTCACCAAATGAAAAAATGTATGTCTACTCTGACTTTCAACCCACAGATGCACACCTAATATAGGGTGTTGATGTCATTAGACCACACCCCTTCTCATTACAGAGATGCACGTCACCTAATATGCTTAATTGGTAGTAGGCTTTCGAGCCTATACAGCTTGGAGTAAGACCACATGCATAAAGAGGATGATGTGGTCAAAATACTAATTTGCCTAATAATTCTGCACTCCCTGTATATTAACAACATTATAAAGGAATTAGGTTAAGCCCCCCATATATGCATCGATGGCTGTGGGATGACGTCATCACAGCGTTGAGCTTGAATATTCAAATTGAGAATATGTTTGAGGAATGCGGGCTTATCGAGATATATGGTGGATATTCTCGAATATTCAAGCTATTATGCACTGGCAAGCTTATGGCTGTGCATTGCGATAATATACTGTATATACTTGTGTATAAGCTGACTTTTTCAGCCCAAAAAATTGTCTGAAAAAGCTCCCATCGTCTTATACTCGAGTCATGGTCCACGTACCTGTCCCGGATCGCTGAATCACAGCCACCGGCAGCCTCTGTGAAGCTCCGTTGTGTTTCCGACACCAGCTGATGTAATGTAAACAAACAGCACCACACTGCCACCTGGTGGCCGGTTACTGTTACTGGTTGCCTGTTTATTAATTGTTACTGGAGAAGGAACTTAATAGAAATCCAAATAGAACATTCCACTACTTATGATTAGTGATGGCCGAACTGCCCGCAAGGCAGATAGTTCGGCCACGAACAAGCATGTTCGCCCCCCTTCTCGCCGGCGGACAGTACGGGTGTTCGACCCGCCCTGTTTGCCGGCGAGAAGGAGCCCTCTACTCTTCCTCCAGTGGGATCATTAGCAGCGAGATCCTGCCGCAGGAAGAATGTTTCACTGAAGACCGGGTAGGTCTTTCAGTGAAAAACCGGCTTGTAAACCCGGATGTGTTAGCACAACCAGGAACTATGCGTTCTCTTGGCGGGGGATTTCAATCTGTCCGCGAACGGGCGGACGGCGGACTTTTTTTAAAAGTCCGCTCCGCCCGTTCGCGGACGTACACGGCCAAAGTTCGGCCATCACTACTTATGATTCAAAAATGAAAATAAGTTTCCACTCCATGTATTGGTCCCAATAATAATAATAAAAATAATAATAAAGACTTTTTAAATGGAAATTTATTTTCATGGTTGAACATAAAAAGTGCCTTGAAACCCATCCTGTAATAATAGTGTTCTCTTAACTTTAAGGTTGTGGCACTAAGATTAATCCTGATTCATTCCTAGGGGCAATGGTGATTTCTCTTTTTTTCTCATTTAGAAAACTCAACTATATGACTTTGCTTTTCCCACCCTCGGCTTATACTCCAGTCAATACGTTTTCCCAGTTTTTGTAGATAAAATCAGGTACCTGGGCTTATACTCAAGTATATACGGTAATTGCAATTCGATAATAAATACAACCGACCATTCATTACTAAGATAATCGCAAATATATTTTCGTAATGCATGGTTGTTTGCGCAAATTTTGTATTTACAAATATTGATCGAATATTAGTAGAACAAGTAGCACATTCAAAAGTTGCCTTAGCCGCTCATCACTAGTCATCGCCCAGAGGATTGTCGGGCAACTTTTGTGTGTTTTTTGTCATTACTTTGGATGGGGACGCTGATACTCAAATTTGTGCCTGCGCCAGCCGCGTCGATTGATTTCATCGGGCGCGATTTTGCCTCAGGTTTCAGCCGATTGACGGTCAATAGACTAAAAGAAATAAATAAAAAAAACGCGCTGCAAACCCACAGGGAAAGTGCGAGTGCAAGGCGGTGAAAGTCCTCCTGTGTGGAGCCTTACCCTAAAAGATTTTACATGTAGAGTACTTTAAAAGTCCATTAGGGCTTGTCCCCACTTGCGATGTGATTTTAAACGCAGGGCGATTTGTTTAGTGATTGCACGCGATTCAGGACACGATTTTTAGTTGGTGGGTGGGACATTAGAATCATGTCCAAGCATGCGCGATTGCCCTTGATCGCTCCCATAGAGAATGAATGGACGCAATTAAAAATCTCATCCACACACGTTCTTTGATCACATCCATTCATGTCTTTGGGCACAATTGCCTGCGACCGCCCATGACCCGTGATCAAAAATACGATCCACAGATGTGGGGATAAGCCTGATCAAATATATGGCAACGATCAACCGCGATTGTCGCAGCGCAGGTGATCACTCAGGTGGGGACAAGTTCATTAGATGATATTTTCTGCTTCAACAGCAACCTTTCAGATCCAGATAGGTTCATCCGAAGAATGACATCTCAAATGACTAACATATGCTGGAGATGATGCTACGCAGAAAATGAAGTGCGGCGAACAGGCTATAAAAGTCACGTTAAATCGAGGTGCCAATGATATAATGATCAGCCAATCATCTCCGCGGTCCTCCAGGCCATCTGTTTAGTATTTCTATTTCATAAGACGACACTAGGTCAGGAGGCTCAGATAACACAGCTGTCCGGACTGCTAGCTTTAATAAAGTGCCATGTATTTATATTGTGCATTGGCAAAGGATACTGACCATTACAAACGACTCTATGAGAAGGCAATTCTGTAATAAACTCCCAAGCCCTCTGTAAACAACTCCAGGCCTTAAAGAGAACATGTCATTCGGTTAATATATATATATAGCAAAATATATACATTAAAAATAGCCATTACAGAGTGCTTATGTGTACAGTGTGTTTGCTTCTTCTGTATGTCTTGAAACTGTCACCCATACACGTAGATGAGAACATTGCAATTGGCCACTGAGTTGCTCCTACATAGTTGGGCAAAGACTATACAAGATTACCCTACCCCTAATATCTAGGTGCTCTAAGGAAAGAACGTTATAATAAATAATAGTAAATTATTTTACAACAAAACAAACGGAACAACCGTGTTAATGCATATGGCATAGGAACTCACCTGTTCACCGATCCTCCACCGACGCATTCTCACCTGGGAACTTCTAAAGCTAGCCATACACAGTAGGATTCCATGGCCGATCGATCACCTATCCGATCGATTCCGGCGATCTCAGCGGGAATCGGAGGTCCGATCGACCAATTAAGTCCGTCCGATCGCTACATACCACCTTGTCCCACGGATTCCTGGACGATTCCGTGTCCGATCGCTTACTCCACAAATGGCAACTCCCCCTGATGTGTGCTGAATCGGATCAGAAAGACCAACATGTTGGTTCTCTGTCGGATCCGATTCTGGGCCCCTGAACGATCGGACGTGATCGGACGGACAAGGTGGGCTTCACGCGATTCCAGGACGATCGTTTCGCGTGCACGCGCCCGGAATCGATCGTCCCGGAATCCGATGGGAAACGGACCCGTGTATGGGGGCCTTTAGAGCGGTAAGAGAAGAGGTACTAGCTGAGCACACTAATTGGCGTACATGAAAGCTAAGTGTGAGTGCCTATGCTTCCACTAGACTACTTTGATAATATCTATGAGGCACATAACCTTTATTGATGTTTATGGGGCGTTCCATATATCACCATGTGTAGTGGACACACACTGACCCGGCTAAGTATGTATATAGCACTCTTTTTGTCTGTAGGGCAAACAAATATTAATATTTGAGACAATCACATTTTAAATAAAATAATGGGTCATTCAAAGTTGCTGCAATCACAGGATATGCCTACCTGTAGTTACTAGAGGTGGACAGTTCCACTGGCTGGGGTGCCCCGGTGGAGTATTCCTTCTGGGGATAATAGGCCTCTGGGGACGGAAACCATTAAAGGAACTAGGAGGGGCACGGGGGGGGGGGGGGGCGTATTGTAGTTCCGTGATTAGAATCGCCCAAGCAGGAACAAAGCCTTAGAGCCAATAAGTCTTTATGTTTTCACATAGCATTACTGAAATAATTCTTTGTTTGAGCAGGTCAATAGACAAAGTGGGACTATAAAGAGTTTCTATATAGAGTGTGGCAGCCACAGCTATAAACTACGTCAGACAATGAGATTGGAAGGACGTACATTGTAGTCTGTTCCCTAATCATAGGAGAGGGAAATAATTCAGTTTTTTAAGGTCCAGAGTTAGAATTTCATAGAATAGGTTCCATAACAGTGCATAGGACCCTTATAGAATGTCTCATGTGGTGGTGTAGAAGGGAGAGAAAAGGCAACAGTTTCCATAAAGTGTAATCCATCTTACAGAATATGCAGTTTTACCCTTCCACATAACCCACGCTGTTTCCATGGGAAACCCGTGTTTCTTTCATACAAGCCCCGCTCCTGCGTTTCCGGTAACTCGCGGCATTGTCCTGCTGCATGCAGTTTGGCAGGCCTAGTGCAAGCGTCGGCAAGTGCAGCACACTGAAAACCGCAGGGTTTTTGCCAGTAACAGATGCGGTTAGCTAATGTGGTAGTGTTACCTCTGACACGTCCGGTTATTGCCAGAAATCGCATCAGCTGCAGTGTTAAATGGCCCTTACTTGATTGGCGTCATTGACCCTGAATTGGCTGGAGTTGAACTTCAAAGCAAACCGTGCTTTGCCCCTGCCGGAGAAAAAGAGTGAAATGTGTTGAATTGTCCTAAAAATGTCCTAGATATTCATCCAATCAATCATCTGTGTGATACTGGGAAGGAGATCTGTGGTTAATATAAAGGTGAAGATACCACAAAACACCTTAAGAGGTCTTATGAAGTCCATACCTCCACAAGTTTCGCAGCGCAAGGGGCCTACATAGTATTAGGACATTTGGTTTGGTGTGTTGGCTGATTGGTGTATATAGCTTGGCTTAGAACTCAGGGTTTTTAACCCACCGTGTAAACGACCCATAAATGTAACCGACTGACGGACGCAAAATTAGACATCCACCAGTCGGTTTTGGGGCTTTCTCCCCATAGGACCTCTATGGGGTCCTTATCTAGACGACCTGTGAACGGATGCACTATTTTGAAGCCACTCGCAGGGAGTTGTTTCTTGTATGGCTGCGACAGTGTAAATTTAGCCGTAAGCTGCAATATTGACCAATTTATTCATAAAAAACAAAATAAGCCTAAGGGCCTTTCATAATCTTATGGGGTTGTTAGCTGGGGCCATCCACCTCTATGGCCGGCGTCAGTGCTACGTGGGCGCGAAAGAGTGCGGACCGCGGTCAAAACTCGGTCGAGTTTTTAGGCGCCGGCCGCCCCCTGACCGCCCCTGCGCAGCAGGGGACTAGCCCATTAAACTACATGGGCGCAGTTTCATCTGCCCTGTAAGCAAAAGCGAGCTTCCTAAAGCTAGCCATACACGTGTCGGATTCCATGGCCAATTGATTACTCACCCAATTGATTCCGGCAATCTCAGCGGGAATGGGAGCTGCAATCCATCAGCCAATTAAGAGGATCCGATCGCTGCATACCACCTTGTCCAAGTGATCACGTCCAATTGATCGGGGGCTCAGAATTGGATCCGACAGAGAACCAACATGTTGGCAGACAGGTGATTGGATCTGTCTTTTGCCCAGTTATAGTGATCCACTCTCCCTGATGAGACCCCAGCTTTCGGATCAACTATACGATGTGCAAACACCAAATACTTTGATGTATTCAAATTCACTACCTGGCTACCTGACTCTCCCTAGCAATGTCCCACCCGTACATCATCTGCACAAGCGAGGTGACTCTCCCTCCTTAATTAGCCTGATTCCATGATTTTGTGGAATCGGGATTTGGCCAGGAAAGCCACATAAAAATGTGACTTTCCCAGCCAAGACGGGCTGATATATATATATATATAGGTATGATATATATACATATGGAATAATGCAGAGGGCCATAACATTTATAACAGAGTATAGTAAAGTTTGCCAGACTTTCAGTGAAATGGTTGGATTCGTTTTCGGATTCTGATGCTCATTACGTAATAATAAAAATAAAAAAAGACCGGGACCAGTGGACAACCTTCTGTGTAAATGCAGGTGAAACGCCAACATTCAAAATAAAATATGTCCCATGCATGGCAATTTGAAGAGACACTTGGACGAATGAGACACTTGGAGACACTTGGACACCTGGAATGGTAAAAGTTCAAAATTACAGAAGCCATGCAGCAGACTATTACTATAACTACTCCTAGCTATATCCCCAGGACGAATGAACCTGCACAGACATATACACTGTGTGCAGTGCAATCATTAGACATCTTCTGCAGCCTTAAACTAGAAACACACAGCTATGGGCCACATCGATGGGCAATTTGAGCACTGTGCATGCTCACGGCCATCTATCTGACCCATATCATATGTGAGCATCCACTGGAAAACAGGGATATCGGACATGACAGTAAACCACGGTTGATGTCCGTTGCTTTGCATGGGGACCACGGGGTCTCCATGCAAAGCATCAGCTGAGCTGGAGACATAGCAGTGCGGTGTGTCTAGCTCCTCCGATATCTGACAGCAGCATGATGACGTCATCACACTGCTGCAGGGAACCTTGAACGGCTCCTAAATCAAGCCGTATGTTCCCTGCTTTAAGCTCCCCATACACGTTTAGATTGTGATCCGATTTTATGGCGTCATCACGCACGGTCAATCAGGTCAGAATCGGCCTTTGTGTGTCTGCACTATACGTCAGGTCCCCCTAGTTGACCCAGCAGGGACCCCAACCGTGAGAAGAGGCTGCCAGGTCACTGTGACTGTGAGCTAGCAGCCTCTGCTCACTAGTTCCCCACCCCCTTCCCCCCCCCAGCAACTTCTGATGGAGAGAGTGCTGACACTTGTCCACATCTAAAGTATTAGATCGATCTAAGAATTATAGACATGTCTGTAATGTCTTAAAATCAAATTGGCCCTTTAAGCTTTAGATCGGCACCTGATTTTTCAACCGACTGACCGCTGATTGACCACCGTGAGTGCGCACGATCGATCGGCTGAAAAATCAGGTGAAAATCTAAGAGTGTATGGGGGGCTTTACAGAGGTTATTAGATGTTAAAATATAGTTCTCACCATTTCCAGTTCTGAGATTCTCCACACCAACCTCTATTTGCTCCAGTCATTGTAACCTAAGCAGAAGAAATACATCCAATCAACAAAAATGGACAGGAATGGCTGATTGGAGGCTGCTGAGGGTACAATTCATCAGTTCAATATAGGTGAATGCTGAACATCCTCAAAAACATCAGGAAGGACGCTTTGACATTAATAGCCTTAGAAGATACAACGAAATGATAAATTACCTGCTATATTAAATGTATTTTACCCTCTGATATGCATAAACTCTATAGAAATAAAAAAGAGCACAGAGGGATCTGCAGCAGAATGTGTCCATATACATGGGAGCGCTGTCATTTATTACAAAACAAATAAGCCTGCAGTGCCCCCCTGTGGACACAAATGAGAAAGCACTTTAATGTTCCTCAATGTTTAATACTGAATCAGTAGGTTACACTATATTTGTTGGGGGTGGATATCGGAGAAATGTCAAAATATGCACCAGGCCCAAAATAAATATCCAATCCGGACTACCACACGTAGAGGGTCCAGTATTGTACTAAGGCTGGGCATTCAAGGCACTGAATAAAAAAAAAGTTTACCATATGATAAATAAAAAGGGTCTTTATTAACATCCTAGATGGAGTAAAGCCACGGCAGACATCACAGACGTGAACATCTTTACCACCGAGGTTTCGGTTTTACCTTCACAATTTTCAACCCGAAGATGTGCTGTGTGTCAGTAATTTAAACCCACCTGAGCCGATATCTCTACCATTAGGACAGTGGTGGGCAACTGAATTGATATGGAGGGGCACAAGTGCGACCCTCGGGATCATTAAAGGGCCGCACTTAACATTTTCAATCTATACTGACTTGTATAAGCATTTCATAATGAATCTATGGGGCACATAACCTTTGATTCAATGGTTATGTGCCCCTATTCTGAGGTTGTTATACAATCATGCCCTATTCGTTGGTGGAATAGTGGAAGCATAGTCACCTGTCTGCCGACTGGTCCAGCTGGGCAAGCTGATTGGCATACGTGAAAGCCAGTGACCCAGACGGCACCTGAGCAAGTCCCTCGCCTCTCCTCCTCTTTCTTGTGAGAAAATGCGTCAGCGGGGGATAGGCGGACAGGGGAGTTCCTATACATTAACAGTTAGGTTTCAAGGACCATAATTTGAGGACAGTGGGGGGCCGCTAAGGAATGCTCAAAGGGCCGCATGCAGCACCTGGGCATTAAAAGCACCACGCCGACTGATATCCCAGGACCAGTGGCGTAGCGAGGGGGGCGCCGAGGGGGCCATGGCCCCGGGCGGCGTATCAAAAGGGGCGGCGGCAATCACCATGATA
>CM070039.1:77235874-77252300 GCA_036250615.1 Ptychadena robeensis
AAAATACAACTCTTTTTTAATTTTAGTCTAAAGAATTCACATAGGTCTTCTTTTTTACTCTGCTGTGTCCTTCATAATCCAGCTACCAAAAGTGACATTGCTTAAACATAGGAAAAAAAAAAAATAAAATGCACCCTTCCATGACCACAACATCTCCATTGCTCTTCATTAACATATATGGGAAGTGGTGTATTGAGTAGCTTAACAAAATAACCATATAGTGGAAAGAACGGAATACATGGTTTATGATGTATTTTTTTTTTTGGGGGGGGGGCATTTACCCGCCCAAGCAACCAGGAAGATTTCATTTCTAAATCCTCCTCCCACATTTCTCTGTGGGCACTGTACTCCTCCACCCCTTCTTCATCACTGTCCTCCTCCACCCCTTCTCGGGCGGTCACTGCCTCTCCTCCTCCACCCCTTCTTTGCAGTCACTGTTCCCCCCCCCCCCCATCCTGCGTCACTGTTTACTCCTCCACCCTATCTCGGGTCCCTGTCGTCCCTCAAACAACTCCCTTCTCTGCAGTCACTCCCTCGGCCTCCATCCCTCTCTGCATCACTGCTGCTCTCCCCAACTGCTTCTCCTGCGTTCACGGTCCTCCATCCACCCCTTCGCGGGGGGTCCTGTCCCACCCCCCCTTCTTCTGCGGTCACGCCCCCCCCCCCCCCTTGCTCTGCGGTCACTGTTCCTCCTCCACGCCCTTCGTGTGGTGGTCACTTACTGCTCTCCTCCACCCCTTCTTGCGGTCACTGGTCCCTCCACCCTTCTCTGCGGTCCCTGTCCCCCCCCCCCCTTCTCTGCGGTCACTGTTCTCTCCACCCCTTCTGTGGTGGGTCACTGCTCCCTCCACCCTTCTCTGTCAGTCCACTGTCCCTCATCACCCCTTTTTGTTGGGCACTGCTCTCCCCTCCACACCCTTCTCTGCGGTCACCTGGTCCCCTCCAGCCTTCTCTGGGGTCCTGTCCCGCCTCCACCCTTCTCTGTCGGTCCAAGTTCCTCCCCCCCCCCCTTCTGTGTGGTCACTGCCTCCCTCCACCCCTTCTCTGTGGTCCTGTTCTCCTCCCACCCCTACTCTCTGGGGGTCACTGTCTGGGGGGGGGGGGGGAGCTGTAAAAACTATTGATACTCACGTCTCTGTTAAATTCTTGTATGGACAAGTTATTGTTAAAGACAGATGTGGGGTACAGGTACGCAATGTTGGCAATCTGTCCTATGCAAATCACAGCACTTGCTCGAACATAACTCTCAGGGTCCTTTAGTATGGCCACAACCAGCTGCAGAAGTCCAGAAGAACTCAAAACCTGAAGAAATTCTCCTTGTTCTACAAAACAAAAACAGAAGTATACAGCTATAATGCTAGAATCAAGACAGATTGCATATTACAAGCTATTTCCAGTGCCCTGAAAAGTGTATAATTCAGACCTTGTCTATTGCTTGGATGACAGAACTAGGTCATCTGATTACCAAGATGCTCAAGGTGATAAGAAGCCCCATCAATGGAAGTGTCTTATCTTGGACAAAAAATATATTATAAAAAAGATCCCGACTGCCACAAAGAGCTCTGTGCTTCCGTCTGGCAGTGCAGGAGTTAAAGGAGGCAGGGAAGCTGTCTATGACATTGATGTACTGCGATGTACAGCCAGAGCTTTATAATGTCAGCTCAAGGCGAAGAATACGGTACATACCATATTTATTCGAGTATAACACGCACCCGTGTATAACGCGCACCCCTAATTTTCGCTTAAACATCTAATTTTGCAGGGTCTGTGGAGGGGTCAGAGGTATATGGGGAACTTCCAATGGGCCAGGGAGATCTGCTTCTGCTGGTAGGCCCTCGTTAATTGACCTGATAGCCGAGGTGTAGGCCCAAGCCGGGGGCTAAATTGGATGTGTGCAGTGGCTAGCAGTGGTCACCAGAGGTGTAGGGGGGTCTCCTGCCAGAGGCTAACCAGAGGTGATACATCAGGGAACCAGGGTGTAGGCCCAAGCCACGACCTACATTTTCGGGCACCCGGGGAGTCGCAGTAAAATTGGGAAATTTGCACACCGATCTGCGTTGATGGCTTCTGGAAGGTGAAGAGTCGCTCCTGTGAGGCTTGTTGAGGCGATTGAGCGAGAGATGGAGGTACGGTAGATTACAGCCCCTTGGCGCGGAGCTCCTCACTCATGCAGCCATCAGCTTCGGCGTCAGGCCCCCCCCCCCCACTGCTATGCATGACTCCCCGCTACAAGGGGAGCAGATCTCGGCGGGCAGAAAACGTCGGTCCACCCCAGCCCTCGTGTATAACGCGCACTCAAACTTTGACATCTTTTTTTGGTATAAAAAAATGCGCGTTATACTCAAATAAATACGGTATGTTTATTAGGCATTTGTTTACATTTACATTTTAAACCACAGTAACTTTTCAATAGCAAAGCTTCATCTATATGAGCCAATTTACCTTTAATAATGTCCAGAAGATGAGAGATGAATTCTAGGGTACTATCTCGAACCTCCCAACAGGGGCTGCATAACCGTTTCATTAGCACAGGGCAAAGATCTGAGAAAAAAACGTCAACATAGTCGTACATAATTAGTTGGATATTTGAGAAATGGTTAAAGAAAATTAACAAATATAATATTGCTATTTATGTTCCTCTTATTCTCATTGTTGATTTTGCTTTTATTACAAGGGTTTAGGACACTTGTTTGTGGTTTTTTTTGGCACATAATTTTTTATTGAGAAAATGCAGATGCATTACAGAATCATATGTCAAAAGCAGACCTGTAGGTATAGGTAGGTATAGATCGATATTAAATGACCATCCAAGCCCCTTGCAGAATATTCATACATAGTAAATATTAACCTCCCTAGCGGTTGAGACGAACCCAGTTCGTTCTGTGTTTGGGTTCGTCCCAACCGTTAGTTGGTGCACCCGATACACCCACGGAAAGCATTTCTGGGGTTTCGGCACCGCAATAGACCTCCGTGATGCCGGCTCTGTGGACAGGGGCAGGGAAGGAAATTCTATGCAGTGTATGTATGCCGCGTGGTATGGATGGTGCGCTAGGGAGGTTAAACATGACTAAACCCCAATAAGTCTCCCTATTCCAACCCCACCCCACCCTTAAACAACATAAAACAAAGGTCTCTGAGCTACACATTGTTTAGTCCCGACCCAAGCAACCCTCCACCATGATGACATGATGGCCAATGTAAGAATAGTGATGCCTTGAGGCATTATGGAACAGCAACCCAAACTGGTTTTTAACCCGAGACTAACCTCTGGTATGTGAAGGTGATAGGAAAGTCACTCCATTCAATCAATTCAATGACATATGGACTGCAGGTAGTCTCAAGGGTTAGTTACTAACCCAGAAAATCTCAGGTTTGTACTATTAAGGTATGAGATCTGGGGGTTCAAATGTGATGTACTGTGAGAGTACCATTTGACCAAAGCCAGCTGGTGACCTGTGGATGGAGATAGCTAATCGGAGGATCAATCAGGAACAGGGAGGTCCATCTGTAGCTACCATTCAGGAAGCTGATGCAGAGGACAGTGAGGGAGACAGTGAGGGAGACAGTGAGGAAGACCACATACATATGGGGTGTGTACCAAACACCATCTCCTGGTACTCATCTGAGGAGCTCACTAAAAATGTTATGTGCGCCCCTGACTATATCATTCCATAAATGATGTAGTATCTGATCAGCAAGATGTTATACGATCTGACTTTACATTAGGGGTTAGTGTAGAGAGATATTGATGGAGTTCTGCACTATTCTGAATATACATCTACATTGTGGTGTTAGAACTACTGTGGATACATCATACGTACATCGTTTCTTGTTTCTTGGATCATTATTGGTACAAGTATTGTGTGCTTAGGCATAGATTTCAGAAACAATAGACATTGGAGGACATTGTATTGTTATCAAACCTTGTATGAAGCTGTGGTTTTCTTCCCGATGCTCAGCAGAAGTATGCGATGCATGAATCCACTTCATTGAGGCCTGCAATGCTTTTTTTAGAACCTAACATGAAGACAGAGAAATCAGAGACCTGACTAAAATGACTGGACCTTGTTTACTTTAAATCATGTAAAATATAAATCAAAAAACCCTCCTTCCACTACATATAGATGTTGCCAGACAATACAGTGAGACTACACGTGGCTCTTACTGTTGGGTCTGTTTCTGGATTCTCCAAATAGGCTGTAAGCACTTTATACGTCTTCTCCAAACCTTCATGTTTCACTACAAAGCAGATGCAAGTAGGTCAGTAAAGAAGAAATTAAATCATTGTCAAATTATTTATCATTTCTGTATTGTTGGGGCAATATCTCTTCACTTAATACTCTATAGCACAGGTGCCAAATTTGGTCCACCAAGCAAATATCAATGGCCTGTGGAAGATCTGTAAGGCTGCGTCTACACTACGGAAAACTGCATGGTTTTCCTGTGTGTAGACTGCAAGGAAGACCGTGCAGCAGAAGCGGATTCACAGCGGCCGTCCGGGCGTTGGGGATCCAGTGGGGTCCCACGGCCGCACCAGAGACACGTGCTGCGCCCATTGTTTACCCTGGTGTGACGCACATCTGGTGTGTGGCGAGCGCAAACCACGCCTGATGTGTTTCCAGGCGTGGTTTGCCAATAGAAATGTATAGCATGCGACCTGTGTATATACGTTCAGTTTAATTTAATTTAATTTTCTCTGTGACAACAGCTACCAGAACAGGCAGAGGAATTCAACCATGAGGCTACATAAACATGGTCTTTTCCCAGGCCACAACAGCCCAAAAAATGGCCAGGCGCTCCTTCAGCAGCCCAGGAAGTGACGGGTGCTCCTTCAGCAGCCCAGGAAATGACGGGTGCTCCTTCAGCAGCCCAGGAAATGACGGGTGCTCTTTCAGCAGCCCAGGAAATGACCGGGTGCATCTTCAGCAGCCCAGGAAATGACGGGTGCTCTTTCAGCAGCCCAGGAAATGACCAGTTGCTCATGTCTGCAAGTGCCTGCAAACTTGTGCAGGCGCACGCGGGTTGTTTCAAAAACAACCCTGTGACAGGTATACTGGAGCCCGGAACCCGACCGGGCGGACGTCTCATGTTCTATCCAGTTGGTTACGCTTTTTGTACGTTTACCGGACAGGTAACAAGCGCAATGAGCCCTAAGGGACACGGACAGCATTAAAATATGATAAAGACCTATATAACTCTATTCAAAACTAACAATCTATTACATACACTTTAAAACAATGCTCAATTCTTGAGTTATTACATTTAACAAATATTGAGCAATATGCTACTCACATGGGAAAACTGACAGAGCTCCAATGGCATCAACTGCAGACCTTTGAACTCGAAGACAACCTACCAAGAATCTGCTGAAGTGGGACCCTGCAGGATATGTGGACACTGATTGGCCAATACAGAGCTGTAGCACTGACACTACAGAGTGCAGGACAGACTCATGGGGGACTTGTGCTGGAAGACAGTCCTGACAAAAGAGAATATTTCATAAATGTCATTTGAAACCATAGTACATAAGAATCAGGTTATAAAGTCAGATTAAACATACCTTGTCACACAGATCTGTTAGATGGTTCAGACACTGACACAACAGTCCAGTACATGATGATTTTCTGGATAGCAGGCTCTCAATAATAACTGGATCACACATAGGTTCATCAAAAAGACCTACAAAGCCAATATACACGTGAGTTATAGGGAGTATTGTCATACATACTTAAGTATAAGCCTACCTTTTCTAGCACACAAAATTACATTTGACTATGTTCCCATCTGGCGATTCTAATTGCGGCACGAAGCTGCAGGAGATCTGGCTCCTGCAATTAGAATGGGGGCTGAGTGATTGCAGCCAGGTGGGGGGTGGGGCAGGACATCTTGCTGAAGTGACAATTAATTTTTAACCGCGCCTATTCAGGTCTATGGCCATGTTCAGGGGCAATTGACCGCCCGCGGTCACAAACGTGATTACATCTGCGTCGGCCCCACGGCTGAGCGTCTATGTGGGAACACATACGCACTAGTCTAGAGATTAAATAAATTTCATAGACAGACTTTGCAAGTTCATTGCAAAGCTCCTGAACAGGGTGTTATCACCAAAATCGCTGCACATTTGTAGAGAAAGGTTGTAGCAAAACTCTAGCACATGTAGATTTTGCCTAAATAAAGTTTAACTCTTTTTTAAGTAAAAATTTCCACTTATAGAACATATGGAAATGTGGAATTAAATAGTGAGTTTCATGTACCGTGTTAGCCATTAATAAATACAGAAAGTTTGGAGTTCAAGCAATACCCTTTATTGGCTACCTGAAGTAATTAGAGAAGCAAGTGCAAATCTTTACCAAGTTTATGGGCTTTGCAATTAGCTCATACATCAGCCAGTTAACATTTCACAACCATCTCTTATAATAACATCCTGCAACAAAAGCACATTTGCTGTGTGTTTCTGTGCCTAAGCCACTGCAGTCGCACTGAGTCTACTTAGTTTTTCATTTCTTCTTAGGTTAATTAGGTACTTCAGTTTATATTTAGATCAGCTAAAATGTACTGTATATATGAGTATAAGCCGTCCGGAATGTGATGGCAGCCAATTTGCAGGCGGCTTTCCCATGGTTCAGAAGGGAACGCGCCCTATTAATTTGCATCACAAAGCCAAGGTTAACACATCCATTAAAATTTGTTGCATTTCTGCATCTTTATAACGCTAATGTAATGTTTAAAACAACGCATTGTGTCGCTGGAGAGGTGTCCATTGCCGATGGACATGTAAAAGCCACAGCCATTGATTTTCAATGGACACCCCTCCAGCGTCACCATGCATCGCTTTGAGAACGTGGAGTGGACACTGCCCCATTCATTAGAATGGGAAGTGTCCTCTCTGTCTTTTTCCTCATGATGGATACATGCCCCCCTCGGGATAACAGAAACAGTGGACACTTACCAGAGACAGGTGCCTATGCTACAGATAATAAACATGTACCAACACACATCAGCTTCAGGGACTTAAATGCATATCTACACAGGTCAGGACAATTCTAACTAAAATAGCTATATCAACAATAAAAACCTATATCAGAAAGAGCAGACAGAAGCTGACATTTTCTGTTCCCAAGACTGAATGTAAGGGGTGGAATGGAGGTGAATTATGAATGTCAGGTTAGAAGGTATATATTAGCAATATCAGGAATTAAATGAAGGGCCCACAACCGTTATAGGAGCACAGTAAGCCATTCCCAGTGGATCATGCAACCCAGGTGTCAAAAACTAAATGCACACTTGGCCAGACTAATTAACGTGGACAAAGTCGGCCACGTGGCCCAGAGGTGGCACTCAGAGCCCTTTCAGTGGGCACGCAAGCTGTCAGCCAGCACAGAGGAAAGAACTGCAGCCTTTTGACTCTCAATGCTGTCAGTTCTCTTCCCCCTCTCTTCTGATCACACACATCACCCCATACCCTCTCCTATTCGATCTTATAAGATAGTAGAGTGTTTTGTTTACATGTTTCATGTGTGTATAAAAGTTGTGTAAGTGAAGTTCAGGTAAAATTTCTTTGCCGGCACTTGGAGATAAATAAATAGGGTTTGGGTTTCAGTTTGGGCATTCAGACTCTAAAAGGTTTGCCATCACTGCTCTAGGCCTTATATATTCTCATTAAAGTGGAGGGCAGTCAGAGTGCATTTTCACTAAGGTGACAACGGGCTGGATTAAAAAGCTAAACGGGCCAGACATGGGCCCTGGGCCTTTCTTTGCCATGTCTGGTCTAGACTAACTTATGAGGTTGTTTTTTTTTTTACTTGGAATGGCTGACTGTAGTTTTGTGTCTGTGGGTTCCCTAAAGAGAAGAAAATGAGCCGACCGCTGCTCAGCTACCTGTTGACTAAAAGTTTGAGAAGGTGAAATGAAATATTCCTTATGCAAACAAAGTAGAAAACATAGGAACTTCACAAACACCCATATCTCTGCAGAGGGGCCTCAATGGTACCTCAAGCAGTGATGAGTAAAATACCTGGTCTTCCGCAATGGTCCTCTGAAACTCTCAGTATGTTGTCCAATGGGTGAAGCAGTACACATAGAGACTGAAGGTGGACATTCTGTGGACTAAAAATAAAAGAAACTTAAAGTGAGCATCAGAAATAAAAGTGATAACAAAACTTTGTGTGGTCTATACTAAAGCCCCCTCGGCCACTTTTGGACTAATAATCACTTTCTGGAAATGAATTCACTTAGACACTGCAAGATCAAAAGAGACATTACAAGCTACACTTTGGCTTTTTTTCCATCGACAAATTAGCTAATCAATGTATCTACAATAATCAACCAGGCCTTTCTAAAAGCCCTTAGAGATCAACCATGAAATAGTGTAAAAGAGGTGACTACCATTGCTTTAGGTTTAGAAGTCCAAATGCAAGAGAACCAGCTTGAAGGGTACTTAATTCTTTCAGTGCATGTTTGACTACCATCCAAAGATCACATTCAGCATTGCAGAAGACACCGAACCTATGAAAGAAATATTATTATAATATAATATAATTTAGCAAATTCTCAGATAAGATATCACACAACAGCTAGACTAGTTGTCTTTCTTTATAGTATTTTACTAAGTTTCACAACAATTTTACAAGACTAGTTGTCTTTAACTGGGTGTAAACCACTATGGAGATGATATTCACTCACCAGTGAGGACAATTATAAAAGTAAATCTACATGGCTGAAAGATGCATACATGAACACAAACACAACACAACTATATAAAAAGATATCTCTAACAAGAACATTACCACCAGTTGTTCTTATATATAGTATAGAGGTGAGGAACCACGCTGCTGATTGCTAACACAATCAATCATTGGCTTATATACCAATGATTCTTATGGATCAACATAGAGTGATATATGGATGGCATTACCTAGCCACAGTAAGCAGCAGAGCCTCCAGATGGGGTGACCCAAGGATAGGTTTATGATCCAGTAAAGAGTTAACCTCCTTGGACATTATTGGCCATAGAATATCTGCCAGTGTCTCTGTTGAGCCTCTGAAGATGGCAACCAAAGCTTTCAGGGACTGAGTCACTGACTGGGGAATGCCAGAGGTGAGGAGTTTCTGAAGATATTTGAAGATAGTTTGTGCCAGATGTGGTAAACGAGACAGACACCTGCCGCCTTCCTTTTCTTCCAGTGTCCAGCTCATAAGTAAAATGTGAGCTACCAGGTCATTCACAGCAGATGCAACAAACAGGCTGAAATCACTCAGCAGACTTAACACCACCTCTATGAGCTCTGCAGGAAGCAAGAACAAATATACTGGGTTAGACATGTTAGGCTTGCCATACACTCATTAATTTTTGCTAGATCGATGATAATTTCCATGGACTTGTGCGATTACAAAATATGCCGTCAGTCTAACATCGATCTAGCATACTACCACACAGTAATAATTAAATAAACCTATAAAGGGTTAAAACCGGGCAAGGTGGGTTCTGCATTAAAAAACACAGATGCTAATAAAAAAAATAAAAAAAACATTTGAGATTATAACTAGCCATTAATATTCTAATTGCTAATTTTTATTAAGAATATCTGCACTTCTAGAATTCATGAAGATCTGGACTATATCTTCGTTATCACAAATATTCAAGATTTTATTACATCAATACCAGGAACTATCATGCATTCTGTTTGCAATATGCATATGTACAAGTATGGATTTGCGTAAATAAAGGTAATAATGACTGGAGATGACGAATTCTTGAATTTACTGTGAAAATAAGGGAACACATGTTGCTCATCATGGTGCTCATCACTAGTCATAACCCAAAAATGTAATGCTGCTACTACAACCACTGGTAGGGCAGACATCATATACCTAGCTGTGCTCTGAAGCTGATTTCTTAAAGTCAGTATGGTCACATAGGTGTAAACCTTCACTGCTCAGGATAGTGTTCAGGCCTCGTGAAAAGTCATCCAACATAGAGTACAGAATTATGGTTGGCAATGAATGTGTCCTTTTCTCCTCATACCTAAAGGTAGCCATAGAACGCCAAAAAGGGTGATTCCTCAAAATAGACTGATCAGAACGGCTGCAGCATAGGGAGATATTGGTCAATCGCACAGGAAGTGATCAATTGACAAACGATCAACCAAAAAACAAAAACCAACATGTCAAATCAGTGTTCGATATGATTTCTGGTCAATTTCGGGTTTTTTTCAGGATGGGCAGCACTCAATTCGTGGCGGAACGACACATATGAGGTGATCAATCGGGCATACATCAACTGAAAAATCGACCCTTGTATGGCTACCCTAAGGGCCATTTCACACTATATGCGTTTTTTAAAGGCATGCATTTTTTATAGGCATGCGTTTCTGCATATATGTAAAAACGCATGCCTTTTTGACATTACATATGCGTTTGCATTTGCGTTTTTAAACAAATGAATGAAAATCGCAGGAAAAGTGATCCAGAAATGCATACAGCAGTGAGTTTTTAAAAACGCACACGGAAACGCTGCATTTTTAAAAACGCAACGCATATAGTGTGAATATAAACAATGGTCGTCTATGTATAAACGCGTGCAGTAAGAAAACACGTGCAGTAAAAAAACATGTGCGGTAAAAAAACGCGCACATTTTAAAACGCAGAGCAACGCATATAGTGTGAAATGGCCCTAAAGTTCTTTTATTTGAGGCTGCTACCATGTAATATAAGAGAGATGAGGCAATAATGTCCCTGAGAGCATACTGTACAGAAGAAGGGTTGCTTTGCTTCTTATGCCCATATGACAGATTTGCTACACAGATTTCAAAGTTTTTTAGCAGTGAAGGGTTAGAACTGAGAACATAAACAGCAAACATAAAACCGTCAAACTGATGGCTTCCTCACCATGTTCATGTAGAAAGAGTAGAGCGTCCTGGTGCTGTACCATGCAGAGCAGTCCATGTATCCAGGCGCTCCTCACAGATGCATCATTCCATGTTTCCCTGTTATTGCTGCATTCCCCAAACAGATTCTGTACAATATGCTTAGCCTGGACAATAGGACAAAAGAGAAGGACACAAATAAGATTGTATGATCCACAGCACTTTATTATTTATTATATGCTTGTTCCAAACCTATATCCACATATAATACGGAGGTAATAACTAAAGATCTGTCCCTCCGAAAATACTAGTTCATCGGCTGCAATGTTCATCTGATTGTTTGAAGAACTTTTCAGTTCATTGTGTTACAAAAAAATGTTTTTACAAAATAGAGAATGTTATTAAATGAAATGTTATTACAATAAGAGAAACTGAACCTTGCTAGATTTACATACCACCGCCTACTTTCAGGTAACAGCAGGATCCACGCAGCAAATTAACCTGTAAGTTGTTAAAGATATAGCCACCCACCTGCAGATACCGAAATCCTCCTTCATGTGCCGCAAACATGCCCACCAGTCTCATAGAAAAGGCCAGGAGGTTAGGATCTGGATCTTCCATACTCAGAAACTGCTGAAAGAGTCCTACTAGGCACGGATTCTCTTCCAGAAGCTTTTCTGGGGGAACTATAACAAAAAAAAAAAAAAAAGAATCATAATCTAAATAGAACACAATAAAATGCATTGGAAGATAAGAAGCACCCCTGTATACAGTAGCTGTGGAAGTGTTGCTCTGCTCACTCACTCCTGGCGATAGAGTGTACTTAGGGGGACGTTGGGGGGTGGGGGTTCAGGGGTCAGGGAGTGATTGGAGCAGAGAGACACATAGGGCCTGCTGAAAGCTTGCAGCCAGTTATTCTCAGCTATGTCTTGCTTTCATCACTCCCTGCTCTCCCTCCTCCTAAGTGTCGATAGATGGCACTTAGGGGTTGATTAAAGCAGAGAGACACATAATGGCTACTGACAGCTTGCAGCCAGTGATTCCCAGCTCTGTCCTTGGTCTCATTACTCCCGGCAATCCCTCATCCTATATGTTGAGAGACAGCACTTAGCTGGGGGTGATTAGAGCAGAGAGACAAGTGGTGCTTGCGGACTGATCCCTTCTTGCATTTCTTAAGGCCCCCGAGCTGGGGGGCCGACAGAGCTGGTCCGATCAGCTCTGGAATGCAGCGTGATGATGTCATCAAGCTGCTCTCCAGAGATGACAGAATCGGCGGGGCACCCTTTGTGTGCCAGCAGTTACCTTCACTGAAGACGCCGGTCTTCATTGAAAGTAACATCGGCCAGAGAATATCGGACATGTCCGTTCTCTGGCCAGCCGAGCTGTGGGGCGACAGGGATCTGTCGCCCCATGTGGGCCCCCCCGATTGGCGGCCGATTTTGCCGCTGACCGACGGCCATGAGCGCGCACTCTCATCGGTCGGCAGCAAAATCGGCCGCCATTTGGTGGGTGTATGGCAGGCTTTCGTTTCTTACAAATGCCTTTGGTCTCCAACCTCTCAAATTGTAGACGCACTAGATATTGCAGTGTGTACATGCAACACCTATATTGTTCTATGGAGAAGATAGGGGAAGAAAAGACAACATGTCTTTATTACCCATCACTGTTATCACACTGCCACTGTGGATACCTGAGTTTAGTGTGTCCCCCTTTTTTCCCCTCCTTCAGTGGCGATTTCCATTCCATGTCATTTGAACAGGTTCCATGTTAAAATCAAGCAGTGGGGGCCCACCCTGGTATGAGTACTGAAATCTTTAAGTGTTGAAAGCAGACACAATGACACAGTTGATTAGTTGTTAGTTATATTGTTGTTTATTAGTTTATATGTTTCTTTATTTTCCAACATAATATGGCTTGTTGATTCTACAAGGTTATGATGTATGAATGAGATGGTCACTGTTTCAACAACGGAAAACAAGACATGCCCTTCTATATGGACTCCGCTTTTGTAAGACTTTCCAATACAAGGATTTCCTTGGCATTCATGGAGCCAATCCCACTCAAATGCTCGTAGTTTCATTGCCCTTGTATATCTAGCCTTAATTGCTGTATTTGTCTGTTTGAAATGTCAAAACTTTATAATTAAAGATTTAAAAAAAACACATTATACCACGAGTAGTACGTACCATCACTGAGCAATGACTTAAACCAATCCAGCAATTTCTCATAGATCGAATCGTCTTTCATAAGCTGTCTGCTGTCAACCAAAACTCCACAGACATGAGGAAGGAGCTGTGAACACTCGGCATCCATGTTGAATCCTGTAAGAAAGATTTTACTTTGTTAAGGCCCCCATACACCTTACAATCTTTCTATACAATTTCTGTACATTTAAATTTTGTTCTACCAAAACCATGTAATATGAGGAGCTTTCTAATCTATCCAATCACTATGTATTCTATCAGGGAGGACCCAGCACTACACAGTTGTTGTTAGATCTAATGGAGATTGTGTGGATCGATCTTAAGGTGTATGGGGGGCTTTAAACATGAGCCCGTTTTTTGCACTGTGGACACCCTCTGCCTTGTAAAGCCCAGCTCATCTGCCTTGAGAGGAAAGGAACATGCTTGAAGGATTCCTACTTGCTATGACTTCATAAACCAAACAGCTGCAGTAGTCCTACACTGTACAGGAGGACAGCAACCTGCCTACATTTCACTAGAAAGAGAGTGTTGGTTGCAGGGGAAGCGAGGTAAGCAGTTAGGAAATGTTTACAGCCGCACTGAGCGAGACGCAAGGCAATCCTGGTAGCTCTGTCCTTAAATTATTATCTCGGATTTTGCCATTTAACATTTACCTAATGCTATAGGGCAGCAGATAGTTTTTCTTTAGGAAGCTGCCATGGGAATGAATGTCTACATGGAGAGATTTCCCCATCAATTAAATTTCTACTCACAATGGTAAAGCTCCACTGCGTCTATTTCTGAGTGCCCGGCCTGTGTCTTTTACACACACCTGAAACAATGCCCATACTATTAATGGACACACACAAATGCGACACCTGCGCGCAAGCGTACACACATACCCTAAGAGAATTTATGGATGCATTCAAAAGGGCATTGAAAACGCTGCTGGCACTTCGGACATGTTTTTAAAGGTAGCCATACACAGGTCGATTTGTCAGCGATCAAATGCCGATCCAATCTTTCCGGACGATCAGGAATCGGCAATTGATCGGAAATATGTAGATGCAACACCACCTTGGGAATCCGATTTGTGGCTGATTTGGACATGAGCCGATCTCAAAATGGCCGATTCCACAAAATCCATCGATCGGAGAGGCATAAGGGCTTGTTTCCACTAGAAGCGGAAGCCCGCGGTGCGGCTACATCCGCGCCCATTCATTTCAATGGCGCTGGTCCCCTGTCCGCGGAATCGCGCGGATGGCCGCCTAAAAACTCGGTCGACCGAGTTTTTAGGCGGCCGTCCGCGCGATTCCGCGGCCGCCCAGCACTGACCGCGGCCATAGGGATGAATGGCCACCGCTAAAAACCGCATGAGATGCGGTTCTTAGCGGCGGCGGTCCTTAGTGGCGGCAGCCGCGCCGCGGGCTTCCGCTCAAGTGGAAACTAAGCCTAAGGCTATGGGTCAATCAATGTACTCCGATTGCCAAACGATTGACCGAAAAAAAAACAACATGTCGGTTCATTGTCCGATCCGATTATTATTCGATTCCGATTTCTTGGGTCGATCGTTCAGGGTGAGCAAAACCTGATTAATTGCTGATCAATTGCCAATCGAACTCGTGAACGTGCGTAGTGATCGATCAGTCAAAAATCGAGTGGAAAATCGACCTGTGTATGGCTACCTTTAGATGCATGGGTGGGGACAAAAAATTTAAATTTCTAAAGAAAAACAAAAAAATAAAAGCTCATCCCAAAAAACATATATAAACACTTGCTTATGTCACTGTGTGGAGCTGTGGCCTAAAGCAGGGGTGTGCAAACTTTTTGACTCGTGGGCAATTGGCTTTTTAAATTTGATAAAGGGACCGGAACAAGAACCTGTAATGGCCGACCTGCTATAGGTGTGCCCATCCTATGCATCACTAATGATGTCTGTGATGTTTAATTGGCAACGTGTGACAGGGACATTGTTATCTTTTGGACACCTCTAAACATTTTTGCACTTTTTGCAGAGAACGAGGGGACAAGGTGACAAGTGGCCGGAAAGTAAAGCTTAACCGGCCTTAGTCCCCCCCCCCCTCCCTGATCTAATGTATGCATTCCCTATATGGGAAAAAATGTACCAGCCTATGCTGCTGCGTCATGACCCAAGCCAGGCGTCATGGATCCATAGGCGTCACGCAAATGCACTGGAGTCACATAACACAGCAATTGATAAACCATGGCCATGTTATGTGACGTGAGCAAAACCCGCTAGATGTATTTTCATCTGCTGTTTGCGCATTAAAATTGATAGGGCGTGGTATAGCCGACATGCAGATTTTTAATGTAGAAAAACGGTCTATTATGAAGCAACACATAGCACGCAACATACTACGCATCACTGCATGGCAACATTTTCTATAGTAGATATATGTGCTAAAGCATAAAGTGCTGCATTGGACTTAATACAACACATTGCATATAGAGTGAATGAGCCATACTATAGGCGCTGTATTGTGTACCGGCAACCTGTTAACAATAACGTGTGTGTTACCCGACGCGTTGTGCCTGCTCCTCCCATACAAGTGCGTGTGATTTCCCACTGTGGTGTGTAGTGGCCAATGCACACATTATATAAAGAGTGTTGCTGCGAATGCGACTAGTGGTGTGTATGCCTGTGGGTATGGCTCGCCTGTGAGGGAGTTTAAGGAATACATTATTTAAACATAGATTTTTACTTACTATGGGAGGGTCTTTCAATACCATATGTCAGTCTTCCTCAAAACACAGAGATTCTAAAACACAAACGTGAAAATGAATAATTATTCATGCATGATATACCGTACATAACATCATTTATCTGAAATGGACTTTATGTATATATAACAAATGTTAATCCATCAAGCAACAGATACACATGTAGTTATTTGCATGCGCCTAAAAGAAGGGTTTTCAGGTTCATTTTGTTTCATCTTTAACCTCCCTAGTGTTCTGTCCAGTGCTGTGGAGTCGGTTGACTCCATCTCCTCTCAGACTCCTCAGTTTATGATACTCCCCGACTCCTCTGTATTTAATATGCAAATGTCCTTTATACATTCATTAACCACCCTAGCGTTGTGGACGGCAGCACCTCGTCCAGCACTTCAACTGGTACTATCGCACTGGACGAGGTGCTGCCGTCCAGTACATATCACGGCTGTGGGAGAGCGCAGCGCATACTCACGCTGTCCCTGTGACATGCTGGCGACATCCTCGGCTGCTCGTGTCTTCCTCTCTTCCTCTCCCCCGCTCCGAGTGACGTGATGACGTCACACGGGGAGGCGGCGGGATATTTGAACAGTAAACAGTATGAAAACAGTTTTCTATGTAGAAAACTGCTTTCAAACTCCCCCT
>CM070039.1:77316465-77327001 GCA_036250615.1 Ptychadena robeensis
AGATGAGGCGATTTGTGACAGGAACGTTGTTATTGCTTTCTCCTGAGCAGAGATAATTCCCAGAGGCGCCTTTTGTCGCCATCAGGATGTGCCCAAAGTGTCATGATCACACCACTGCATCGTCCCCAACACAATGTTTGGACACCTCTACCCATAATGTGCATTGCAGAGAAGTATGTGATGGATAACATGCATTGTTTCTACTTTAAAATATCCATATAATCAAAGGAAACAACAATTGCCTCTGGCACACCATGAATATAGTTTAAAAAAGTACATAAGGATAGCTCATTGCTCACTTATTCTGCAATTTGCAGTAGAGCTCAAAAATGAACACCACTGCCTTCCTATCTGCATGTACGGCAGAGTCTTTACCCTTAACTTAGTGTATACACAACAGGGTTAAATAATTATTTACAATTGTGGCACCAGGCAGCAGAATGAGCCATTCATACTGACAATGTAGCAGAGAGCGGGTTTGCGTGGAGGACGATGGTCCTTTTAAGGCAGCGCCCCAGCATGCAATGGGACTACCAGAGGACATAAGAAGAGCATACCCGGAAGGGGCTGGTGTTCTGACGATCCAGCATACTTTGTCGAGATGTCATACCATGTCAAGGGGTGGGGCTATCTAGTAGCTCCTCCCCTTGGAGTTGTTCTACCCGGTATGACAGCTGGGCAGGTATATCTGTCGAGATGCCATACCTCGTCTAGATGTGCTACCTCATTTAAGAATGTTGCATCCTGTTTTAACTCTTGAAACACAGCATTATTTAATGTATTTATTATTGTAATGCATGTATTAAGTTATTTTTATAAAGTAATGTATTTATTAGTGTAATGTATTTTAATGTATTTTATAATACTTGGACTTTAGGCAACTGTAAAGTAGTTTTTTATTGAACATTCGATTTTACATTAGATGACTGGCAGGTTAACACTTTAGGCAACTGTAAAGTATTGTTTTATTATACATTCGCTGATTGGCATTGGGGAAATGTTGGTGGTTTTAACTGTGGTAGGCTAACTCGATAAATTATAGTCCCTGCAGTGGCGGAGGACAGCGGAGGGATCAAGCTGTGCTGAGATCACTTCGCCGGACCTCTCCTGTGCATGCGCAGGACGCAGGTATGATAACTAGACGGGTATGCTGGATCGTCACTACACCGGTGCTCAGTTCTGGGGTCGAGGAAGTAAGACAGGAGCTCCCTGTGCCCCTCTCCCTAACTGAGGCTCTAACGGTACCTATGGCGTGGGTGCAAACGGCAAGCGCAATAGCATGCGACCATCTATTATATTGACCAGCTTTTCAGTTTCTAGAGGAGCCCCCCGCCGTACTGGGCTATGCCTGAATACCCGAAGCCTTTCTGTCCCTGTGCCCAGGGAGCAGCCCTGCCACTTTGCCTTCCAGCTCAGCCACGCTGGCACTGGGGACTTAGTTGCCAGCTGCGGCCCTACCTATGGTGAAGTATAACTGTACCAGCCTCCTCTGCCGAGTGGCGGTTACTGACGCAGCAGCTACTACTACTGTGGACATTTTTGCTGGACTATTTCAGTTGCTGAGTTACTAGTTACTGGTTTTGCTGACATCACCTCAGGACTTACTTCTTGGCTGATCTAGCAGGGAGAGGGCGTTACTCTCCCTGCTTATGTCCCACCCTGCTTGTGCTGATAATGTGCAGGGTGGAACATTAGCAGGGAGAATAAGGCCCTCTCCCTGCTAGATCAGAGCGATTTCAAGAATCCGGGAAAAATCCGGGATGTTTTGAAATCAGGATTTGGCCGGAAAAGCCTCATAAATAACGTGACTTTCTCGGCCAAAACGGGAGGCTTGACAGGTCTGGTCATTACAACAGCACTTACAACCTGTATAAAACATGCAGAGGTAGTAGGACATGCACACAGGAGGGAAGCCGTTCCATGGGAGAGCAGGTAGATGGGTAGTCTTGGTAGACATGATATTATACACCATTTTACATGATAATATACAACAAAAATAAAATGCAAAGCACCTATGAAGACTAATTACAAAGTGCACCTGTCTTGGTCATCTATGATCATAGCATACTGCAGAACTCTATAAACAATATCCAACTAAATAAGGAAATGTAAAGCCTCTCATTAGGGCAACCGAGAATCCATTATGTACAATACACAGCATTTCAAACCAAAGCTAGATTCCAACATGTAAATGGAAAGCAATTTACAAGACTTATTTGATTATTCATAACATATATTTATGAATGTTTGAACATCAATATATTTACACATTGAATACAAATAAGATTCTGTCCCCTCCGGTATGCCCCAAGAGCCTCCTCAACAACATGGATACGCGATTGCCCCAAATGCGGGCAAACTTCACACACTTAATATGGGAGTGTCCTCAAATACTGTTATTCTGGAAACAAGCACTACAATACATGAATACCATTTCTGGGCATGATAGACCAATGACAATTGGCATGGGTCTCCTACATCTAGTGGGACTTGATTTGGCGAAAGAGGAGGAGGTCCAACCACTTGCTAGCTAGATGGGAACACATCTGCCTACTAAGTTTTAAAAGGGCAATCTTGTCTGCTTAGCTGTTGCCAGCTATGCCCACCTTGGCGGATGTGTTTAACAATCTGCATTCGGTAATGTTTATGGAGCAGTTGTATACGCACAAGCAGACCGACAAACACACTACCATCTTTTTTAAAACATGGAAACATTTCATATTGAAAGTTCTTAATTCTGACCAGATTAGAGCGATTATGGTGATGTTCCGAAATATAAAGTGGTACCACCTAAAGAAGCTGAGTGGGCGGCTGGGCAGATTGTAAATTCCGTGATTAAGTGCTGGAGGGAGGGTCTGTGGTAGAGTTGGTTAACGTGGAAGTGGGGGGACGGTTCGATTAGATTGAGTGGAGTGACTTTCCTATCACCTTCACATACCAGTGGTTGCTCACGGATTAAAAAACAAGTTAGGGTTCATGTTTCATAACGCCCCAATGTATCGCTATTATTACATTGGCTATCATGTAAATATATTTTATGGTCTTGATGAAGGTTTGTGTAGGGATAAAACAATGAGTAGCTCAGTGATCTTTGTTTTATGTTGTTTAAGGGTGGGGTGAGGGTGGGACTTGTTGGGGTTTGTTCGTGTTTAATATTTACTATGTGTTAATATGCTGCAAGGGGCTTGGATGGTTTATGTATTTAATATGTACATCTACATCTACATGGCTGTTTTTGACATATGACCCTGTACTGCCTCTGAATTTTCTCCATTAAACAATATGCTTAAAAATAAGATTCTGCCCCACTCCTCCCTTCAAACACTCACCAAATCAAAAGGGCAGCTCCATTGCTTCTGTGAGTTGTGGTGTGAGCGGAGATAAGTTGATGGACGAGGGAGAGGGTACACCCTATCCAGCTTCAGTCTCTACAAAAAAAGGTAACATGTTTCATCTTTTAAATCTGAACTGAAAATGTCCTACTACTTGTGTTCTTCACTTTGGTAGGATTGACAGAACATAAATGGACAGTAGTAAAAGATAAAGCGGTCCTCTGAGTTCTTTTTTGGGGGGCGATGGTGGGTTAGAGACTTGCTAGACTGTAAAATGATATATTTATCTGTTATCTATTAGCCTTTCTAACCATAGTCCATACAGATAGGTAGGTTTTGCTGCATTGTTAATGTCTAACGTTTGGAAGATCATTGAGGCCTATTAGGGCATCTATTGGATACAACTTTACTACTTTTTTGGAATGACTGCTGGGAGTCTCATGTTATGTCCAGCAGACATGTGTGCAACCTTTTCTAAGCTGTTGAGTCTTTTCAGCCTAGGGCAAACTACTACCTGCGGGCCGTATCCGACCCGTTTAGTCTTTTAATGTGGCCCATTGACACCTTGGTGACAAGACACTCCGGCTTCTGCACACTTCTTTTCTGCCTTGAGAAGTGATAATACCAAGAGGCATCGGAATGTCACCGCAGTGGCTTGGTGATGTCATGTAGTTGGCGTGTCCCTTTGACGATGGCGGTCCACTTCATCTAAATGATGGGGAGCCAGTGCAGGGCCCTAAATTGACAGATATAAGACAATTTGAGTATTTAATTTTTTTTTTAACAATTATCTCATCTCACCAGCCCAGACTACACACATATATTTCACGATCTCACAAAGTCGCTCTTTCGTCGCACGTGGCCTTCCTTTAAAGTGCCGATTTTAAGTGAAACGTGGGAATTATCCGGACATTAGAACGAGATCACTCCACTAGCAATTGCTTACAGAAGCCATACATTCTCCTGCTTTCAACTATCCCTGCTTCTTCCTCCCTCATCTACTCCACAGGACGTTCTATTCATCTGTACCATTGGGACCCATTGACTGTTTCAAAATCCATATCTGTCAGTCTATGGTACGTTTATCATCTAGTTACCATTGGACCCATTGACTGTTTCACATCCAATCGGTCAGTCCCCTATTGTAATCTGTTTATTTCATCTAGTTTACCATTGGACCCCCAATTGACTGGTTCATCCAATATCGTCAGTCTATGGTACGTTTATTCATCTAGTTACCATTGGACCCACCAATTACTGTTTCACAATCCATAACTCTGTCAGTCTATGGTACGTTTATTCATCTAGTTACCATTTGACCCCATTGATGTTTCATCCCAATAGCTGTTTTTTTTGGTTTTTTTGGGGTTCAGTGGGGGGCTTTTTTCTTATGTAGACGTTTATTCACATCGAGTTACCATTGGACCCAATTGGACTGTTTCCTCCAATATCTGTCAGTCGTGGTACGTTTATTCTACTCAGTTACCATGGACCCCCCATTGACTTGTTTCATCCAATACCTGTCAAGTCCTTGGTAACGTTTATATTCATAGCTAGTTACCATTGGACCCCATTGACTGTTTTCATCATCCAATTCTGTCATCATGGTAACGTTTATTCTCTAGTTCCCATTGGAACCCCAATTGCCTGTTTCATCCAATAGCTGTCGTCTATGGTAACGTTTATTCCTCTAGTTACCATTGGACCCCATTGAAATGATTTCATCCAATCATCTGTCTGTCAGTCTATGGTACGTTTATTCATCTAGTTACCATTGGACCAGTCCAATTGACTGTTTCAATCCAATATCTGTCAGTCATGCCCAACTCCACACATATATTTCACGATCTCACAAAGTCCTCTCGTGACTTCAGTCGCACGTGCCTCCTTAAAGTGCCGATTTTAAGTTCAAACGTGGGAAATTATCCAGGGAATTGACACAGGATTGCACCAGGATTCCCACCACAACAGCCTGCTGCAACCCGAAACCACACAACGAACACCATGTAGACCGCTTCAACCTGCCAGATCCAAGGACCGGATGCACACCTCTAACATCTGCTCCATATTGGATTCCACCCTCTATACTCCGCCATCCTCTCCCTTGTTTGTGCTATCTCTGGAACTTTTCATTATGTATCCCTCCCTCCTTTCTCCGCCTGTTGCAATCTCTTCTCCTCCTCTCCAGTTCTGCCTTCTATCTTCTTTCCTGTTACACCTCCACATGCTGACCATTTCTGTACTCCTCCACAATGCCTATCTCTGCTTCTTCTTTCTGGGACCCTCCCCAACCCTGTCCTCCTCATTGGCCTGTCTACCCCTTCTCTCTCTCTACAGGAAAACAAACCCTCTCCTAATCCGGATACCTATCCGCCCTTCCCCATATAATCTCAACCCCCTCCTCATGTGGACCTCCTGGAACGCCAATCTGTTCGTAACAAACTGTCTTCCATTCACAATCCTCTTCCTTTCTAAGTCTCTCTCCCTCCTCGCTCTCACTGAACCTGCGCTCCTTCCCTCTTATCTGCTCCTGTTGCTGGCTCTAGACTATCCTATGGAGGCCTGCACTTCACTCACACTCCAACCGAGACAACAGGCCAGGTTGGTGGTGTAGGTCGCCCTTCTCCCATCTCCCCTCGCTGCACCTACACTGTAATACACCCCTCCCCTCACTCACTTTCTCTTCATTCGAGGTACACTCCATCCGCCTGTTTTTCACCCCTGCCCCCTCATCGTTGCCATAATCTAATCGCCCCCCTGGCCCTACATCCCCATTCCTCCCTTTCCGCGCAACTTTACCTCGTGGCTCCCACACATTCTTGCCCATGACCTACCACTTCGAGCCTTGGGACTTCAGATGCCATGGAGGACCCGCAAACCCCACATCTTGCCAAACTTCTCTCGTTAACAGACGCCCTGGCCTAACCCGCCATCCCCACACCCCCACAAACACCCGCTGGACACACACTTGACTGGCTTCTCCAAACTTTGGCAACCCTCACCCACCTGGGACAACTCCGTCTTTCCCGCTCGCTGACCCAACATCTTCTAACCTATCATTTTTAAACACCTTCTTGCCCTTTTCCACCTCCACCCCACACCTCCCCGACCCTGAACGTTGGCCAGAGACACCTCCACACCTTGACCACCTGCATCTCTGACTCCTTATCTTCACTTGTGCCGCCCCTATACTAATCTCACATCCCCTGACCACTTCCTCTCACTATAAATCTCAACCCTTCAATCCGGTCCTAAATAACTTGCCCCTGCCACCCTCGCTCTCCCCGCCCCACCAACCCCCCGTCCCTGGCACGGGAAGCACCCTCTCGGCCTACAACGACACTCTCATGAAGAGCGCAAATGGAGAAAGGTCTGGCCAGAACGCGACTTTCTTAGCTCAAAGCCAAACTTCATCAGTCAATTCAATGCTGAGCTTACTACATGTGCCAAACAAACCTACTTCTCCTCCCTTACCCTCACAAGCATCCAACCCTCACGGCCTCTCTCCACCTTCAACTCTCTCTCAATCCTACACCTCCTCCCCCCCTGCCCCTTTCTCTGTTCCCTCCCAAGACCTGGTCCACATAACTTCAAGACAAAAATTTAAGCCATCCGAAATCGATATTTCTTCCACCGCACCACCCCTTATCCCCTTCTCCTCAATCCCATCTCCTGTACTTTTACCCTCACCCCCATTCCTCCAATCCTCCTCCTGTAATCTTCCGCTCACCTCCTTTCCCCTGTCCATGTGAGGAAGTCACCTCCTGCTTCGCTCCTCTCCCTCCACCACTGCCCCCTGACCCTAATACCCTCTGACTTACTTAGGACCCCTTCCCACCCCCCTTGCCCTGCACTGACTGAACTATTCAATTCAACCTCTCCCTCTCCCTCTGGTATCTTCCCAGCATCCCTTCAACATGCCACAATCCTGCCTACTGAAGAAGCCATCACTTGATCCCTCTCTTCTCCACTACCCGACGATATCGCTTCGTCCTTTTGCTGCCAACTGCTTGAACGCCTTGTATAATCCAACAAACTCCACTACTACCTGACTGTAAATTCCTCCTTGACCCCCTCCAATCCGGCCTTCCGGCCTGCTCATTCCACTGAGAACAGCCCTCACTAAGTTTTGCAATGGGACCTTCTCACTGCTCATGCCAGGCCAAGGCAACTATTCCCCTCCTTCTTCTGTTGGATCTCTCTCTGCCGTTGACACTGTTTGACCACCCTCTTCTTTTACGACCCTGAGCTCTATCGGAATTCGTTACCTTCTTCTTCTCTTTCCTGTTCTCCTCCTACCTGACTGACCGCTCTTTTCAAACCTCCTCAATGGCTCCGCTCTTCTCCAAACCCCCCTCCCCTGTTTGGCGTCCCAAAGGCCTCCGTCCTTGGCCCAGTTCTTGCTCACTCTACAAACCAAACCTCCTCCCTTGGCAACTCATCTTCCTTCCTTTGGCTGCATACCATCTATATGGCTGATCACACCCCAATCATCTTTCTAAACCCCGGCGTCACTCCCTCTGTCCTGCAACTCTCTCCCTGCCTATCGGCCATCTTCTTCATGGATGCTGACAGATTTCCTTAAACTCACCTTAGCAAAACAGAACTCATCATCTTTCCTCCATCACCTTCCCAGCCTCCTCCACCCAACTCCACTAACATTAAATAACACCGCATCGCCCCCATATCCACAAAGCTCGCTGCGCTGTGTCACCTTGACTCTGCATCTCCTCCTTTACCCCACATTCATAACATCCGCTAGATCTCGCACTTCATCTCCGTAACATCTCAAATCCGCTCCTTCCTCTCCCCAGAGACCACCAAGTCTGTACAAAGCGCTGCTCAGTCATCTCTCGTCTGACTACTGCAACCATATCCTCTCCTGGTCTCCCTCTCACTGCTTTCACCTCTTCAGTCCATCATGAATGGCGCTGCCAAGACTCATCTACTCCTCTAACCGCTCCTCATCGCGGCTCTCTCTGCAATCTCTACACTGGCTTCCCGTTGTCCAGAAGAATCAATCAAGTCCTGTCTTGCTTTTAAATCACTCCACACTCCTGTCCCTCCTTTACATCTCCAACCTGGTACAACAAAATACACCCTAACCGCCCCCTTCTCTCCTCCAGTGACTTACAAGACATCCCCACTCTCACCTCATCACTTGCACTGCTCCAAGGACTTCTCTGGGCCCGCTCCTACTCTCTGGAACTTCCCCTCCCTCCGCCCATCAGACTTGCTCCTACCTTTGCAACCTTCAAAAAAGCTCTAAACACCCACCTCTTCAGCCTCTCCTACCTCATCTTCTTAACATCATCACCACATCCAGTTCCCATTCCACAGCGAGAGCCCCCCACTTTTTGTATACCTTTTTCCCCAACTATTAGATTGTAAGCCCGTCGGGCAGGGTCCTCTACTTCTCCTTGTCATTACCTGTAGCCACCCGTGTGTTAATACTGTGTGGTATCTTCCTCTCGAATTATGGTATCGCGCTGCGTAATATGTCTGGCTCTATATAATCAATGTTAATAATAATCATAAATAATAATAATAATAATATAATTTTTTTTTCATATTTTTAACTTTTGTCAATATTGTTTCTTTTTTATTCACTTCTTATTTTGTTACACTTCCGTGTCTTAGATTAGCAGCGTTAATCTTACACTGACAAAACCGTCGTTTTCTGGGCTTGCCCATGTCAAATTTAAGTGCCTCATTGGTCAAATGGCCTATAAGTCAAAACTGTGCCCACCCCCTGCCTAGGTTTCCGATCACAATGTCAAAAAGACAAAAACATTTAGGACAAATGTAACTTGTGAATTAGATAATTAGTAACCAGATTAGTTTTAAATCATTCCCTCCCCTCTGACCCCACAATCTTGCAGTTGGTAGGGATGCCGCAAACCACCCCGCATTTGCGGCATACTCGAGCCAAGACCTAGAGATGTGATGACCTGAATGTGACTAAATGACAATATGCCTGTAAGAATAATGAAAAAAGAAAAGAATAGGTGAACACACACTTCCACCTACAGCCATATTACTCACCATATTGGTTAATACAATGCAGTCAACACCAAAGCAAGCAAAAAATAACTAAATAAACAACAACAACTATACGACCCAGCAGTCACATCCATTCAATAGCAAGCATCAACCGCAAACCACACACAGCAACAGACGACAGCCAACCCACAACACCAACTAACAAACAAAACCCCACTCCCACCCAACAATCCACTACGGAAGGACAACCCTCCCCAGTCACAGACCAGATAGGGCAGTGAGATATCTGTTATGGTTATCATCATATAACTGCAAATGACTTCCCTAAAATATAAAATGTATACTTTAAGTACTCATCCGTTTTTTCTTTTCTAGGTGTTACAATGGTCATGTGAGGAACAAGCTTTGTATTTTCGTGTGGAATAGCTTCATCTCCGAACTTAAAGCTCTCTCTCCCAGCCAGAGTCCAACCCAACTGCTATCCAGTATGCCAGTTTCCCTTCCTGCTATCTATATTGACCTGTTTCTGGGATTAGTGGGCAGCCCACGGTGATAGCGTTACCAAGGAACAATTACCAGTCAAATATGTTCCTCAACTTGGCAGTTGTCAATTTCACCTTTGGGTAATCTTTTTGCCATTTAAATCTTGGCGCTTCTGTATACAATGCTAACTGGCCCTATGAATCCTTCATGTGTAAAAGCTATCATTTCCGACTTTTGTTGTGAACAGGTAATGCCAGCATTATATCTCGTCTCGCCTCAACATTGATCGTGCTTGGCCCTGCCTAACCAATATGGGCCATGAAGTTCCTTTCCTAAAAAGATTTGTTATTCTGTCTGCACTTTTTTTGGCTAACACAACCCTGTCTAGTAAACCCGCTTTGTTTACAGCGATGTATATGAACACGTGAAAGCAATATTGCACGCCTCTTCTTCATGACCTTAGTACTTTGCCTTATATCAGCAGTGTTCAACAGCACCGACGCAGAAAAAAAAAAACGATAAGGATTTCTTCAATTCTTCACGGGAAGAGTGTCAGAGTACTACATAAGAGAACGAATGATACAATATCTGAATGACATGTTCTCTTTAACTTCTGGGCCTTCTTATTCCACTGCGTTGTCATTTGCTATTTTTAATCCCCTCTGCATAATCCTGTCTACCAAGCTGGTCATCGCTATTAAGGTCATAACCTCAGTCG
>CM070039.1:77327026-77340008 GCA_036250615.1 Ptychadena robeensis
AGTGCTTTATGCTCATGGGGAAGCAATATTTCATGGCTGTATTTTAGCTAAAATTTAACTTATAAGTGTTATAGCTAGAGGGGTGAAACTCTGGGTGTAAGTTGTAGTAGGGGTGCATTACTGACCCTGAAAGTTTTATGGTTGTACTATGAATGGTTTTTGTGCTATGCATGTTTTTAAAGTTAGTCTCACACAGGTTAATTTAGCCTAGTTTCAACAGCTCAGCTAGAGTGGGAGAGGGTGTGATCCTGTCCTGCATTTTGATTGGCTGGGAGGACGTATCTGCTACAACACAGATTCTAGCTTCTCTCCTTCCCTTCAAAGCATCAGCTTTCAGTAGGAAGGAGGAATGAGCTGCAGCCGCCGGTCCACATGTGACCCTATTTGGGTCCGGATCCGGACCGGGGTCCGCCTATTGAGTACCCCGGGTCTAGGTGATGGTCCTGACTCCTGACTGAGAGTTTATGACCTTAATAGCGATGACCAGCTTGGTAGACAGGATTATGCAGAGTGGGATAAAATAGCCAATGACAAGCAGTGGAATAAGAAGGCCAGACGTTAAAGAGAACATGTCATTCCAGATATTGTAATCATTTTCGTCTTCTTCTGTAGTACTCTGACACTCTTCCCGTGAAGAATCCTTTATCGTTTCTGCGTCGGTGCTGTTAACACTTCTGATATAAGCAAAGTTACTCAGGTCATGAAAAGAGCGTGCAATATCTGCTTTCACCGTGTTCATATACATCGCTGTAAACAAATGCCGGGTTACTAGACAGGGTTGCTGTTAGCCAAAAAAAGTGCAGACAGAATAACAAATCTTTTTAGAAAGGAACTTCATGCGCCATATTGGTTCGGCAGTGCTCAATGCACGATCAATGTTGAGCGCGACGAGGATATAAATGCTGGCATACATGTTCACAAAAGTCAGGAAATGATAGCTTTTACACATGAAGGATTCATAGGGCCAGTTAGCATTTTATACAGAAGCCGCATTAAATGGCAAAAAGATTACAAAGGTGAAATTGACAACTGCCAAGTTGAGGAACCATATTTTTGACTTGTAATTGTTCATTTGGTAACAGCTATCACCGTGGCATTGCCCACTAATCCCATGAAACAGGTCAATATAGATAGCAGGAAACTGGCATACTGGATAGCAGTTGGGTTGACTTGGCTGGGAGAGAGAGCTTTAAGTTCGGGATTATTGAAGCTATCCCACACGAACATACAAAGCTTGTCCTTCACATTGACCATTGCTAACACCTGAAAGAAAAAAGGATGATTACTGTAATTATACATTTTAGAAGTTCATTTGCAGTTATATGTTGCATATACCATAACAGATATCTCACTCCATATCTGGTCTGTGACCTGGGGAGGGTGTCCTTCCGTTAAGTGATTGTTGGGTGGGTGTTTGGGGTTTTTGTTTGTTAGTTGGTTGTTGTGGGTTGGCTGTCATTGTCTGTTGCTGTGTGTGGTTTGCTGTGTGATGCTTGCTATGACTTGGATGTGACTGCTGTGTTCGTAGTAGTTGTTTGTTTGTTTATTTAGGTGTATTTTTTGCTTTGGCTTTGGTGTTGACTGCATTGTATTCACAATATGGTGATAATATGGCTGTAGGTGTAAGTGTGTTTCCCTCTATTTCTTTTCTTTTTTCTTATTCTTAACAGGCATATTGTCATTTAGTTCACATTCAGGTCATCCCTCCCTCTAGGTATTGGCTCGAGTGATGCCGCAATTGCTGGGTGGTTGCGGCATCCCTACCAACTGCAAGATTGTGGGGGTCAGAGGGGAATGGATTAAAACTGATCTGGTTACTAATTATCTAATTTCACAAGTTACATTTGTCCTTAAATCTGTCTTTTCTTGACATGTGATCTGACACCCTAGGCCAGGGGTGGGCACAGTTTTTGACTTATAGGCCCTTTGACAATGGGCACTTAAATTTGACATGGAGCAGCCCAGAAACAGACGGTGTAGATTAAGCCTTGCTAATCTAAGACAAGGAAGTGTGAACAAAATAAGAAGTGAATAAAAAAGAACAATTATTGTACAAAAGTATAAAAATATGAAAAAAAAATTATAATTATTATTTTATAACATTTATTTTATAGCGCCAGCATATATTACGCAGCGTGTACACCAATACATTAGAGAGGAGAGACAAACACAGTAAAAACGGGTACAGGTAATGACACAGGCGGAGTAGAGGGACCCTGCCCGGCGGGCTTACAATCTAATAGTGGGGAAAAGGTTAAAAAGGTGGGGGGGGAAGTGGGAAACTCGGATGGTGGTGATGTTAAGAAAGATGGGTAGGAGAGGCTGAAGGGTGGGGTTTTTAGAGTTTTTTGAAGGTTGAACGGTAGGCGCAGTTCTGAGCGGGGCGAGGGAGGGAGTTCCAGAGAGTAGGAGCGGCCCTAGAGAAGTCCTTGGAGCCGTGCAGTGTGAGGTGATGAGTGGGATGTCATTAGTAAGCATGGAGGAGAGAAGGGGGCGGTTAGGGGTGTATTTGTGTACCGGTATGGAGATGTAAGGAGGAAAGGAGGTGTGGAGTGATTGTAAAAGCAAGCACACAGGACTTTGAATTTGATTCTTGGAACAACTGGAAGCCAGGTAGAGATTTGCAGAGAGAGCAGCAGAAGAGGAGCGTTAGAGGAGTAGATGAGTCTGCCGCGCATTTCTGATGGACGAAGAGGTGAAAGTCTAGTGAGAGGGAGACCAGAGAGATGCTGTGCGTAGTCCAGACGAGAGATGATGAGAGCGGTGTACAGGACGTTTGGTGGTCTCTGGGGAGAGGAAGGAGCGATTTGGAGATGTTACGGAGATGAAGTGGAAGGATCTAGCGATGTTCTGAATGTGGGGAGTAAAGGAGAGTGCCGAGCAAAGGTGACACCAAGGCGCAGCTGTGGAATGGGGGAGATGCCGGTGTATTTCCTGTTAGTGAGTGTTGGGGGGAGGAGGCTGGAAGGTGATGGAGGAAAGATGATGAGTTTGTTTTGCTAAGGTTGAGTTTAGGAATCTGTTAGCCATCCATGAAGAGATGCCGATAGGCAGCTGAGAGATGTTGTCAAGGACAGAGGACCGTGCAAGGGGGGTAGAAGATAGATTTGGGGTGTCATCAGATCTAGATGGTATTGCAGACCAAAGAGAATGAGTTGCCACGGGAGGAGGTGTTAGAGGGAGAAAAGAATGCGGCAAGGGACTGAGCCTTGTTGGGACGCAACCGGAGGGGGGTGTGAGAAGAAGAGGAGCCATTGAAGGAGGTGGAAAAGAGCGTCAGGCAGGTAGGAGGAGAACCAGGAAAGAGCAGAGTCGAATTCCGATAGAGTCAGGTTTCGTCTTTTTTAAAAGAAGCGGGTCGAGCAACATGTCAAAGGCAGAGGAGGAGATCACAGCAGGGAAGGAGGGAATAGTTGCCTTTGGCCTTTGGCAGTGAGAAGGTCATTGGCACTTTAGTGATGCTGTCTCAGGGAATGAGAAGGCGAAGCGGATGGGAGGGGGTAAAGGAGGGAATTTACAGTCAGGTATCAGTGAGTCTTGTGTATACAAGGCGTTCAAGACAGTTGGAAGCAAAAGGAAGACGAGAGATCGGTCGTAGTTGGAGGGAAGAGCGGGATCAAGTGATGGACTCTCAGTATGGGCGATTGTGGAGTTTGAAGGATGCGGGGAAGATACCAGAGGAGGGAGAGGTGAATAGTTCAGTCAGTGCCGCGGGGCAAGGGGTGGTGGAATGGGTCCTAGTAAGTCAGCGGATAGGTCGAGTGGGGGACGGTGGGGCGGGAGAGAGCGAAGAAGAGGGTGACTTCCTCACATGACGGGAAAGTGAGGTGAGGGAAGAAAGAGGGTGTGGAGGTATCAGGAGGGATGGGATTGGAGTGAATGGGGTGAGGGTAAAGTTACAGGACAGGATCAGGAGATCCCAGGAGGATGGGATGAAGAGAAGGGGTTGTGCGGTTGGAAGAATATCGATTCGGATGCTAAATTTGTCTTGGAAGTATGTGGCAGGTCTTGGCAGAGGAAGGTGGCAGTGGGAGGAGGGGTGTAGGATAGCAGAGGAGTGAAGGTGGAGAAGAGCCCAGTGGGGTCGGATGCTTGTGGGATATAAGGGAGGAGACGTAGGTTTGTTTGGCAGCGTAAGCTCAGAATTGAATTGCTGAAGTTGGCTTTGTAGCTAAGAAAGTCGCTGTTCTGGCCAGACTTTCTACATTTTTGCGCTTCGCCCTGCGATGTCTGTTCATCACAAGCATCCAACCCTCACTGCTCTTCTTCCACCTTCAAACTCTCTGCTCAATCTCCACCTCCTATCCCACTGCACCTTTCTCTGCCCCACGAACCTGGCCACATTACTTCAAGACAAATAAATGTAAGCCATCGAATCGATATTTACTTCAAACCGACACCAACCATGTCTCCTTCAATCCCATCTCCTGTAACTTTTACCCTCACCCCCATTCCTCAATCCCATCCTCTGTAACTCTTCCCTCACCTCACTTCCCCTGTTAGTGTGGAGGAAGTCACCTCTTGCTTCGCTACCTCTAACTCCACACATGCCACTAGACCCTATTTACCCAGCTTGACTTACTAGGACCATTACACACACCTGCCCATGCCACTGATGACTATTCAACCTCTCCTCTCCTCGGTATCTTACCAGCATCCTTCAAACATGCCACAATCCTGCCACATACTGAAGGAGCCATCACCCTTGATCCCATCTTCCCGCCAACTAAAGACCGATCTCTCTTTCCTGTTGCGTCAATGTGAACGCCTGTATACACAAGACTCACTGACTCATGACTGGTAAATCCTCTTGACACCCCCAACCCTGGCTCCGGCACTTCTCATTCAATGAGACAGCATCCCTAAAGTTGCAATGAACTTCTCACTGCCAAGGCCACAAAGGCCACTTGCCCTCCTTCTGCTGTTGGATCTTCCTCGAATTTGGACACGGTTGACCAAACATCTTCTTTTACAGACCCTGAAGCTCTATCGGAATTCGTGACTGTTGCTCTTTCCCTGGTTCTCTACCTACCTGACTGACCGCTCTTTTCACAAACAGCCATTCAATGGCTCTCTTCTTCTCCACCCCCTCCCTGTTAGCGTCCACAGGCTCAGTCCTTGGCCAGTTCTTTTCTCCCTCTACCACCTTCCTAACCTGGCAAAACTCATCTCCTCCTTGGTATGCAATACCATTCTATATGCTGATGGACACCCAAATCTATCTTTTACCGGCTTCACTCCTTGTCCTTGAAACATCTCTCACTGCTATCGGCCCATCTATTCATGGATGGCTGACAGATTCCTTAACCCAAAACTTAGCAAACAGAACTCATTCATCTTTCCTCCATCACCTTCCAAGCATGCTACCCCCAAACATCTCACTAACAGTAAATAAACACCGTTCATCTCCCCCATCACACGCTCGCTGCCTTGGTGTCACTTGACTCTGCCTCTCCTTTACTCCCCACTTCAGAACAGCTAGATCTGCCACTTCCATCTCCGAACATCTCAAAATCCGCTCCTTCCCCAGAGACACAAAGTCTGGTACACGCTTCATCATTCTCGTCGGACTACTGAAACCATCCTTCTGGTCTCCCTCTCACTAGATTTCACCGTCGTCATTGATGGCGCGCCAGACTCATCTACTCTAACCGCTCTCATCGCTGCTCCTCTTGCAAATCTTACATGGTTCCGTGCCGAGAACAATTCAAAGTCCTGGTTTGCTTTAAACACCCACACCTCTGTCTCTTACTCTCCAACGGACACAATACACCCCTAACCGCCCCTCGCTCTCAGGACTTATAATGACACCCCACTCACACCTATCACTTGCCGGACCCAAGATTCTATAGGCGCTCTACTCTCTGGAACTCCTCCCTGCCCCATCACTGCTCCTACTTGCAACTTCAAAAAAGCTCTAAAACCCACCCTTCAGCCTCTCTACCCATCTTTACATCACCACCATCCATTCCCATCCCCCCCACCTTTGATACTGTTCCCCAACCATTAGATTGTAGCCGTCCGGGCAGGGTTCTACTCTCTGTGTCATTACCTGTACCCGGTGTTACTGTGTGATTCCTCTCAATGTATGTACGCGTGGTAAATGTGGCGCTAATAAATAATGTTAATCTAATATAATATAATATAATTTAATTTTTTTTTCAATTTTTATACTTGTACAATAATTGTTCTTTTATTCACTTTATTTTTCACACTTTTGTCTTAGATTAGCAAGGGTCATCTACACCGTCGTTCTGGCTGCTCCATGTAAATTAAGTGCCCATTGTAAAGGGCCTATAAGAAACTGCCCACCCTGGCTAGGGTGTCAGACATGTCAGAAAAAGACAGTTAAGGACAATGTAACTGTGAAATAGAAATAGTAACCAGATCGTTTTAATCCATTCCCCTCTGACCCATCTTGCGTGGTAGGATGCGCAACACCAGCAATTGCGGATTCACCAGCCAATACCTAGAGGAGGGTGATGTGTGAACAAGACAATAGCTGTAAGATAGAAAAAAGAAAAGAAATGAGGGAAACCACTTACCTCAGCCATATATCCCATGGTGATACATGCAGTCACACCAAGCCAAGCAACAAATAACCAAATAACAACCAAACTACTACGAACACAGCAGTCACACAAGTCATGCAAGCAACACAGCAAACCACACACAGCAACGACAATGACAGCAACCCACAAAAACAAACAAACAAAAAAACCCAAACACCCACCCAACATCCTTAAGGAGGACACCTCCCAGTCAAGACCAGAATGGGGAGATATTGTTATGGTATGCAACATATAACTGCAAATGAACTTCAAATGTATAATCAGAATCATCCGTTTCTTTCAGGGTTAGCATGTCAATGTGAAGGACAGCTTGTATGTTGTGGGGATAGTTCAATAATCCCAAACTTAAGCTCTCTCCCAGCCAAGTCAACCAAGCTTCCAGTAGCCAGTTCCTGCATCTTATTGACCTGTTCTGGATTGGGGCAATGCCACGGTGATAGTTACCAAATGAACCAATACAAGTCAAAAATATGGTTTCCAACTTGCAGTGTCAATTTCACCTTTGTTTTTTGCCATTAATGCGGTCTGTATAAAATGCTAACTGGTATGAAATTCATGTGTAAAAGCTATATTTCTGTTTGTGAACATGTTGCCAGCATTTATATCCTCGTGCGCTCAACATTGATGGCATGAGCACTGCCGAACCATATGGCGATGAAGTTCCTTTTAAAAAGATGGTTTCTGTCTCATTTTTGGTAACAGCAAACTGTTAGAACCGGCATTTGTTCAGCGGGTATATGAACACGGGAAGAGATTTGAGCTCTCAGACTGAGTAACTTTGCTATATCAGAAGTGTAACAGCACGACGCAAGAAGAAGAACGATAAGGATCTCAGGGAGATTCAGAGTTAAGAAGAAGACGAAAATGTTACATATCTGGAATGACATGTCTCTTAAGTTGGCCTTCTTATTCCCGCGTCTGGCTATTATCCCACTGCATAATCTGTCTACAAGTGGTCTCGTATTAAGGTCATAAACTCTCAGTCAGGAGTCAGGAAATCATAGACCGGGGGGTATCAATGGCGGACGGCCGGATCCGGACCCAAATAGGGTACATGTGGACGGCGGCTGAGCTATTCTCTCTCTGAAAGATATTTTGAAGGGAAGGAGAAGCTAATGTGGTGCAGATACGCCCCCAGCCATCAAAATGGGGACAGGATCAACACCCCCACCTAGCTGAGCTGTGAATAGGCTAATAACCTGTGTGAACTACTTTAAAAACATGATAGCACAAAACCATTATAGTACAACCATTAAAACTTTCAGGGTCATAATGCACCCTACTAAACTACACCAGAGTTCACCCTCTAATAACATTATAAGTAATTTTAGATAAAATACAGCTGAAGTGTTCCCCAGAGCATTTAAAGCACTTACTCTGCTGATACATGCTTTCACTTATCTATTTGACTCATACATCTTTGAACCCCTTGCATGGTAAACCTTGAAATTTTGCGACTTTACCAGTTAACCTAGACACATACATGGCAACGTTTCAGGTACATGAGCACAATTCTTCCTACTAAAAAGCCCCTATAAATATATTGCTTGGATGTAGTTCTTTTTAAGATTGCCAATTTTTTCAGTTTTTATTGTTTTGCAAACGCAAACAATTATGTCACCTGGGACCTAAATTCAGGGAAACATTAATAGCTATGAGAGGTGGTTGGGCCTCTGGGGGTCGAAAGGAGGGAGTAGATATGAAAAGCCCTAAGCTACCATGTCCACTTAAATTCCCTGTTGAACACCGAAGAGTTTTTGTTGCAATGCTCAATGGCGATAGATATGGGGTTTCAAACAGGTACGTGGTACATTTGACACAAAGCAGCTGGGAACCTGTGAAGAAGAAAGCTAATCAGAGGCTCAATCGGAACAGGGAGGTTCAGCTTGCCCAGCAGAATTCTACCATTCAGGAGGCTTGAACGAGGACAGTGGGGGGAGACCCCCCTACTCTGGGGTGAGTACCAAACAACCCCCACCCCCCATCTCCTGGGTTTAATCATATGACAGAGCTCAATAAAAGTTATGTGCATAGGCATTCTGATGGGAGTCTCAGGAAGGGGGCAAAGTGAGTGCAGTTGTAGGGGTCCCCGGCCACAGGAAGGGTTCATAAAAGCTTGGAATTATATCAATATTCTAAAGTAAAGCGTCGTGAGCAGAGAAAATGGGCCATCCAGTCCAGTCCTCAGTCCTCCTACCCCGGTCCACTCTCAATGACCCTCAATATATACTTGTTGAGGTGGTGCTGTTTCAGTAATTAAAACATATGTTGAGCATGTGTCGGTATAGACGATGAAGGCAGATATTTATATAAATGTACTAGACTACGTCATGCTTCTGCTGGCGGACCGGGTACTCCGCCGCCGTGAAAACTGCCGAGCGCGGCCAGTGCACTTGGGAAAATCAAAAATCCGGACATATGGAAATTTGGTAAGTGGACCTTTCAAATGTACATTTGAGTAGCCCTGACCTAGACTGTACAGAGCAGTCGCTGCAGCGATAATGGCATTCTTCCTTTCACGAACGCCATTGCTTGTAGGGCAGATCGTCTACCTGGCTTCCGCATATGTTTTAGATTTTACCCTAATGTACAAAGTGATGATGTATCTGCCACTTCTATCTGCTACCAATAGCTGCCTGAATCCAATAATCTATGTGCTGACTGGGAGTCACATAAGAAACCTCATTTGTAGTATGCTGAGGAAACTGTAACGGAATAGTTTATGGTTTACACCAAGAAAAAGTGGATGGATTATTTATCTGTTCAGTCTGTTGCATGCTAACTATACTATTAACTTCAAATACAAATAACAGAGTTAATAGTAGACTATTGAAAGCTTTTCTCATATTTGTTTCATAAATGCAAAAATCTTACTTACTGATCTATCCAGAAATCCAGTGAGCTTCACATTTTCAGGATTGAACTTCCCATTTTGCCCATGGTGAATGAAAAGAAAATGTTATCAACCAGATCTTCATTGTAAGACACCTACTGTAGCCCAAATCTGTTACTCTAGGCCCGGAGAGGGCAACATTTTTGGCTTTTGACTCTCTGCTCAAATAAATATATACTGTATATATAGTACATATAGTAAATACTATATGCTTTAATTAGGTCTTTAGTTTTGTATTACTATTAATATCAGTATTATCCATTTAATGCAACTATAGATACAGGACTTTTGAAATTCTGATCCAAAGTTATAGTTGTATTAAAAGGATAATGCATCATGGTTACATTGAAAGCGTAATACAATTAGTAATTGCAATACAACACTAAATACCTAATTAAAGCAGAGTATGTTCTATATATACAGTATATATATATATATATAAAAAAGCAAACATTTTGTTTTTGCATAAATTAGGTTCAAGGTCAAGTCAAAAAGTTGATATAATTTGAATTTAATTTATGAAAACACTATAAGCTAAAGCAATATTTTTTCTTTACAATGTTCACACAATCCTTCCCTACATCTTCAGCAATTTTATTCTAAAGACAAACGCACATTTGCTGTGTGTTTCTGTGTCTGGGCTGCTGCTTTTCCCACCCTAGGCTTATACTTAAATCATTTTGTTTTTCCAGACATTTTTGTTAAATTAGGTGTCTCTGCTTTTTTTTTGGGTCAGCTTATACTCAAGTATATACAGTAGTTGGAATTGGTCAAATTCACACAAAAAAGTGGGTTAAGTAACCTTACAGTGTCTTCCAAAATGAAAGCAGTATTTTAAGATGATGTTCTTTCTTTGCTCTTTCATAGAATGCTTCTTCTATTAATAAAAATATACATGCAAACAGAAATCAGTGCATTCATTATCTGAATTCTTTAGTTAGCTTACTCCCATTTCAGAGACTGAGCAAGCACTGAAACCACTGAATCAGCAGGAAAGCCAGGAAACAATTTTCTTGAATTAAACAGATACTTGGATCAATTTCTTTATATTTATTTCCGAAGTTTTATTATATTTTTATTTTATAATTTAATGTCCAATAGATATACCACATACCGTATCATGTAAGGGACTAGTTCCCTGAGAGTTCTAGAGACATGAATAGTTCTAATTCCACAATGGGATTTAAAGAAGTGAAACCAGATTTTAGATTGCGTTGTTATCGGCAGTGTTTTTTTCCCCTTGGTCATGACCTTATGCTCATTTATTTAAACTAAGACCAATGGACAAAACTGTCTGCTGGACAGAACTCACTTCTTATGAGTTCATAAAAAGTGACAAGAACCTGCCCTCGGGGGGGTCAAAGTGCCTGCACAGGATAAAGCTTAAGGGAACGATACAACTGGCCACTCCCCTAGAAATGTAGGAATGAAGTTATGTCCCGAAAGACTACTAAATGAAGGGTATTTTAGCTGTAAAAAAAAAGGGGGGGCTGCACTTTTATTATTTTTTAAAATTTTAATATTGAGTATGATTAAATAATGTGTTTTTCTGTGGTGGGTTGGGGTTCTTCTACCAAGTGACCCTATAGTCTCCTCTCCATACAACTGCAACTTCCTTGGAAGATTCATAGAGTAGTGACCTGTGACGGCCTGACACCTAGTGGTCTGATAACAGAATGCAACTCAACCCTGTACGCCCTCTCTCTGCATTACTGCCTTCTCATTATTTATATTATTTTAAAATCGAAGGTTATAACGGATTTGATTGTCACAGATCGGCCAGCTCTGCACTACCCCAGAATAGGTTCTTGGGACCAAAGGCATAGACACGAATGCCAGAGATCCTAGGGAATCCTCAGGCATCTTAAAGAAAGAAAGAAAAAGATATCATACATGTAGCGTTCCATGCATGGCATTAGGAGTGGCTTAGAGGGGTATGGTTTAAAAAAATGAATCTGAGGATAATGAGAGCTCAATGTAGGCCACAGAGGTGGCACGTGAGTAACATGTAGTTGATTCAGCAACAATCAAAATGGACAGTATTTACAAAGGACTATATAAAAAAATCTATACAAGTGTATAATATTATTCCAGTGCCACATCCCTTATCAATACTGTATACAAAAGACCGAGCTGAGCCATACAAAAGGTAAAAAAGGTATAAAATATACAACATCAATTTATTAATTACAAAAAAACAAGTAATTAACAAACATAAACAACCAAACTGCTGCCTGAGAATAGTAGGTACAGGTGGCATGGCTATGCTGCCTGTTGCTTGTATCCTCTTCCAATCTACAATCCATTCTACCATAACATCAAGGTATTCTGAACCATGGGGAGGACGTGGGCCACTGGCCATGCTCCAATGCGTTTGCCCACAGTCAGGGGTTCTTCAGGGCCCCCCATATGTAGAGGGTGAATTTCAGTTTCAATGTGATTAAATAAGAAAAGTGACATCAGTATATATTCAAATCAATCAACTGATGGGTATAAAACATATTCATTCATGGGGGCCATAATTACAGCACATTGATTAACTTACAGTACATTTACTCCCCGGGGGAGGGATTCATAGCAGGAAAGGAGGGCAACCCAGGCAAACCCAAGTGACCGACAGCAGGAGACCCAAGCCAGGCGGACCAACCGGCCGGCAGTTAAGCCCAGTGCCCTTAGAGGGGATCTGTGGGGGTCCAGCTAGATTTAAAAAATAATAAAAGGTCAAAGGCATCTGTGTAACCTCAGTCTATGTATCTGTAGTCTAGGGCAATGGTGGGTTTGATGGAGATGCAGTACTATGTACAGATCACACCATACAGAATTGTTTTCCTTTTACCAGATGGACATTTTGGTTTATCTGGATCACTCCCAGAGCAGCATTTCTGACCAGTTGATGACAGGCAGTAACTGGGACAGGAGATCAGAGAGCCCTTGGGAACGGGGTGAACCCTATCCCCACCCTGTTCGTCAGTCTTATGGATTTTTATGGGGAGACACTGTGTGTAGATATTGCCTATACACATTGTTCACACTGCGTAAACTGGATTGAATGTGCACAATTCACCATTTCTTTCACCACTTCAATCATCCTAAATTACTACTGATTAAGTAATGTGATGAGTTATGTTCATGGGTCACCTCCTAGACTGAAGATGCAAAGACTGAGGTTACACAGATATCTTTGATCATTTATACCTTTCTAAATCTAGCTGGACCCCCACAGGCTCCCTCTGAGACGGGACCATTAGGCGCTGTGCTTACCCGCCTGCTGGTCGGTCCGCCTGGCTTGGGTCCCTTGTTGATTTGCCATCCTGTTGGCTGTCACTTCGGTCCATCTGGGTTGCCCTCCTTTTCCCCCTTTTCTACACTGACCCTCCCAGGGAGTAAACTTACCGTAAGTGAATCCACTTGCTGTAAGAATGGCCACCATGATTGAATATATTTTATACCCATACCTTTATTTTGTCACATTGAAACTGAGATTCACCCTGTACATAGGGGCTTTGCTCCCTAAAGA
>CM070039.1:77419293-77430946 GCA_036250615.1 Ptychadena robeensis
AGTCATCTTGAAAGTCCCACTCCTATGACATCACAACGCAGTAGCATATCCAGTCTGCTGGGTGCAAGGACACTTGGGAAGAGAACTGTCACTGACATAGTCATGCTCCCTTCCCAAGTCTTGTGAGATTTCGAGGCAGCTCAATTCCCAATTTGACTTTGAACCTAATTTATGCAAAAACTCCATGTGCTAGAGCAAAACTTTTTTTTCAAATGTCCCTACAACCCTTCTCTACAACTCTTATAATATATGGTGACAATATCATGTTCAGGGGCTTTGCAATCAGCTTGCAAAGTTCGCTAGTCCAAAAATTAGACCATCTCTATTTAGCACCAGAGATGGACGAACTGTGTTTGTGGCGAACATCACATGTTCGCTTTTAATCTTGTTGGCGAACAGTACTGGTGTTTGACCCGCCCCTTTTTCCAGAGAGAATACGTTTATTGTTCTTCCGCCGGATGGATCAGGCGCTGGATCCAGCCGGAGGAAGAATTTTTTTACTAGAGACTTTGGTCTACGATGAAAAAATATCAAAAGTGACATCATTTCCAGTATATGGAACACTGCACTATGCACTCCATGTACCGGAAGTGACATCACTGGGGTCACTTCCGGTTTTACCTGATTCAAATTCACCGCGAATAGGCGAATGTTGGACTTTTCTAAAAGTCCGATCCGCCTGTTCGTGAATAGACAAGGCCGATGTTCAGCCATCACTATTCAGTACTGAAGATATAAGACGGAGGCACGTAATGGAATGGGAAGTATATACTCAAGTATAAGCCTATTTAGCACCCAGAATGACCTGAACATTTTTTAATTCGGGCTATCCACGAAAATTGCTAACATTTTTGACAATTGTGGTAACAAAAGTATTATTCAAGTTTTTGCATAAATAAGGTTCAGTCGGGTAATTATTTTTTTTTAACTTGAACTTAATTTATGCAAAATCTACATGTGCTAGAGTGGTACTTTCCTTTTCTTTTAACCTCCCAAGCGCACTGCTGAGGTGCAGATTTTGGTACCAAATGCGCACCATAGACTTCAATGGAAAAAAGTATTTTACATTGTAGGCCTGTAACTTTCCAAAGTCTGTCCATACAGGAGTCTGGTGACATCCTGAATATAATAACATGTTCAGATGCTTTGTGAAGAACTCACAATATCAGATAATGAAGATTTCAATAATTCACTGTATCAGGTAAATTAGCAGTGCAACCACTAGATGGTGCTGCAGATGTGCCAGGTTACATAGGAGAGCATGTGGGGGGGGGGGGGGGGGGGGGGGGGGGGGTGTGATCCATTCTCCTGCAGCTGCCTCATTAGATCGGAGACACACGGAGCAGTGAATTTGCGCTCCTGTGGCTCCGATCTCTGCCTGACGAACCCAGCCCGTCCTCTGCAGTTCTGACAGGTCAGATCTACAATACTTTACTACATCTCAGGTCATTTTGGGGCTGATACCATGTTCAGGGGCTTTACAATAAGCTCATAAAGTCCTTCCATGACATTTTCACCATAATAATGATATCCTGAATTAAAAGCACATTTGCTATGTAGCATTTTCCACCATGGGCTTATACTCAAATCATTCCATCTTATTTTTGTTGTAAAAATAGGTACCTCAGCTTCTATGTAACCTTCTGAGCGTTTACAACGGCGCGATACGGGCGATCGAGGCAGTGTAAAGAGTATACTGCCTGTCGTTTCCGGCATCTCGCCGGAGCTCTACACGCAGCTGCTGTCATTACTGACAACAGCTGCGTGAGAGGGAAAGCCGGCGCTCCTCCATTAACATTGAGGTCTATGGCGCCGGCCCCCCCCCCCGCCCCCTTCCGTGTCACCGTGACGCGATCAGGGCGGTGCCACCAACCCGCAAATGCTGCAGCGATGAAGAAAATCGCAGCTTTCCGGGGAGACATAGGGTCTCCCCGCAGCCAGCTTCCCCTGCGGTTGAGACAGGGTTCGTCTCAACCGCTAGGGAGGTTAAATAGGCTTACACTTGAGTTTATACAGTATACAGATTTTAGGATTGTGGAGGAGTTTTCCCTGATGAGGGCAGCTTATAGTTTTATGTCTGATTTGTTTTTAATCTTAAATAAGCTGCACCAAAGCATGTGCTGCATTCAGAACCGAATTGTAGGCACATTGGGGAAATATATGGAGGAATGACTTGGATGGATGGATGTGGGCTTTTAATTTAATTTCTTGGCCTACCTGTACTAGACATGGGCAGTTCTCACCTCCATAGCGGTCAGCCCTACTGCAGTGTTTTAAGGGTACCCCTCGGAACCCCCTATGTTCAGCACATTGCTTGGCAGGGGTCCCGACGGATCACATACACTTTGCCTGCTCAGCGGATGCTGTGTACTCATGGTGCTGAGCCATTCCGCTGATGCAGGGGTTAACATAGTGGAGTACCCCCCAGTTAACCCCTGCATGGGCGGATGTCTCAACACAGCTAAAGTGTATGTGATCCATCGGGATCCCCACCAAGCACTGCTCTCAATGAAGGGGGGCCCAACAGATCACAAAACGCAGTGGGGCAGTATGGGCGATCGCTCTGTACTCTGCCTGTCCACATTACTAGCATCATCAATGTTGTCAGCGATGTGGACTGGGAAACCGACGCCCCTCCAGTATAATGGAGATCTATGGCGCAGTCCCCCGCCCCTTCCTGGTGGTCTGGGAACCCGGAATAGCTGGATACAGAATCACCGCAGCTTTCCGGGGGTATGGTCGCTTTTTTACGATCAGAGTTTGTTTTTCAACAGCTAGGGGGGTTGATTGATAAATCATTATTTTAGTAATATTGCTTTCTAATGCCAGTGATAGTGTAGTATGGCTTACGAGTTGTGGTAGTCGTATGTGATAGGAAACAATGGGAAGCCATACAGCCTACCACGCTGCTGTCATTGCTGAAAACGACAGTTATTCAACTGATATGCTTTCCATTTTATTTTAGTACCTTATAACACAGACCCATGATAGACATGCATAGTCAATATCTCATTGCTGCTAATCAGTGATAGTAGTGTTATGTGATAGGGAACAATGGGCGCTCATACATAAGACGGCTGTATCCTACCAAGCCGCTGTCAATGTTGAAAACGACGTCATTTGACTGATATGTTGACCCTTTTATTTTAATACTTTACAGCCCAGACCAAGATAAATATACATATTTAGTATCTCTCTGCTGCTCAAACCAGTGATAGTAGAGTAGTGTTTTGTGATAGGGAACAATGGGCACTCATACATAAGACTATGACTACCTACCCAGCTGCTGTCAATGCTGAAAATGACAGTCATTTGACTGATATGTTGACCCTTTTATTTTAATACTTTACAGCACAGACCAAGATAAATATACATATTTAGTATCTCTCTGCTGCTTATACCAGTGATAGTAGTTTTATGTGATAGGGAACAATGGACAGTCTTATATAAGACTATGGCTACCTACCCAGCTGCTCATAGATATAGGGCAAATGTCCCAATCCACAGCTTCCTTCCCACATCCACCTCAAGATTTTTCCCTATACCATAGGGACAGGGGGACTTTCAGGGCCAAATATCTAGTATATATATACAGTAAATGATTCTGTCATATCATATGACGAATAAGATCCCTTTGATAGTCATCACCAAGTTTTCAAACTTATATATAGTAAAGCAGGTTACACAAAGGAATGTCCATACAAAATGGTTAAAAGTTGGAACTAGTCCGGTTAGTCTTTAATGTTCATGTGAAGCGTAGAATAAGCGATGCATCTTGAGTTGTCGTTGCGCCTGTATGGCGATAGGACGGAGGGTACGAGGAGGCAAAGGGTGATATGTATCAAGGAGGGATTAACCCCGACATATGTTTCAAATAAATCTTTCCTTAAGGGGGTCCCCGAAATTTTCATAAGGCCCTGTGTTCACGCACCCGATGCTCCGGGACAAACTCTTATAACTGGACGAAAAAGCCCGACATAAGGGAGCGGGGCGCCATCTTCTAGGGCATTATAGTTCAGCTTGTAACATGTATTTCTGATTAGACAGTCAGCTAGTAAAACCAGGGAGGATAGCTCAATCCTCGAGTAAATGTAGTAGGTAGATGCCCCACGAGGTCCCCGCAGGTATAAGGCCATGGACAGCCAAGGTTTTGATGGTGATCAATTATAAAGGGAGTTCATTATCCCAGCTGGGGAATCTTTTGATGGTCATACCATATATAATGTATTCTCAAATTTTTTTTAAAGCTTAAACTAAATAAAACTGTTAAAGTAACATACAAATTTAGTCTTTACAGAATGGGTGGTATAACCTTACTTGTCTTCATGTTGGTAGAGTATTGGGGGATTATTACATTTGTATGGATCTCTGAAAGATTAGAACACCTCCTAAACGTTTCCACTCATCCATCAGCGGAGGACAATCATCTGATATCATGGAGTCATTATGGAAACAAGTAACCCATCCCTGGACAGTATTTGCATTTGTCAGTAGGCTTTATTTTTCAATGTCGTAGGACACAGAAGCATAGGTGGTTCCTATCTCTATCGCCTGTCTACAACAAAGATGTCCTGGGCTCTGACAATCCTAATGGCCACAATCACCATCATACAAGCCGTGACTGGTATCACCTTAAACACTTTGATTCTGTCTTTTAGCTTTGAGAACATGAAGAAACAACCCACTTTAAGTCCAACCAACCTCATCTACTTCAACATGGGTCTGGTCAACGTCTTCATGCAGATGGTGCAAACATCTCAGAGTGTCATCGTTTGCTTCTGGAACAAGCTGTATTCTATCAGAGAGGTCAATATAACATTAACCTTTCTGATGCTGGCTCTGGTTTTTTTTTCCTATTGGCTCACCGGCTGGCTGTGTGTTTGTTATTGTATCAACATCACCAACTTTACCCACCAGCTTTTCATTGGGTTAAAGAGGGTTCTTTTAAAGTTTCTAAAGCAGATTCTTCTACTGTCGGCTGTTGGTTCGCTTATTTTAAGTGTTCTCTCTGTTTGGTTTGTTAATGTGGTGTCACTGGAAAATCAACCAACAAATGGTACAGAGAACTTCTCTATTTACAGCGCAAATTTTGAGATGCCTATAGGATACAAAGTGGCCGCCACTTTTCTAGGGTGTTGTCTTCCCTTTGTTATAGCGCTCATTTCCACCGGAGTCACAGCTTTGTCTCTTATAAAACATATTATTACAATGAAGCAGAATATCTCAACTCAAAGTCCTAATCTACAGGCCCTCACCAATGCCACAAGGACCATGGTCCTCTTCCTTACTCTTTCTGTAATCTACTATATTGGGCAAATCTTGTGCTTTTTGGTGAGTAGCTTTTATGCCACAGACATGAAAACTATGATCGGCTGGATTATACTGTTATCATTTTCATCAGCGGAGGGGGTTATCATCATTCAAGCCACCCCAAAGCTGAAGAAGAAGATTCTGGACATGTTCTGCTCTTGGAGAAAAGGTTTATAACCGGACTAGTTCCAACTTTTAACCACTTTGTATGGACATTCCTTTGTGTAACCTGCTTTACTATATATAAGTCTGAAGACTTGGTGATGACTATCAAAGGGATCTTATTCGTCATATGATATGACAGAATCATTTACTGTATACTAGAATGTAGCAATTTGGGATATTGGCCAATCTCTTCTCTTTGTTTAAGTGTTCAGGATCACATCTATTTTGAGCTACCCAGCTGCTGTCAATGCTGAAAACGATAGTCATTTGACTGATATTCTGACCCTATTATTTCCATACTTTATAACACAGATTCATGATAGATATACATATTAAGTATCTCTCTGCTGCTAATAGCAGTGATAGTAGAGTAGTGTTATGTGATAGGTAACAATGGACAGTCATACATAAAATGGTGGCAGCCTACAAAACTTCTGCCAATACTGAAAATGCTTTGCCTATGCTGTCCCTATTATTTCCATACTTTATAACACAGACCCATGATAGATTTGCATATTGAATATCTCATTGCTGCTTATACCAGTGATAGTAGCGTTATGTTATAGGTAACAATGTGCAGTCATCAGGGCATCAGGGGAGCAGGAGCAAGTGCGCCCACCAGCACAGGCAGGCGCACCGCCTCCCCTGCCTCAGGACGGCTAGAACTCCACCCCCCAATCCACGCTGAAGAGAAAGATCTCTCCAGCATGGACAGAGCAGGAGACGCCCCGTCATAGGGCCACCCCCCATAAACAATGGGAAGGTGCCGTCCCTCCCTCGCTGCACACTGTGAGGGAGGGAAGAGGGGAGGCACAAAATCACCCGCCCGTGGCGCACCCTTAATCTGTGCTGAATGGCCAACACTCCCCCCACTAAACAACACACATGGGGGCCCCCCGGCGGGCCACCCACGACGCACTGCAGCCAGTGCCCTAATTTCGAGGCCAGGCTTAAAATAGGTGGCGGAACTCCGCTCCAGTGCGTTCCCCCAGAAAAAAAAAGCCCTGGCAGTCATACATAAGCTTCTGTCAGTGCTGAAAACGACAGTCATTTGACTGATATGCTGACCCTATTATTTCCATACTTTATAACATAGACCCATGATAGATTTCATGTTAACTATCTCATTGCTGCTAATACCAGTTATAGTAGTGTTATGTGATAGGGAACAATGGACAGTCTATTTATATAAGACTATGGCTACCTACCCAGCTGCTGTCAATGCTAAAAATGACAGTCATTTGACTGATATGTTGACCCTTTTATTTTAATACTTTACAGCACAGACCAATGATAGAATTACAAATTAAGTATCTGTCTGCTGCTAATACCAGTGATAGTAGAGTAGTGTTATGTGATAGGGAACAATGGGAAGTCATACATAAGCTTCTGTCAGTGCTGAAAACGACAGTCATTTGACTGATATGCTGACCCTATTATTTCCATACTTTATTACACAGACCCATGATAGATTTGCATATTAAAACTTCTCACTTGGTAATGTTTTTTTCCATTATCTGCATACTTGTTCCTGATCAGAGACTTGGACATCATTAAAATGAGACACTCTAATTCTCTCATGTGATTTACGTGACATAGTCGTGTACTTCTGTGATGGCTGGAACACAGAGCTCCTTTACACTGGGGCCCTCCACAGGCTCACTGCAGACTTCGTTTGGCAATATTCTCATTTTATGCAGTAAATTTCCTCCTGCCGATGCCTGGCACAGCTGTCTGCCTGAGTCTGGGGATGTTAAGCTGTCAGTCATTAAACAAATCATGCTGTGATTTTGAGTAAGTTTGGTATTTTAATTTGCACTTGTTTTACTATCTCTGTCTACACAGGATTGTATCTAAAATATGGGCCGAGGGAGTCCCACGACTGGCTGCTCTGCCTGCTGCGAATGTATAGTGCCAATCAAATATTAATTTACTACGATGGGATGTGGGTGGTATTACCGGCTAGCATGTTTCCAGGAAAAACACATTTACAAAGCAAGCCGTGACTAATCATACCCGGAGACCTGGAATATTAACATCAATTAAATGGCCGAAGGTCTAGCCTGAAATAGATTGGATCACAATGAAAACGTATTTTTCGCACTATAAGATGCACCCCAAAGGTTTGGAGAGAAACTTAGGGGGAAAAAATCAGAGACACAATCATTCAGATATCAAGTGAATATACAGAATGTTCCAGCAAAGTGACCATTAGTGATGGGTCGTTTCGTGAACGAGCCAGCTCTAAGAGCCGATGCTTGCCCGCAAACGACTGGAGCCGCGAACGACTGGAGCCGATGCCTGCCCAGCAGAGCCGATGCTTCCATGGCTCCTGCTGGTCAGGCACTTTGATGGGCTCCAGTGGTTGCTGGGGGGGCGTACGGGAGCATAGATGGGAGGGGGTGTGCCCATGAGCAGCTATTTACATAAGGGAGGAGATATAAGTCTTTGTCAAAATTTATTTATTGCAATGCAGAATGTTAATGTAAATACACAACTCATGCTATCTTATAAGATCATATTCGGACCAGAAGACGCAGGGGCAACTTCCCATTGGTTGAAATGGAAAAAATTGTGTCTTACAGTCTGAAAAATTAGGGTACATTAGATCCTAATATCTCCTAAACAGCATCTAAAGAAGGAGAAAAGGGCCCCGCCCAATCGGGCTTACAATCTACTAGGTTCACATTGAAGAGCCAATATTTGTAACTGAACTTTACCATTTGCATTGCAGCGCCCTCCATGGTAAGGCAAAATGTGGAAATCAATATCGTTTTAATATTTTAATGGTAATAGTCTGAGCACAAGTTTACCATAAAGCTGTTTTGTTGTCATCGGGACAGAAAGTGATTAGAATCACAAATTTTCAAACGGCCAGCTGCTGAGGATTTCCATACTTCCAGTATTCCTTGTACCAGAGACAATGGGTAGGAGAATTCTCACAATAGCCCAGACCGCACAAGTAGCACAATTGGTGAAAAATGTACTTGTTCTCTCTTGCCTAAAGGCCCCCACACGTGTACAGAGTAGGGGGCCGACAGATGAGCAGTGGAGTGCAGCGTGATGACATCATCACGCTGCACTCCATCGCTTGCAGCATCGACGGGCACCCTTTGTGTGTGTGAGTGTGACGCCGGTCCCCATTAAAACTAACAGCATCGGCCAGAGATTTACGGACATGTCCATTCTCTGGCCAAACAAGCTTTGGGGCGACAGGGACCTGTCACCACATGTGGGCACCCCCGATCGGCGACCACTCATTGTGTGTGGCTTAAAGGTTAAAAAGATGTTTTGGCTCTGGATACCCGATATTTAAACGAAGCATCTGCTTGTCTCAGGCGGCAGACTCTTATGTAGAAGACGCAACAGGTTTTGAATCTGATTTGTGCATTCAATAGTCACAACGGGATAAAGAACTCCGATGCTGTTTTAGATTAACGCTCTGCGCCAGCTTCAGTATGAGATTCCAGAGACTACATTCTGCCTGATATAGAAGAGTAGAAAATTAAACTTTTGTCATGCAAAGATGCAACTTGTCATAGCCAGAGAAGAGATGTAAGTAAAACACAAGACTGCGGGGCAATTGTCTGCTTCCAATCAACGTGATAAGATTTCGGCATTCACTCTTCTTAGAATGAGATATCATTTATTTACTGTTTACACAAAAACATTGGTTAACCTTTGTTCATTGAAAACTATTGGGTAAGTTTGTTGGATTCTAGTTTAAAGTTATGTATTGCAAAGTCATGTTTATTATTAGAGACGGTGGATTTCTAGGTCAGAATGGGTTTCTATTGTGAAATTACTACCACCCCGGCAGAATTAGGCTTTGTTTCCATTGTATGTCGGGAGCCCTCCGCTAAGCGTATACGCTTAGCAGGGGTCCCGACGTATCCCATAGACTCAGCCTGCCGGCGGATGGTCTGTTTAGACATCCGCCGGTGTACAGGCTGAACGTACTCGACTACGTTCAGCCTGACACAGGCGGATCGGGTCGGCGCAATGAAGACAGACCCGTCCGCCGAGCAGGTAAGTCTATCTGTTACGTCGGGGAACCCCGACGTAATGGAAACAAGCCCTTAGGGTTTAAAGTTGAATTTTCCAATAGTATATGTTAAAATGACACAAATGACTTAAAATGGAATGGAATGAGTATGGAGGTCTCCCAGACCTTTTCTAAGGGCTTCATTTTTTAATAAATGCTCCACAGTTGGCACACCGTCCCCCGCTATAATTGTTTCTGGGCAAATGTTTCTGGAAGTTTCCAGCACTGGTCCTGTGTCAGGGCTGAGCAGCAGCATAACATCAATATGCCTTCAGGAAACCTGTTGGGCCTGGGCAGAAGCTTGGGAACTTTTTCTCCCACACTACTCTGAATGCCTAACAGGTTACTTGAGGTAATATTAACCTCCTGGCCGTTACGCCCGAAGGCATTATGGGTGCAGTTTGATCGTGAATCAGACTGCGCCTGTGACGGGATCGGGCACAACCGCTGGCTCTCCATGAGCCTGCAGCATTTCTCCATAGCTGCAGGCACACAGAGCCTTTCCGGCCCCATGTCTTTGGTGTCCGAAGGGGGCGGCCATAGACCTCCATGTTAATGAAGGGGGCATCACTTTCCTCCCCACACCGTGTTCTATGTCACCGTGTTTTTTGATGGTTCCAGCAACGGGGTATCCTCATGTTATAACAAGCCAGAAAGGAAGTCTATGTGCACAGAACTGGAGCAGCGAGCAGCAATACCTATCTTTGATAATGCAGCGTTTAATGCATGATAAACACAGGAAAAACACGTCCGTGGCCCCCATTGGGACAAATAGAGACAAGCCCCTAGTCTTGCCCATACCATGCACGGTACTTTCCCCAGATATCTCCAATATCCAAGATTCCAAAGATATAGCACTATATATGAGTGCCGATATTCACAATAAACATTTGCATTTCAAATATTCCTGATCATATCATTAGCTACAATGTAGTGATAGAAAGGTTGGTGGGATGTTCCACTCCAATAGGTTATCCTGCAACTAAACTGAATAATTAGGGATTACCTAGAATGTTTTTTCATCTAATTTCTAATAGGTACTTTAGTGTTTCTAATAAGTACTTTAGTGTTTATACTACGGGCACCTGAAAAACGTGGCTCATGACAGTTGTTTTCTGGTGTTAGACACCTAAAAAAGGGGGTCATCTGCATGTTGGTATTTCTGTACTTCTATATTAATATTATTTACAGTATAGTCTGTTGTAAGCAGGGCCATTTCTAGCATTTAGGGGGCCCTATGCAATTTTTTGACTGAGGCCCCCAAATTGTTGAGATGTAGTTTAGTATCAGAAAAGTTGTTGAGCGAGAGGGGGGGGGGCGTGGGTGATTGCTATCAGAAAAGTTGTTGAGTGGTGGGGGTTGTTTGGTAACAGTTGTTGAAGGGGGGGGGGGCGAGCAGTGCCAGAAAAGATGTTGAGTGGGGAGGGGTGCTAGTGAATGTGCGCAAGGGTGCCATGATTTTCTGTGCACTGGGGCCACGCATGCAGGGTTTCCCAATGGTTCTCAGGCCCTAGGCGCCCGCATACTTTGCACAGCGGGAGAAATGGCCCTGGTTGTAAGCTTAGAACAGACATCAGGCAAATGGTGGCCATCATGAGCGTCTACCAAATTTCACAATTTAAATTGTCTACTTTGGTAGACAGAATGTGACTTCAATAAGAAAACGAAGCTTCAGCTTCTAGTTCAGCATATTATGTGTGTCCCACTTTCAGCTTACAATTGCTGAATTATTTGTGCATTTGTCATGTGAGATGTTGGGAATGACAGCGCTGTCCTCTCTAGGTGAGATATGGCTAACAATTTACAGTATAGCGTAGTTGCAATGTTGATAAAAATGTCAGTCTAGAGGTGTCACAAATTTGCAGAAGGCGCCTGAGTGACATAATGACCTTTCTTTCTGCCATTAGGGATGAGTCTAAATATAGACAGACCATTATGCTCAATTGTGTGTTAATGTCCTGGAGTGTTAACTTGTCAGAATAGAAATGATAACATCTTTTAAATTGTAATAATATTAATAATAATAACTTAACATCAGACTATAAGACACATTTTTTTCTAAATAAAATCAATTTTTACTCCTCTAACCACTCCTCATCTGCTGCTCCTCTCTGCAAATCTCTACACTGGCTT
>CM070039.1:77456391-77481551 GCA_036250615.1 Ptychadena robeensis
AGAATACATAGTGATTGGAAGGTATATATCACTGCCATGTAGTGCCGGGTCCTCCCTGGTGAATTGGGAGCCTTAACACATTATTATCACAATAATCCGAGTTAGATATTTTATGGCAATTTTTAAGCCTATGTTCAGGCTACCTGAACCTGGTATTTCATTCTTTTTTTAAGGGTCCCCATACACCTTTAGATTTCTCTGTCAGATTCCCTTTAGATCTCCTTTTGTTTTACCAAAACCATGTAATATGAGGGACTGTCTAACCCATCAAGTCTACCTGTATTCAATCGCAGAGGACCCGGCACTACATAGTTGTTGGTAGATCTAAAGAATATCTGACAGAGAGATCTAAAGGTGTATGGCCAGCTTTAGTTAGTTCCATGAATAGACATGGAAGCTGAAAAATACGATAGTCAGGACATGTGCTTTCATACGTAATCATCTTTTTAAATTTTACAAAAAAATTTTTTTATTAGAAGCTATTTCTGGGTTTTGACCCTTTGGGAATGAACATAGGGGTCAAAATGACCCCTATATGAATTCCATTTTTATATGTAACCATTTATTTAATTATAATATATACTGTATATACTCGTGTATAAGCCGACTTTTTCAGCCCAATTAATGGCAGTGGTTCTATGGACTTTAATAGGAGTGACCTTAATGGGAGGCAAGACTCTGTGTTGGGGCCCTCCTCAGAGGATGATGGAGGGGCTATTGGGGGGAAGTGTTCCAGACCTGGCCACAAGGTAATAGTTAAAGCTGTTCCTACCCCACAGGAGGGTAAGTCTGGTTGAGAGGTGACAGTGAGTACCCGTTCCTAACAGTCTCCCTGACTAGCAGGGAGGTGCCAGCTACGATGGAGGGCCTAGAATGACTGGGTGTCCATCTGCATTGGGGGGTGCCAGACAGAAGAAATTGCTGGAAGAACCTAACCCTTGGATCACCCTGGTACATGTTTTGCACTCATCTCACTCAAGGGCGGTGCACCCGGTAGAGGGGATACTATCAGTACAGGTTAACCCATTCTCATCAACAGTACCCCTCCCTCACTAGCAAGAATTGGTAGTTGAATTTCACAATTTAAGCCTGCCATAGACACCTCGATCTATGGCAGACCTTAAGCAGACTGATTACAGCGTGGTGACGTCACCACACTGTGAGCAGTCTGCTAAATGTCGGACAAGAATCCTGTGTGTTCCACTGACACACGGGACTCCCGTCAGACTAGCCAATTAACTGGGAGGGGGAGGAGACTCCCCCTTCGAGTTAACAAGCTGCAGCTGTTCTGCCTGTCAGTCGGGCAGAAAAAGAACCGGCATGTCGGATCCGTGTGCGATCCGACCTGCCGGCTTTTTTTCAACATAACTCAAGGTGGGCTCCCTCATAGTTGCAGCAGGCCAACCTTGATGTGATCGGCGGGAGCGAGCACGCAGGTTGGTCTGCTACAACTATGGCCGGGAATCTGCCCGTCTATGGGGGGCTTTATATGTAGATCACTCAATATGCCTTTATATTTATTTATTTATTTATTATGCTTTGTGTTTTCCCCTATTGGTGGTTCTAAGCCAAGATGGAGGGGGTCAGGTCAGGCTCACGCCGTCGGTCAGGTTAAAAATCGGCCGCTTATCGGCATGTGCCCACATGGGGCGACAGATCCCTGTCGCCCCACTTCTCGGCCAGCCAGAGATCCGACATGTCGGAAAATCTCTGGCCGGCGCGAGCCGATGGGAGCCGATGCCATAAGCTACAATGAAGCGGCCGCTTCATTGTAGCTTATGGCCGGCACATAAAGGGTGCCCAGCCGACTGAAGCACACCAGAATGCAATGGGATTGTAAACATGATGACGTCATCACGTTTACAATCCCGGAAGAAATCGGCGGCAGATGTCGGCGATGGTCGCCGTGTGTATGCCCAGCTTTACCTTAACATGTTTCACAAAAACACAAAAGAAAAATGGCCATGAGACAGTTAAAGCTATCAGGTGAAAAGGTCACTTTAATAACGTTTGATATATCTGTTATCAGTGTTCCCTCCTAAAGAAACAATTCACAGGCAATTAAGGTTGTGAACTCTATGTGCCTTACGAGATGGGACTTTAATTTGATCCTACGGCACCAGAGGATAGGATGACACTTTATGTATTTCTCAGACAAGCAGCCTGTTGAATTGTTGCCAAAGGTACAAGAAGTGATAAGTTTATTGACAAGTTGTTTGGCAGAGTGACTAATTTCTTTAATAACGAGGGGAATTAAGGATGAGAGAAAAAAAAAAGATTCTGTATCCATACGGAGTGAGAAACCATTAGTAGAAGAATAGAAGACGGTAAAGGCCGCAGCTTCCCTGCTGGCAAGCAACAGTCAAAATTCAATGGACTCGGCAGAAACCATTAACAAAAAGAAATAATGAACAATGAATGAAAGGAAAACAATATAGGTTAAATCTGTACTGCATACTCACTGAAAGCATTAGTTGGCACTGGTCCCCAATCATCATCTTCATCAACACCACAACATGACTTACGTATGTACGTTACGTGCTTCCTTATGCCCTTGTAAGCTAATAAAAATATCACCGAATGCTGTTTAATTTTTTTAAAGTATATTAATTAATTACCATATTTCTCTGACTATAAGACACACCAGACCATAAGACACACCCTGTTTTTAGAGCATGAACAAAAGTAAAATGTTCTCAGTTGGAAAACATTTTTCCTGCAGTACCCAGTTTCAACCACAACAATGGTGTCACTAGAGAGCACACTTCAGGCAGAAGGGGAGGGGAGCGTGGTGGATTCTTCACTCTTCTCTCCCTTCTTGCCAGCAGTGAGCTGCACAGTGATTGTAGCTGACAGGCAGACGTACATGGAAGCTGCCGGCTGTCTGCTTCCATGTGTGTCTCTCTGATGTACTGCTTCTATCAGCAGCGCTCTGCTGGTTGAAGCAGTTCAGTGCAGATGAGGGATGTAGCTGTGGCCGCATCTCATCAGACAGCTCGGGGGTGGTCGCGCATTCGGACCATAAGACGCAGGCACTATTTCCCCCCCGATTTTTGAAAAAGTGCATCTTATGGTCCGAAAAATACAGTATATATTTTTTTCTAATATAGAAAAATGAAAGTGTGTGATGGCATGTTACTGTGCTCTCTAAAGGTCCCCATACATCGGTCAATACCCGCTCGATCGAAAAATGATCAAGTGGCAAGTGGTGCAATCAATGGCGCTCGATACTTTGGTTGGGGACCAGAGGCGCCTGAGCTTTGTCGCTTGAATGAAGAATCAATGTGGAGCACTTTTGTACAATCAATCCCCTGATTCCCATCCAAAGTAATGGCAATCTGAACTCTATTGAACATGTAAAATGCCTGGTCACGGAGGGCGATGACCGCTCAAGAAGACCTGGAGACCATGTCAACATTTCCATACCACTCCGGTTTTCCTATCCGTGATGTGAATTGGGATACCCGTAGGATCCAGGCTGAGGATGATGTATTACTGTTTATGCTTGTAGGTTTGTGTATATACCCAATAAAATCATATTCCACTAAAGTAATGGCAATCGAGCAGGGATTCACCCACATGTTGGTTCCCCGTTCGATTGAGCTTACTTCAATCAAAGGGGTGGTCGATTCCCGAACAATCACAGCGATCAATTGTTCAGGAATCGATGGAAGAATCTACCCGTGTATTGAGAACTTACACCAACTGCCTCTTCAGTGCCATCGGTTATGCCACAGAGGCGGGGGGAGGGGGCCTCGGTGCCATAGACCTTCATGTTATGGCCTTCAGAGTTGTAAACAAAGACCCGGGTTGTCAGAGAAGTACATGTAAGCTGCACTCTGAGATACACAGGACTTCATTTTAGACATCATATCTAGAAAAGACAGAATTAGGAGATTATGAAGAAATCTGAGAGCGGTGGTCATGTGACCGATCTCATTAAAAAGGCCAGCGTGTCATATTGGACCATCTCACCAATCTACAAAAGTCTACAGACTCTTCCAAGGAGAGAAAGAAAGGACACCCCCAGATTCCTGATGTTCTTATGGAAGGGGACTTTCCTTCCCAACAATACCCACCTTCCATTCCATCCTCTCTTCCTGACAGACAAACATGTCACCATGAGAGTCGACGGATTACATTTTTTATGGTGAAAATGATTGTTTTTTGGTAAATGACACAAATGATACACTTTTTTTTATTGTACAAAGGTTAGGTTGGGAGGGGGGGGGGGGGGGGGGGGGGGGGGGGGGGGGCTTTGCAACCTTTTACCAATAAAAATTCTCCGACTGGGGGATGTGGGTGTTGGATGATAGCAAGGAACCAGAGGAGATCTTGGTTGCTATCCACTCACCCTGCCCCCAGTTTAGATATGGTCACATTTTTCGACTTGCTAACTTTGTAAGCTGATTGCAAAGCCCCTGAACATGTTATCATCACCAAACTTTATGGAGATGTAGAGAAGGGTTGTGGGAGCATATGTAGTTTTTGCATAAATTAAGTTAAAAAACAAAGTCGAAATTCCGTTTTTTGAAAATTTGTCTTGACTTTGAACTCAATTTGTGCAAAAACTATTTGTGTTAGAGACATACTTTCTTTTTTGGAGTATACCCCCAACCCTTCTCTACATCTCCAGCAAGTTTAGTGATAATACCATGCTCAGGGGCTTTGCAATTAACTCGAAATCGTCACATTTTAGAATTTTTTTTTACCATCTCTACGCCCAGTTCACGCACTGAAAGAAGGAGAGAGCAGCCAAGATCTCCTGTAAGGTTCTTGCCAAATGGTTAGAGTGGATGATTAGAAGTTTAATGATTTTTTAATAGAACCCAGCTTAATAGGAATAATGATTTTATTTTTTTTAGCAAATATTTATTAAAAAAAAGAAAACATGAATGCAATTTTTTCAACTCACGCAACCATTGGCATTTTTCATTGTTTTGTAGTTTATATTTAAAATATATGTACATTTTTTACACAGGGTCCCATACTAGGTTTCTTTCTAAACCATCAGGTCTACCACAGAGGACCTGGCACTACATAGTTGTTGGTAGATCTAAAGGTCCCCTTACACGTATCGAGTGGGGTCCGACAGATGAGCTGTGGAAAGGCAGTGTGATGACATCATCCCGCTGCTCTCCATCGCTCACAGCATTGGGGGGCACCCTTTATGTGCTGGCCATTAGTTTGAATTGGGACCAATTGTTTCAATCCCTATTGAAACAAATGGCATTGGCCAGAGATTTACGGACATGTCCATTCTCTGGCCAAACAAACCATGTGGGCATCCGCGCTTGCAAAATCGGCCACCACTCGTTACATGTGTGGGGTCCTTAAAGGATATCTGACAGAGAGATCTAAAAGTGTATGGCCAGCTTATTCCAAAAGCCAGTGATCCGTCCTGCCCGTACTACATTCATGTGCAAATTGGGACATTCATATGCAAATTGGGGTATCTTCAAAGAGCACACCTGTAATATCACCCCCATTGTCATTCCAGATGTGATCTTTGAAGTTAACCCTTTCAGAGAATGCCATTGTATTGGATAAAGTGATAACTGTATCCAATACAATTCAAAACAAAAACAAAATAAAAATGTAATTTTAAACAAACATAAATACTGTTTTGAAATCTTTCAGCAAATAAGTATTCAAGAGATTTAAGCATTCAAATGATACATTTCATAATTTGTTTTATGTACTTTTTTTTATAATAATTGTGTGTTTCAAACATTATTATAGTCCGGATGTCTATTAGACCCGCGTACGGACATATTTTTGGAAGCTAGAAGCCTACAACACAAAAGAGCGCTAGGGAGGTTAACCCTGTGGGTGTTTTGCTTTTAAAGAAAGTGCATGGGCAATCACAGTGGATTACAGAGGGTGAAGCGGTGGACCTAGAAAAGAGTCTGTTGATACAATTGCCTCAGGCTTACCAGGGAGAGGTATGTATCCCAGAGTGTAGCTTAGGGTGAGTTTGTGGCGTTAACAAAATTAATGTTCTGTGTAATGCACACAGACTATGTGTGAGGACCCCGGCTGTACTGGGTACCTGCTGGTGGCACTGTGCAACTGTCCAGCAGGTGGCTTCCTGCAAGCGTGGCCTGGGTGGAGGTCACCTGCCTCGTTAGCCTGAAGGCTATATAGGTGTGCCTCACCCACCTATGCTGGCTGAGCATTTTTACACCACTCTGACTCTAAACCCTGTACATCTGTACATCGGAATCTGGATTATTTTTGCACCTTTTTGGTTTGTTTCTGCTGTGCACAATAAACCCCGTTTGACTCTCTTTACAGAATCTGCTGAGTTCTCACAATGGATTAAGTGACTGAATGCGCTACACACGGCACCCTTGCCTCCAATCCTGCATCACCTTCTTCTTCTTCTCTTTTCCTTTCTTCTTTCTCCTTTTCTTCTCTCTTTTTCTCTTACTCACCTTTATTCTAGCCTCCCCACTTTCTCTTATATTTCTCCTTATATCCTTCCAGGCTATAACTGCCTTGAGTTCCCCCTCCCCTTATTTTCTTTTATGCTTTGTTCTTTTTCAAATGTTTATGATGTTAAGATTACTTCAATTATGGAAGTTACATGTGAAGCATGTGCCTCAGAATTGCACTTATACAATGTCATACACGTTATTATGCTTCGGTACTTGAAAACTCAATTGAGACTATACTGTTTGTATTTTGAACTGTCATTATTTTCTCTCAATAAAAATATTATTGTTTAAAAAACATAAACCCCTTTTGGTTCACATATCCCTGTCTGGTTGCCAGTGTATGCTGCCTGTGTGGTCGCCCCCTTCTCTGGATTCTGACACTATGGCCAGCCAAGATCCAGTACAACCAGCCTTAAGGTGGCCATAGCAAGTTCAATATTTCCTTTCGATCAACTTAAAACAATTGATTTTTAAGTCAAACAGAAATCGATCCCTGCCCACCTGGTACGATCGACCAAAAGTGAAAGATCAATCGTACATGTTGGTAAACTTTCGTCCATTGTAAAAGTATTTGATATGTTTTCTGTGTATTTCGATCGATTTACCATCAGTTTACAGTTGTACTATGGAGCACATGTGTATTACGATTGTTCGCAATACGAATGCTAGTGATAGGCATGTGTACATAGTACCCTTAACAAATTAATTACACTGTGCAATCGATCGACTTTAGAATCGCACAAGGCGATCCAATCTGCTATAGATCCAGCAAAAGTGTATGGCTAGCTGATGCAAATCAAAGAACTGGCTTTTGGCGTGATAGCAAATATCAACATATTTCATCCTATAAATGAAAGAGGTAGTCCAGTGATAATGGATCTAGATACGAAGAAACAAGCTAGATCAGTCATGGGCAAAATATTGATTTTTTGGTCCACAATCAAGAAAGTTTACCCACCCCTAGGCTAGGGTGTTCTTTAGTCCAGTGTTTTTCAACCACTGTTTCGCGGCACATGTTGCCTGGTGTGCCGTGGGTTTTTCACCCCACCCTCGACCCTCCTATCTAGCTGCCTCTTATAGTATAAGTCTTATAGTATAAGAGACAGCTAGATAGGAGGGCTAAGCAACCGCATCCTCACAGAACCGGTCCGTGTATAACACGGATTGACTGTATAAGTCTTATACGGCTCTGTGAGGATGCGGTTTCTTAGCGACACGCGTCCTCACAGACCAGGGGTGGTGTTTTTGCTCTGCTGGTACGCATCTGTGTTCCAGCGGGGCACCTGCTGATGACGTACTTCCGGCGGGGACCTTTGCCCAAGTGTGCCTTTGCCCAAAAAAGGTTGAAAAACACTGCTTTAGTCAATGAACTTGGTGAGCTTCACCTGGAACCTACATGCGCACTGCAAGGAACTCAGAATAAGCAATTTCAGCACAAGATAGGAAACAGAACAATTTTGCAAGACTAATCTCTAGTCTCCACCGGCTTAAGTATTTTTTTTAACACAACGTTAAAGTGATGACCGAAGGACCAATAAAGTTCTATAGTAAAAATGGCAACACTCAATGGATGTGTTTTTGGTACTTTGAATTAATGGACTCATCGCCGCACATTAACACATTGCAAATTGTGTTGAAATTGGCACAATGCATTGTGATGCCTGTGTGTACTGTACCTTTAGATTGGAAACATTTTTGGTGCACCAAATGTAATGTGTTTCACGTCAGTGGAGACTCGGCCTAAAAGTATGGCAGCAGCTGAGCTTCAAAGCAATTTGTTGTGCTACTGCAGGAGTTTGTTGAGCAATTGTTAGGAGATTGGTTTTCAAAGATTAACCCCATGAGGTATACTCTCATAAATGAGTGATTAATCTCTTTTCTCTCTTTGACATCTATGAAGGAGAAGTGAGGAGATTAATGGCCAATATTTCTTGAAACACAACTGAATCGTGGCTTAGTGTGATCATACAAGATCAACTGAGTTATTGACAATCCCATATGTCGCACCTCATATTAAAAAGTTTAATAATACTAGGAAATTGACAGAGATTAAGAGATTTAAGAAGAGAAATTGGATACTAAAGAACACCCATAACCCTAGGCCCTCTTCATCATTCTTTTAAACATTTTTGGTGTATCTTACTATTAAAAACCCATAATGATTGTGTGTATTCTGCATTCAATATTTGAAAGTAAAATTAAACTCTTGCATAAATAATAATTATATATCTGAACATTTTGCCAAAGAATTTCCCAATGTTGTTTTCCTCTTTCCTTTTATTAAATTGGGATGTTGGCAAGTACATACAGATGGTAGGATGGTTGACCATATTTGCTTAATAGTTTTTAATATCTTTTCATGTCCTGAAGGTATTACACTGGGAGACAATGTAAATAGTCAGTGTACAACTTGTATAAATAACTCAACACTCAACTCAACACACAGTCATTTATATCTCAACCTCTGAAGATATTACACTGGGAGACAATGTAAATAGTCAGTGTACAGCTTGTATAAATAATGCCTGGCATACACATGCCGATAAGCGGCCGATTTTTTACCTGACCGGCGGGCGTGCGCGCTCGCTCGCGCCGTCAGCCAGCGGAAAAATCGTCCGCTTATTGGCATGTGCCCACATGGGGCGACAGATCCTTGTCGCACCACAGCTCGGCCGGCCAGAGAACAGACATGTCCGATAATCTCTGGCCGATGGAAGCCGATGTCTTTAACTTCAATGAAGACTGGCGTCTTCATTGAAGCTAATGGCCGGCACACAAAGTGTGCCGGCCGACTAGTGCAGCATAATGCATTCCGGAGCTCATCTGAGCTGGTCTGTCTGCACCCGTTGGGGTGTGTATGGCAGGCATTACTCTACACTCAACTCAACACACAGTCATTTGTATCTCAACCTCTGGAAGCAAAAGTGAGTGAACCCCTAAGTGACAAATTTCCAAATCGTGCTCAAAGTGTTGCGGTGGGCAATAAAAAGCCCCTTGAGTTTGTCTCACTGCTTTCAAAATTAACCATTAGATATAGATCATGTATTGACAGAGAGAAGCACACAGACGCTCTCCTGAGTCTATGAAAGTACTTAAAACCAGTCACTACGAAAGAGAAGGAAGGGTTGGAGGGGGTGTTAGTCAGGATATAATTTGTAAAGTCCACCTTTGTGTTAAAATCTTGTTTTCTGCAAGAAAATGTATAACATAGTCTTCCAGGCGGCAACCTTGGACTGTGGCCATGAGTCTTCGTGTTTTCATGATCTACTAGAAGTTGTAGCTGTGATCACACCTGGAATGTAATTTTGAGGAAATAACAAGCAGGCAGGCTATATACAGGATACAGACAGATGAGTATATAAAATTTATATAGCACAACATCAAAAGTAAAAGGCATAAAGGTATAAAGAATGTTATCCAACTCTGGTTACCGAATTGCAATTGGCCCCCACATCAATTCCCCCTTTTTCTTTTTCCATTCTTTCTGAAGTAACAGATTTCTTTCTTTCGGGAGGACCGGAAAACCGGGTTCCCATCGTACGGTAAATTATGTGCCCATGAGGTGCACATTGATTACCGTACGATTGACCCGCGATCAATCACAGCATGGTGACGTCACCACACTGTAATTGATCACCGAGTATGGCCAGCTTAAGACAAAAAGTGTTATCAGTGTTATTAACAGGTAAAAGATTATCATCGTAGGGGATCTGACTTCTCTTGCAATGAGGGAACTAAAGCCCCCCCTACACGTCTAGATTTTCTGTTCAACCAACTTAAAAAGATCAATTTGGGAAATAAAATATCACATATAATGACCCAGTAATTCAGTTGAAACTTTACCTCCCACTACAAATTCACACTAATCACATTGTACAAATTGTTATTTTTTCCATTAGCAATTGTCAAAGCCAAATGCCTAGCTTGTTATCTCATAACAGAAATGTTACTGACTACAACTATGTAATATCTATGTGTGCAGTATCTTACCATACAGTAAATGTATGAGTAAGTGGCAAGCTATTATTGGAATGATCCTTGCCCCCACACCTTCCAGTCATTTACTGACCATACTAAGTATAAACACTTATCATTTCTACCATTATCTAACAAGCTTAACTAATAAATGAAGACAGAACACCACTGATATTAATAAACAAATAAACACAGACAATTTCATTTCTATCTTTCCAAACCTGATTTTCATGCGTACTTTATATATAGTGTGTGTACTCCACCTCCACAATGACACACAAAATTATTCTATAGATTAAGTACCGTATTTCACACTATAAGACTAAGCACTATTTCACCCCCAAAATCGGTCCGAAGTGCACAAGCCACAACAGGACACAATACTACTGAATTTTGTGCTCCACTATATAGGACACCCTATACAGATGAGCTTCTTATTCTAGTAAAAATACTGGGTAAGTGCTGCTCTGAGCTCTGCTCCAGAATGGGAGTTTGTTTGCTTGTCCCCACTTTGGCAGCTGGATGTGGCGCGCTTGCGTGTTGCCACTAGTCGTGACCGCCTTATTTTTTTAAAATGGAGAGTCAATGCATGCCCAAAGAGAATAAGTGTATGAGGTTAAAAATTGAATTCACACGAAATTTTTTAACCGTGTCCACTCTTGTCTATGGGTGCGATTCGTGGCGATATGCCTTCGCAACACAAAACCATGTCGCATTTCAAATTCACGCCGTGGACGGTCGCAAAAGTGGCCCAGGACAGAAGTGCCCCCTGCTCCCCCCCATGCATTTGTGCTTACCATCTAAGATACTCATGCGTTCTTCGTTTATCAGAATGGCATCAACCCTGTGTGTGAACTCTGGGAAGGGCAACAGAGAAACATTTTAACATAAAATGTCTAAATGTCAATTTTACTTAAAAACACATACACAAATCAATGACTTGTTCACTTCCTATTTAACATTCATGCTGTTGGCTGCTCAGAAGGGTGGAGATGTAACAGAGAACTGTAAAGATGAGAGATCTTAAAAAGAAAACAAATTAGAGACAGATTATCGGTGATGATGCAGGTCATAGTAGGTTCACGCATAGCCACCACTCCAAACATATAATCAATAAAAGTATTTATCTTATTTTCTCAACAGACACTACAAGTTCCACATTACTGATAGAGCAGCCCCCAACCTTCCTCATCTCTCCATATTGATTTCCAACAATTCCCTAGAAACCTAAGTCAGCCCTGCAACCCAGGTTATTATAGGCAATCCCAGCTGGGCCTAACTTTCATTTCCTCTGAATTACATTAAATATCGACAAAGGAAAATAAAAGATTTGGTCCCCTCCCGCTCTGACACAGATGTAGGTTTACTTCATATATGTCACTTGTAATGATATCAGATACCAGGAGACAGAGCTGTGGGTAGAAGAAAGAGGACACTGCTCAAGGTTAAATGATTTAACTCAGAACATTGTATGAAAGGTGAATGTAAAAGTGGAAGAATACATTCAATTCCATTTAAGTGGGATACTGAACCAATGGTGTGGGTAGTGAAAACCAGAACACCATAATTATTGGAACTCAGTAACGTTAGTGGGGCTTTTAAGGCACCAAGATGAATTTAGTTAAAAAAAAACCATTAAGTTATAAGACATTTTTTAAAAACATTATGATCTAAACGATACAAGTGCGCAGATAAGGTCAGAGCCACGCCACACATTGGAGGACCCTTCGTGACCAATACATCAAAAACACACAGATAATAAAGAAAAAAGAAACAGTTTGGACAACAGGAGTACTGCTGTAGATGTTGAAGCTATAGATAGTGGCAGACTACCCCCGACATGTTTCGCCCCAAACTAGGCTTCTTCAGGGAGGATATTAGTCTACAAATAAGCAGCATAAACTTTGCATGTAGAAAATCTGAATGTTACATCATCATCCCACGATATCACATTGTACAAGCAGTACAGGTTTTGCAAAAGTCATACATTGTTAAAAAAATCTCGAATAATTCAACAATTTGCACATTTATAACCACATTCATCCATGAGATACCCACAGAAAAATATATACTGGTGTGTGTCAAATAATCAGAGTCATGAGTGAATGCCATTACACTCACCGCATCACTGCAGCGATGAATGTTACGAAATGCAAGTAGTCCAAACGAGGAGGATAAGGCGAAGACCGCTATGGATGCGGCGAAACCACGGACCAGAGGCCACACACCAGGTGACCCACACGGGAGGGACAGGTATGTCCCCCTCGTTGAGTATCTGGAATCCCAAAGAGATGCCAGAGACTAGAACCAAGACGGCTACCTAGGGAGAAAGAAATATGGCAAGGTGTGAGGATGTGTCAGAGCGAGGACACCCCCTGAAAGAAATGGGATCAGAAGTCAAAAGGGTACCTGATTACTTGGTTTCCCCAAACACGGAGGAAATACCAATGTATTGTGCTGCTAAAAAAAACAGAAATAGTAATGACCAAGGCAGAGGAAAACACCCAGAAGGGAGAAAATAATAAAAAAAGGAAAAAGAGTTGTGAACAGAAAAAGGAAGGAAAAGAGGGAGGGAGAGAAAAAAAAGGGAAGAGAACGAGGGAAAAAAAGGGGGGGGGGGGGAAGGGGGAGGGGAAGTAAATGAAATGGGGCGAAAACATGTCGGGGGTAGGTCTGCCCACTATCCTTAGCTTCAAACATCTACAGCAAGTTACTCCTGTTGTCCAAACTGTTTCTTTTTCTTATTATGCTGTGTTTTGATGTATTGTCACGAAGGTCATCCCCAATGTGTGGCGTGGCTCTGACCTTTCTGCGCACTTGTATCTGTTTAGATCATAAATGTTTTAAAAGGTCTTAATAAATTATGGTTTTTAACTAAATTCATCTTGGTGCCTTAAAAGCCCCACTAACGTTACTGAGTTCCAATAATTGTGATGTTCTGGTTTTCACTACCCACACCATTGGTTCAGTATCCCCCTTTTTTTCTGTTTAACTTAGGGGTGTGCACCTAATTCAATTATCTGACCATTCCAGTCCTCCATTCTCTATTTTTCTAAAAATTTAAGTCTTTCGATTCAGATCCAGCTAAAGGTGGGTTTACACATCAAGATTTTTGTTTCGTTCAACTTCAGATACGATTTTTTTATAGATTTTTTTTATCGGATTTCGTTCGTTCATTTGTCGAAGGTAATTAGATTTTTGTTCGATTTTTGTACAACCGACGCAAATATCAAATGAAAATAATCGTTGGAAACACGAATGAAAAATCTTTCAGATTTATTTTTTTAGGAAGTGATAGGAAAAAAATATCGAGTGAAATAAGGACGTTCGTTTTTTACACTAAAAATAAACGACAGATGAAAGTTAACCAACATGTCCAATCATCTTGTGGACGATTTTTTGTCAGATATCTGAAAAAAAAATTCATCGGAGCAAATGGCCGTTTAAACCCACCTTAAGGTCTTTTATTAAAGCAAACTCAAGTACTTAGGAAAGAATTATTTTATGTTTAAATTAAGGTTAGCCTAGTCTGTCCTAAAAAGTGCCCAAATGAATACTAGTGAGGTGGCCTGTGACGACTACACGTACTTCAAACCCATTCCTGCTCCCCAGTGGATCCTTATGTTACTAATACAAAACTTTTTCAGACTAACAAAACAGAAAAATGTTGATCTGTACTACCCTGTTTCCCTGACAATAAGGCATCCTAATATTTTAGTCTCACCCTGAAATATAAGGCATCCCCCCGAAAAATAAGGCACCCCCAAAGATACAGTACTGTAACTCTGGACAGGGGGGATCAGAGGGGGCAATTACAATGACACAGGAGGATCAGAAGGGGTTACTGAAATGGTAATCCCCCTCTCTGAGTCTCCTGTGCCATTTTGATTCCCACCTCTGATACCCCTTGTGTCATTTTAAGTGATCCCCCCACCTGATACCCCAGTGTATTCTTCTTCATGAAAAAAAAAGACATCCCCCGAAAATAAGCCATAGGGCATCTTTGGGAGAAACTGTCTTATTTACGGGGGAAACATAGTAAAAGTTTTGTCCATGGAGTACAATTTTTTTCAGTGTCTTAAGCTTAACACCAACAACACAAGATGCAATATTATTCACTAAATATGATATCGTGGTCAAGTTGATTAGTCGTGGCTCCATCACCTCCCCTTCCCTCCCATCCAATACTGACAGTGAGAGAAGGTCTTGTGCGGACAGCCAATCAAAGGCACAGACAGCATGCACGCAGGTCAACATGCACACAGAGTGGAAAAGACTCCTGCATGCTGTCTCTGCTTCTGAATGGCAGTTTTGGTGGGGGAGGGAATGGGAGACAATTTTAATCTCCTTAGCATTTGAGACGAACACATGGACGGAGATGGACAACAGTTTGTTTAGTGCACTTTTTGCACGTCCAGAGCGAACGAACTGAGAGGTGCCACTCAGCGCTCCCTTACCTGGTCTGGCGTCAACTGCGGCAGGCTTCCGGGAAGGGACCAGATCTCTCCCCCCCCCCCCCCCCCCCCCCCCGCGTGTCACATCATTACATCCATGACACTGGGGGAAAGAGGAATCCGCGGAGGATTTTTTAATGCAAACTGCAATGAACACAGTTGATGAACAGTCTTTGGTTTAGAAACTGTGTTTGGAGAGATTGAATTTTTAAAACTATATCTTCAAAGTAAAAAAAAAAACCCCACACAACAAATTTCCAATTGAATAATTTTTTTTATTATAAACGAATATAAATACAGACTGAAATCTATCATACAAAAAAAGTATTTAAAAGATTTTATCATTCAATTGATAACTTTTAATAATGTTTTTTTTAATTACATTTAACTTAATTTTTTTTTAAATGTAATTTATTTTACATAATTGTGTGTTTCAACATTATTATATTCAGGATGTCTAATAGACCCTTGTACGGACATATTTTGGGAAGTTACAGGCCGACAACATAAAAAAAATTCCATAAAATTCTATGATGCATTTTTTGATACAGCAATCTGGACCTCAGCAGAGCGCTAGGGGGGTTAATTTGGCAGGGAGGGGAGGGGAAAAAATTATCTCCTGTTTCCTCAGAGGCAGAGACTGCATGCAGCTGGTCAGCTTGACATAAAGAGAGACGGTATTGTCAATTTCTTTCTCTGACCTGTAGTGACTAATTGACTCCTTTTTGGAGTGGTGAACTCTGTCTCATCGACTTATCAATTAGCCGGTTAATGCCCTACTGTATAGTGGTATTCCATTGGGAGTAGAGGTGCTGCTGAGAGCCAAGAAACTTAAGGCCCCCATACTGATTTTGCCGCCGACCGATTTACATGAGTGCTCGCGGCCGTGGTTTGGCGGCAGAATCGCAGCCTGTATGGGGGGGGGAGACAGATTCCTGTCGCCCCAAAGCTTGGTCGACCAGAGAATGGACATGTCCATAAATCTCTGGCCGATGCCATTAGTTAGAATAGGGACCGGGGTCCCTATTCAAACTAACGGCCGGCACACAAAGGGTTCCTGCCAATACTCTGAGGTCATCACGCTGCAGTCCAGTCACTCGTCTGTAGGCCCCTGCTTGGTACGTGTGTGGGGGCCTTTACACTCAAAGCTGTCAGCACTGCTCTTCCTCACCCTGAAACCTGCTGGGAACTGAGAAGCAGATCCCAGCAAAACAGAATCACAGTTGGTCACAGTGCTCAGAACTGCAACGGTAAGTAGAAGGGCAGCGGTGTATGACAGCCACCGTTACATTAATACCTACCAGAGCATCAAAACCATCATTTCCATCCCTTTTTTTTTATGATGAAATGGGGACAGTAGCAATCAACCCTACACTGATCACTTATCTCCATCTCTGCTCAAGTTTATTGAGGGATTGTATGGAGCTAGATCAGATGTGGACAAACTAAAGGGCCAAAACCGGCCCTTTAGTCTTTTAATTTGTCCCTTTGTCACCTTGGTGTCAAGACGCTCTGGCTCCCCTCATTCCCTGCAATAAGTGAAGATAACACCTAGAGGATGATTGTTTGGATTGTTTCCTAGAGGCCGTAGTTTGCTGCAATAGAATGTTTAATCTTTAATCAGAAGCTTCTATTTATTCTTTTTTTTTTACTTTAACTATCCTGTCCTAGCTACGAGGACTTGGGCCCTTGCAGGCTCTTGGTCTGGCCCCTATGTCACAAATAAAAACCTATTGTCAAAAAGTTTGCCCACCCCTGAGCTAGATTATACTTTGTGTTCTGTTAAATGATACATTTTAAAGTTGGGCTGAAGTGTAGGCAAATCTCAGAAAACTGTGTATAATGATCACTGTACTTTACGGGAAATGATATATCCTTTACCAGTATCTGCTGCATGTATCTGTATTATATTTAGTCAACAGAGCAAGCAAACAATCCCAAAGTTAAATAAATGTCATATCCCCTCTCTGCGATCTACCTAGCATTTATTAAATCCGTCCCTTGATGTGAAATCCAATCTCATCTCTCCCCTAGGTATTCTTTATTTCATTTTGTCTAGAATGAAAAGACATCAGTAAGACAAACAAATCTCAGTAGTAAATTGAAGAATGTTACATTTGCATAGCAAGAAAGAATAAATAAATCCATTCTAAATGACAAAGGAGACGAGCAGCAAGACAGCCGTGAAATGGTATGATGATTATATATTTACCTGTTTGTCATATGGAACCGGCCAGTGATAGGAACAGAAATAGAAGTTTTCAGAACATCTTCTAGTGAAGTGACATGTTAGTAATGGGTCATGGATCCCAGCAGGACTAGAGGATCTGTGTCTGCTGTAGCAGCTTCCAGCACTAAGAACTGTCCTTGACAGCAGGGGTTACGTTTCCAGCCCTGGAGCTTCCTCTGCTGGATGCTATGGTTCTGCAAAATCAGCTGCTCCCCCCTCCTGCCCTTTATAGGGAAGCCTCAGGTGACAGGAAGTCGCCTGATCTTTGGGTCTTATGTGTTTGCTTCCAGCCTCCTTTGTTATTTGCCTGACTTCCCGGTTCCTGACCCTCTGCTGGTTCCTCGGACTACTCTCAATTCTTGATCCTGGACACTTCATCCTTGTACCTCTTCTGACACCCCGGCTTCTGACTTTGGCTTGTTCATCGGACTTCTCTTACTCCTACATCCTTGGCACTACATATTGTTTATCACTTCAGCCGCCATCTTGCACAGGTGCTTTCTAGGGATTACCTGCAGCTAATTCCAACTCTGGAGCTCTGGTGAATACCAGGTAGTCCCTTAGACTCCGCACCCTGGATCGCACCACTGCCAACGGTACAAGTTGATCCAGTGGGTCCACACCCGTGAATCACCGGTGTCACCGCTGCTCTGGTGTCACCCGCCGTGCAAGGATAATGATAATGTGCAAGGAGGTAAGAAATAGAGAATAGACCATTCCTAGGGGAGCCAGCTCTAGTGAGTTCAAAACCAATTTGTAAGAGAATAAACAAAATTATGAATTGAAGAAAATATAACATTGTTGTGCAAAAGTAAATTCATAGAAAGAACCAGCCCACCCACAGTCCTAATCTGCATAACCTATTCTACAGCAATGACTTAGGAAATGTTGAATGACAAAATGGCAGCTGGTTTAATTTTAGCACTGAATTTAATAGCAATGTGTTTCTCATGACAGATGTTGCTTCTTTACCTACAGAGGGTAGTTTTACATTACATTACATAAATAAGCCTATAAAATCAGGGGTGCACATGGATAGTACGCTGGTACACAAAATGGACTAAAACCTAACTCTACGTACCTAGAGCTCCAACACATTAACCTCCCTTGTGATTGAGACGACCCTTGTTCATTCGGTGTTTGGGTTCATCCCAACTGCTAGGTCAGCGGGCATCCGGTGCACCGGATACACGCGCGGAAAGCTGCAGTGATTGTCCATGTTAATGGAGGGGCGTCGGCTTTCCAGCCCACACAGCCGGTATCATTAATGATGCCAGATGTGTGGACAGGGGCGAGGGGAGGGCGGGAATTGTATGCAGTGTACTTTGCGGTGCACTAGGGAGGTTAAATCGCTGTACAAACAACGTCACTTTATCATGTATACACTGCTGTAAAATTTTCATGTTTTTCTTTTGTTTTTTTTTATTCTTAAACGTATTTGGATAACCACAGGGAAACATTAACAGCTATTAAAGGTTGAAGTAAGGGGTGCCAAATTGGGAATGTAAATTCCAAATTTAAAAAAAGATTGGACTGTTGGATATCTGGAGGACAAAAGTGACAGTAGGCACGTATAGGATAAAATCTGACAAGAGAAAAGTTGCGCTACTGAGATATGATACTGAGATCTGGGGGTCAAAAACTTTTGTACTGTGAAAGTTACGTTAGGCCCAAAGCCAGCTGGTGACCTGTGGATGGAGACAGCTAATCGGAGGCTCAATCGGGAACAGGGGAGGTCCATCTGCATCCAAATCTACCATGCAGGAGGCTGACACAGAGGTCAGTGAGGAAGACCACCCTACATATGTGGTGAGTACCAAACACCATCTGCTGGTACTCATCTGAGGAGCTCACTAACAAAGTTATGTGCACCCCTGTATGTAGCAGTCTTGTTGCAGCGTTTACTTTTATCTCCTGTCTTAACGGCAGCGTCATGAAAGATGGATTATTTTTATATCTGAAAATTTGAGATAGGTGAAAGAAATAATACACTTTCTGATTTTTGTTTCAATATAATTCTAGTCATCTTTAAAAATGAAAAGTAAAGCTGAAGTTGTCCTTTAAATCATATTTATCGGTGCAGCTATCTTACCTTTGCTCAGTTCAGTTTTATCATAGCGCTTTACAGCTCTCGCCCTTATCCTTTCACTCAGGATTTCTTTTCTCTTGTGAAAAAAAAATGTATTCCTTGGTAAGACCGAAATCCATGACCACTTATCCTGAATCACAACCCTATGTGATATGACCATGTTCCTTTTTACTCATCAGTCCAATTGTCCATCTCTTAGAACGTCAGGTCTTTTTTTTTTTTATACAGTAACGTTTATTTCTAGTGCTGAAGATGTACAAAGAAGAGCAATGGATTTATTAAGCTTTTAAAGAGGGCTGGTCAGGCTTTTACAGAAAGAAGATATGCCCTGAAAGCTGTGATAATGGTGGTGACATTTTCATGTGAATACCACCCCTAAGGTGGAATTAATATTTATGTTTAGCAAAATAGCTGAAGATGATTTAATAGTTACCATATTTTTCGGACTATAAGACTCACCTGACCATAAGACACACCCAGTTTTTAGGGCAGGTTTTCACATCAATTGGGTTAATGCAATGAATTCAGTGAATGCAATATTCAATTCAGCCAGCAGGTGTCACTAGCAGCAGTACACACAGCTGAACTCATCATCTCCACACTGATCTGCAAGAACACTGTAACTGTGTGCGTGGGGGCTGCAAAAGGATTGCAGTTCCCACGGACAGGAGAGAAAGATATAGATGGCAGTTCATCTCTCTCTCTCTTCATTGCCTATGCCGGTTCAGGGCTCTGAGCTCTGCTGGCATAGGTTAATACACAGTACAGATGGGAGAGCCGGAGATCGCCGGCATCTCACATCTGACAGCTCCCTGGCTTATCTCCGTGCCTGGAGAGCTGGCGGGAAGCCAAGGTGCGACCACCGACGGCCGAAAGGCCGCAGGGGTCGCTCATTCGAACCATAAGACGTAGGCACTTTTTGTCCCCAATTTTGGTGGTGAAAAAGTGCATCTTATGGTCCGAAAAATACGGTAAACCTGTAAAATGTGCAAGCCTGAAAAAAGGGTGTAAGGTTCAGGGATCAACCAATGACAAGAGGCGGCTTTAACAATGCTAATAAACTTTATTTTAACACCAAAGCCAAGCAAGGGTCTCGCGAATATCTGAGAGGCGGAACAACCAGTAACTTGTAGTCCACAACAAAACAGTGCAATGCTGTAAAGATGGCCGCTGGCAAAGGGGAGTCCGGCAGGCTGCACTGACTTCTTAACTCATGTGGGGCAGTGAGTAGCAGGACCAGGAGTGCAGGCAGTCTCTCCACCAGTATGCAGGCTCTGCCCAGGGAGTGTGGGCAGGAATGCCGGTTCAGTTATGCTGCTGCTGGAATGGCTGTGCCTGGAGGTTACTGGGGCTTATCAGGTAACTGCATACAATTCTGCTCTCCAGCTGCCCGCACGCCGGAATGAATGGTTGTGGGAGGTAGGCCTGGAAGCAGATTGCTCGTCCAGTTACTCTATTTTCGTCAGGACCTTTCCCACTGAGCACCGCCCGGGGGCCGTCCCTTTAGTTAAATAAGCTCCAGGCTCCAGGGCATCATTGCTCGTGTCTTAGCGGGGACACTACCCCTACCTTGCATGCTCCATCACTACAAGGGATCTGAGACATCCCAAAAGCTTGCTTCCTCAATAAATTAGCCAATAAAGGGGATCACTTGAATGCTAAACTTTCTGTATTCATCGATGGCTAAAACAGTACAGTACAACACTCTACTACTGCACAGCCCACAAATATTACTGGTTCAGACAGTTGTGTGACATGAAACCATATCTAAGAAAATACTGACTGATTGCCCCATTTACAATGGTTTTTCTAGAAGCTAATTATAATTGCCCAGAAATGAAAGACTGAAATCTATAACTATTTAATCCTGCTGTTAAAATTAAGGTAATTTGTTGGGTTAATAAGTAGTCTGTTGTCAAAAATGGCACAGGGAGTGGGCACTGCCATAATGGTCTGTTAACATGGCTAAACCCTTTTTTTAATAATAATGTGCTGAAGGTAGGGGGCTCTAATATTGTGGCTTCTATGCATGCATGGGAAAACCTCAATGCCTTAATATGCCTTCAGGTGGTATGTAGTCTATGTACTGCACTATGTACTCAGTTATACTGTATCCTAGTCTAACCTACTTTGAATGTTTCTGAACCATTTCAACCATGAATTTCAGTACTTGTACATGTGGATATTGCATGCGCGATACATGATACTTTCCCCAGAATCTCAAATATTCAATATTATGAAGATATAGCACTATATTTCAGCTCTGTGTGAATGCTCAAAGTGACGCTATTCGCAATAAAAAAATTTGATCAAGTAAACATTCGAGTGAGGTTTCTGAAAAAAATAAATAAATGTATGTATGGTGTGTATGAAATGAATCCATCTAGTCAGCACAGAAATAAAGAAAATGTAACCTCCTGGGCGTTCTGCCCCAGTTATCTCTGGGCGAGTCTGTCGCTAAAACTCACCTGTCCGTCGAAATCCTTTGGTGAATCTGGGGAATCTGGTGGATTTGGTGACGCAATCGAGGTGGGCACTGAAGCATCGGCCAGTATACCGATGCTTCAATGCCCACCTCAATTTTGTCACCGGTAACGCAGGAATGGGGGGTGGGGGGTAGGCGGCGCCATTGACCTCCACATAATGAACAAGGTGTCGCCATACTGGTACCAAGCTATCTCGGGTGGTTTTGTCGGCCGACTAAACTCACCCTGAGATAACTTCGCTAAAACTCACCGGTCTGCCAAATTGACGCCAAATGGATGTCTGACTTTTTTAAAAGTCCGATTCGCCTGTTCGCGGGCGGACCTTGTCAAAGTTTGGCCATCACTAGTACCGGTGATGCTGGTGGCGGTGCCATTGACCTCCATGTAATGGAGGAGGCGGCTCCTTTTTCTAGCACACCTCAGGCTTCACTGGTGACGCCGCAGTTGTGTTCTGGTCCTCCTGGAGGGCAGAAAATCATGGTGGCCCTTAATGGTGGTGCCCTGCTGCGATTGCCCGTGGTGCGCTCCTGCCCAACAACCAGGAGGTTAAAGGCAGGCTTCGCTATATACTAGGTATAACTGTCCTAACTAAAAAATACCACAAGACCATACCCAGGACAACCATAGATTCATTGGTAAAGCAGCATGGGGGGGGCTTCAGTGAAAGGCAATGGATGAAAATAGCGCATTATCCGTCTTTCGTTCCTGGCAACAGCTGAAAGGGTCTTTAATATTGCATCACACATATCACTGGAAATGAAATGGAGATGAAAGCTTGCTTTTACTTGAAAAGCAATTCACAGCGATTCCGTGCGGGTGGAAAAAATACGAAATTACAGCAACAAAAAAGCAAATTAAACCTCGGACAAGGAAGGGAGCCTAATCAAATATCACAGAGTTAGCATTTGCATAAGCGGGATTTTTAATGCATGTCTAATGTTAACAAACACTACGGCGCGCTTGACTGCAATGATTAAACGTTACTGTTATTTACATAGGACAAGCATTTTGTTTATTTTTCAAGGTATGATTTGCATCTCACAAGTCTCACCCACTGTACGCGTTCAGTTAATTAGTTCACAACATAAGCCTATTGTGCGCCATAATCCAATTTTTTGTTTGTTTCTGCTATTAATTCTTATCTGTATTGTTTTCTGGAGCTAGAAGAATGAAATCACTTCATACACATTATCTGAATGGATCACATCCATCTTGTATAAAGGGATGTATGAAATCCACTTAGCCCATGATGCTTTTCTATTTTGCAGCAGTTAACAAAAGCGTGGCTGCGTTTCAATCAACAGTATAATCACCTCAAAATAGATTTTATTTTTTCACACTTTGATTTCTGCAGTATGTGGTAGATGCAAAGATGACAGTATAAGTTCTTCTGGTGTCATGTATTAGGATTTGGGTTTTCATAGACAATGGTAGTTTCATTCATTTTTCACCAATACTATTACATTATGGATGGTACACACTACACTGTACATTTTAGTGCATTTTCCTGTATGTATGTAAATTATAGATATCTGCATCTCACGTTGGGAGGAAAGACGGCTGTCCTGGCTGTAACCTTTGAAGTCTATTATTTAATTCCAAATTATTTACTTCTGATGTTTACTTGTGTTTCTTTATTATGTGTGGCATTTGAAATTTTATTGAATTAACATTTTTCTTATCCATTATAATTATGAGCGGTTGCCCTAGAGCAGGGGTGCCAACACTTGCAAGCTACTTTTAAACTCATGAAAGTCAAAATGCCAACAATAAAAATGATAAACCTATATTTAGTTATGTATAAATACTGAGGATACTTTAATAAATTTATTATTTATCTTGCATAACAGCATAAATGTATGGCAAGATATAATTCTGCAATTTTTGGTCACTATCATACTGTGTTTTAATATAAAAGATGTAGGGCTCCACAATCTACACCCTTGCCTTGGCATGCAGGGCTTGAACATGCTGTATACCAGAATGCACTTTGGTAGTGTTGATTGAAAATATTCTGAATCACAAATTTTTATTGTGAATATCGACACTTGAAGAATTCGCTAAAATCTCAAATAACGTTATATCTTCGTAATCGCGAATATTCAAGATTTGATAACAATGATGACTGGAGATCATGAATTCTTGAATTTACAAATTGATTGCAAATATTAGGTGAAAAATGTGCGATATTTTGTGAACATGAATATTGCCTATGCTGCTCATCACTATTCAGGAGTAGAGGCCATGCCGAGAGCTTTCTAAACCTGGAACGTCCTATTTACATATTCAATCAGGAGGAGGGGCACTGCTTAGAGTCAGAGCCTGTTGTTCTCCCCACTGCTCTGTGAAACTCTGGCTGGCAGAATGCACATTTCTATGTACTATGTTATCATATTAAAATGTATAAACCAATCCCTGACAGATAAAAAAATGCATTTAAAGCATAGACCTACTTCAGATTGTTTGCAATTTCTATTTAGCTTGCCACCCAAAAATTATTTTCTTTTAGTCAGTAAAGTGGACCTATACTTATCTTTTGTACCCTTGAAGGATATCCCTACATTATATGTGCAATCTCTGTTAAAAAAAAAAAACCCAGGCTCAGTGTACACCACATGTCACCTCTCCTGTATCCTTCTCTGACATCTTTAAGAGCAGTGACATCTGAAAAAAAGACGTAATCATGCTCTGTATACAAAACTACACAGAGATGTTTCTTTTCTATTAAAAAAACATTACTGTATGTATTAGACACACCTGACCATAAAACACACCCAGTTTTTAGAGCAGGACCAAAAGAAAAAATATTTGAAGATATTGAATCAATTGGGAAAAAAAAATCCCCTGCAGTACCAACTTCAGCCACAGAACGGGTGTCACTAGAGAGCTCACTTCATGGCACATCGCCACACAGAGTGAGTGCAGCCTTCCCACACTCAGCTCTGCATTGCTTATATCAACAGGACCCTTCTGATATAAACAATATAGTTCAGATTGAAAACAGAAATACCCTCAATGAGACTTTAAGTGAACAGACCAGTGAATGACCATAGACAATTATACAATAATTTAATATAAGCAGTGAATTCCACACCCAGTCGGAACATACATGACAATTTAAACAACAACTAAGTAGATTTCCCCTTTAGATTGAATATTTTGGTATAAGGTGACTAGATTCCATAGATTGGATATGCCACACCCCTGATCCGATTGGCCAGGTATGCATGACTGCGTATTGCTGACTGCTGCCCCCTCCCTTTCCTTCTTTACCCTCCCTCTCCCTGCCCCTCAGGCATCAGCTGGCGATATCGCGGTCACCAGACTTCCGCAATTTCGGAGGTCTGGGCGGCATGACGTCCACAATCGGGGGAGGCGGACGTACGCCGACGCTGTAGGCCTCCGATTGGAGATCACCTCCCGACAGCGTGGTCTACGCTCCCCTAGGGGGGAGGGCTCTCAGATATATAAGGATGGCATACAATC
>CM070039.1:77481651-77495342 GCA_036250615.1 Ptychadena robeensis
AATATACCCTGTATGCCTTAAAAGCCCCATGCTTCCTACCTTTTGCTATGTTTTTTCATACATGACAATTTGTCCTATACAGTTTCTATTGATCCTATGCAATAAAGGTTGTTAATCATATAGTGTGAGTACATGTTTCGCAATCTGCTTCTTTAGGACCCACACTATTCCTGTTGCCAGATTTGGATTTGCGGAAGAGAGTACCATATAAGAAAACTGAATTGTATTATGTATAGCCAGTCAAAGCGACTTTTCTCATAGAATATAGTTCAGATGGGAGACCGGGCTGCGGCCATATCTCCCATCCAACAGCTCCGCTACCTCCCCGGCTAATCCTCTTGCCGGGAGAGCTGGCAGGGAGCCAAGGCAAGTGGTCACAGGCAGTCACGCATTCGAACCATAAGATGCAGGCACTATTTTCACCCAATTTGGGGGGTGAAAAAGTGTGTCTCATAGTCTGAAAAATACAGTATATGGCGCCCTCAGTGGTCCCATAACATATTGCACTAGGTAAGTCAAAGTAAAATTTTATATTAAATCATTCTTTTATTTTGAGTATACATCCACTTAAAACTTAAAAGTAATTGTCATAAATACTAGAACAAGTAAACAAACGTTCATTTATTATGTTGTGTGCATGTTGGAGTGTAATAGGTTTGTCATCATGTTTAAATGCCTGAAATCAACATCAGATTAATTTGTTGATGGGTAGAGTTGAAGGATGAACGAAATAAGTAATATTTGCAGCATACAGTGCTGATCCCCTTCATTAGAAGAATTGAGATGTCTGTAATTTGTCCCTGTTGCAGATGAGCTTTAGAAGAGATACATGCAAAGTTATGCGTTTGGGAGTATAAATATGCATGCTATATACCCATTAAATGAGATTATAAATACTTCATGGAGAAAGTAATGGGTGTAATTGAAGGAAAGCCATGTCAATCACACATTACTCTCTGCAAAAAAAACAAAAACCCAACAACCCAGTAATGTTGCCAGTGCTTCCTTTGATAAAACATATTTAGATAATTGTATTATACAGTATCCTTTAATATTATGCTTAAAGCGAACCTGTTTGCTTTTATAAACAAATTATTATATTGTATGATTTTTAAAGCAAGCTTAACACCTATTATAAGAAGCACTTTTTTACCATTAAAATCAATGGGAAAGTGTCCCTGCGTCTAATGGTCTGTATATGTAAAAAAAATAAAAATGTCCCAACCATCCTGGGAGCAATAGCAGAAATGTGTTCCATTCCCTCCAGCCAAGCCAAAAAGCCACTGTCAAAAAGAGATCTTATGTGCATTAGGGCTAGCAGTACCCTCTGAACACACTGACCAACTTATGAAGAGACACATTTCACAATTGCAATAAAATTGCCAATTTTTTGCAATCAACACTATAACATTTTTAGGTGGAGACTCAGATTTTAGTTACATTTTTGTTCGACTTCGTGGGCAAAACGTTGAAATGGCCCCGGAGAAATTCAACTATTATCAGTGAGAAAATTCAACTATTATTCACTGATATTAGATCACTGATCTAATATCAGTGAAAATTGTAAAATTTAGATTTAAAAATAAGCATTGCTACTTTTTCGACCATCCCTAAGCCTGACAAGGTAGTGTATAGTGATGGCTGAACTATCTACAAGGTGGCAAACCACGAACATGGATGTTCACATTCCTTCTACCTGGCGAGCAGTATGGGTGTTCGACCCACCCCGTTCGCCGGCGAGAAGGAGCTTATTATTCTTTCACCTGCGGATCAGGAGCAGTAAGATCCCACTGGAGGAAGAATTTTTTCACTAGAGACTGGTTAGAGAACCCGGTCTTCAAGTGAAAATTGGCTCCGAAGAAGTTACGTCACATCCGGCAGTCGGAACCAGGAGCTATGCATTCCTTCTAGCCGGCAAGAAGGACCCGTTCGCCGGTGAGAAGGAGCTTGCTATTGTTCCACCCCCAGGATCAGGAGCAGTAAGATCCGGCCGGAGGAAGAATCTTTTTTACTAGAAACCGGGTAGAGAACCTGGTCTTTTAGTGAAAAATCGTCTCAGTGACATCAAATCTGGCAATCAAAACCAGGAACTATGCATTCCTTCTAGCCGTTGAGAAGTATGGGTGTTCAACCCACCCCCTTCGCCAGCAAGAAAGAACTTACTATTCTTCCACCACTAGGATCAGTAAGATCCAGCCGGAGGAAGAATCTTTTTACTAGAAACCGGGTAGAGAACCCGGTCTTCCGGTTTTTGGAGCCAATTTTTCACTAAAAGTGACATCACATCCAGCAATCGGAAACAGCACCTGACATCACTGACTGAAAGTCCAATCCGCCTGTTCACGAACTGACCTGCCCGAAGTTCAGCCATCACTAGTACTGTGGGTTACTAGTTAAAATTCCTGGCTGAATGGGACAAAAAATATGGACTTCTTGTTACTTGTAACTCGTATAGGGTTTCTTTTCTTTGAAGGCGCCCACGGGGGGTTAGGGGGTTGTCAGATTTGGTGATCATCATGAATACAGCTTCCAGGTTGCTCACTCTGCAGGTATATTAGAAGCTCAAAAGTCATTTACTATAATTTCCGTACATAAGCCCTGGTGGTACAAGTACATTGCAGGATTGCCTTAAATACATAACAATTCCCTTCAGGCAATCATATAGTGCTTCTGATCTAGGAAGGTTTATCATCTCAAGGTTCAGTCTGGTAGCAAGATGACTAGAACTCCGTTGCTTATGATAGCTTACACTGAGGTCACAGGCTGCATACAAAACACCGAAGCCAATGACTTATTTGATGGCAAAGTAATTTTTTTTTTTCTCAGGCCATTACATACAATCTCCAGTTCAGTGGCAAAAGCTGTCATTCTCAATCTGAGCTTAGTTTTTCTGAACAAATACAAGTATAACACAGTAGTGTTTTGCTATTGGCCTATATCATTTTGTCTTGTTTGGTGCTGAGATTGAGGCTATCATTTACAGCAGGTAAAATACAGTATTGATTTTCACTACATGGGGTGGAAGAAAAAACATATTGGATTTCAACAACATGAACCATCAAAATTAGTTAGAAAGCTAATGGAAAGGAAAACAATAAACAAAAGAGTTAACAATACAGAGAGGCTTTGCTTGGAGAAATGTATCTTTATACTTTTCCTATTAGACGTAATACCAGCTTTTTGATGGGATGAAAAATCATTAAATTTGGCGGTCTGAAAGCTGAGACTGTGCTCGGAAAAAAATATCTACAATATATAGTATATTTCCCATCCCTACAGTCTATTAACTACAACAACATAGAGTCTAGAATTTAAGTTCTTATGACACCAGATGGTATTATTAATGAAAAAGGCATTAGGACATAATGCTATTATTATACTTTTCATTTATTTATATAGCGCCAACATATTTTGCAGCGTTGTACAATACATTAGAGTGGAGATACAACACAATATAGTACACACAGGAACAGTTTATGACACAGGAGGACCCTGGCCAGACTGGCTTACAGTCTAATAGGTTGGGGAATAAAGTATACAATAGGGGGGGGGGTGGGAATTTAAATAATACAAAAATATGGCAATATTTTAACAGGTTCTAAACCTCACCTGAGGTATTGTCATGGAGCACTAGGTGCGGACCCACTGTGCCACGGGTCCTACCTCCTCTAAGGGCGTTGTCTAAGGGAACCAACTCGTTCTTAACAATACCCCTTTCCTGAGGGGAACAGCAGGTTGCTACCTCTTGAGGCAGGGTAGGAACACGAGACAGCTGGTCCAGGGGACAGCAAGGAAGGCTCCAAAGTCCATTGTACTCTGCTTGAATTTCCCACCCCCTGCCACCCCCTGTTCGTGTTGCCAGCGATATCACACTGTAAATGTGGGCTGGGAAGCTGACGCCCCTCCATTAACACAGAGACTGGGTAGAGACCCAATCCCCAGTACTAAACAAGGCACAGGCCAGACGTGACGTCCAACCGACGTCATTTCCGGTTTTGGAAGAGGAACTATGCGTTCCATATACTGGAGGTGACATCGTGGCATCATCTCCGGTAAAGTTCCCATTCAAATTCCCTGCCAACTGACCAAGGGAATTTGAAGTTCTCCGCAAACTTTTTTTTTAAAGTCTGATCCGCCTGTTCGCGGATGGACACGGCCGATGTTTACTTACTCACTACAAGTAAGTAAGTAAGGGGTGTAAAATAGTATGGCTCTGGGTACCAGAACTTCATTTCCGCCACTGTCCTTCACCATATAAATCCTGTAGCATCTCCTCAGCAGGGACCCTTTATTTGTTCATGTTTACATCTACATTTACAGCTGCTACCGGAATAAAAATTTCTCTTATGCGTATTCCTGCTGCGAGGCATTGTATATATGAATGGTGAGATATTATAAAATAAACATATATACACACATATGCATATTATGCTATTGAAAATGAATATCTGTAGCTTAATAACACGGACAACCTGCTGATAACACTTGAAGACAGAAGTGCTTTAAAAATAATCTGAGCTTTAATGTGTTTTCATTATTATATATAAATGTATTTTCTGATATTTAAAACATCTGACAAACTAGGAAGATGCCCAGAGTATATTTTTCTTGTGTATATATTATGTGATATAATGGTGAATGGAAATACCAAAAACACCGCTCTCAATATCATAAAATTAAAAGCACGATGTAGTATTCTAACCACATTAGTCTTTATGTCAATTATCTGTTTTGTGCTTAAAATATTTAGCATTTAGTACAAATATTTGACATTCAGTTTGGTTATGGAACCAAAAAAGTGTGTTGTACTTACAAGATGGTTTTAATACCCAACTAAGCCTCATGCCATGTTTCCAGAGATTTCTTCTCTACGTTGGAGATGTTTAAGGTCTATGCTATATATATGGCTTGTCCATCCTTGACACTTTTTTGGGATGCAATTTTTACATTTTCTTCACAAGCAACAAGAGATATAATTCATAAAACACCTGAAATAGCTCTACTATCTTTTTTTTCCTAGAATGATATCTGAACTGAGTATTTATTTAACCCCCTAACGCTTCTGACAGCTCCATCTCGTCCAGCAATTTCATGTCAGTATTGCAGTGGACGAGATGGAGCCATCCAGCGAAGATCAGATCCCCGGCAGCACATACTCACTGTTCTGTGCTGTTCCAGTGGATCCGATCCTCTTAGCTGGCTGAAGCCGATGTCACCCCCCCCTGTGATGACGTCACATTGTGGGGAGGGGCGGGGTTTGCGTCATGCCATTTAAATGTAAATTGGGTTACCTACAAAGAGCACATCTGAAAAATCACCCCAGTGTGACTTCCAGATGCGCTCTTTGAAGTTAACTCTTTCAGAGGGTGCCAAATGGCATTGTATTGGATACAATGATAACAATTCAAAGTAAAACAAACATAAATATAAATACATACTGTTTTGAGGTTAACTACATTTTTTTTTTACTGCTGCTAGTACTGTCATTCCTGGATGTTGGAAATCAACTGTAATACCTACTGTTCAGGAATGGGTTAAATAATTATCTTACCTTATTAGAATGGAACATTTGATGGTTAAGATTAGAGTATATAATCAAACTGTCGTTTAAAGATGGGCTAAATGGACTTCCTTTCAAAATACTAAGACATTTTGTGATCTCTTCAATCAATATACCAGTAATAATATGGTTTAAATAATAGATATAGAAGGTTCAAACCTTTTGGTATATTTTATTACTGATTTAAGTATACTAAATATTGAACAGATGTCATATATTTTATGGATGCCATTTTCTTCACACACCCCGGACTCCTCTTTCCCCTACCTTCCCCTACTTTTCTTTTTTCGCACTCCTATGAATACTTTTTGAGATTGAAATGATTGAAATATAATATGCCATATATATATTTATATACATATTGCATTGTTGTAAAAAAAATGTATATGTATATGTACAAAACTTTAGTTAAAATTTAATAAATATAAAAAAGTGTGTTGTTTGGGCCAACTCCCTGCTCCCAAAAAGCAACAGGAAATGGGAATGCTGTTTGTTATAATCCTTAATAACTGATTTACAGTCCCTATTAGTAAAGAGCAGCACAGGCAATATTCATAAAATATCGCAAATTTTTCAATACGAACATTAAATTCGGAAATTGGAGATCTCCAGTCATTATTACCTTCATTGTTCAAAAATATGTGCCAAACTCTACAACCTTTGCAGAATAATATGTATGCACTTTGAATGCTCAGCTGGTAGGTTGTAGCTCTGTAACACCAGCCACCAACTGAGCTTCAATTACAAGAGACAGACGCAGAGGGAAGAACCACCCACAGGCATATGTTGACAGCTCTCCAGCCTTCTACAACTCAAGCTCAGCTGGCAGGTCATAGCTCTGTACTACCAGTCATTGATGGAGCTTCAGTTTCAAGAGACCGAGAGGCAGAGGGAAGAACCACCCCTAGGTGGATGTTGACAGCTTTCCCCTCTCCTACAACTCAAGCTCAGCTGGCAGGTCATAGCTCTGTACTACCAGTCATTGATGGAGCTTCAGTTACAAGACACCGAGAGGCAGAGGGAAGAACCACCCCTAGGCGGATGTTGACAGCTTTCCCCTCTCCTACAACTCAAGCTCAGCTAGAAGGTAATAGCTCTGTACTACCAGCCATCAACGGAGCTTCAGTTACAAGAGACATAGAAGCAGAGGGAAGAACCACCCTCAGGCAGTAGGGCATAGCCAGGCGGAAAGTTGCAACAAGAATGTTGAATGGCCATGCGCCTGTATGAGTCTGAGCATGCTTGCTTACAGAACAAGTTAGCAGAATAACAATGATTTCTAAGTTCCATAGTGGAATGCAGGATGTACACACAAGCCAGATGGAAAGAAGATAGGAGACAGGAGACATACAGCATCCATGGATGAAACACCCCTCCTTACCTGGGATAAGTTAAGTAAGTACATGCTTGGCGGGGGGTTCCAGCGGCAGGGCAGGTCACATACACTTTACCTGCCCGGTGGAGGCTCTGTTCTCAAGGCGCTGAGCCATTCCCCTGATGAAGGGGTTAACGTAGGGAAGATAACGTGTATGTGATCCGTCGGGACCCCCTAAGCCGTGCGACAGAGTTTGGATCACGGATCACACAGGCTGTGGAGACATAGCTTTACACACAAGGAATAAATGGAATGCCCACACAGATGATTGGGGAAATACAGATTTACTAGAGGAGTATATACAGGATCTAGGGGATGTGGCTGATGGCTCTTACCCAGTAGAAGAATGGCTGTCCTTGTTAGAGGTTACACTTGTAGTTGAAGTATCCTCACCTAGACCCTGGCTGGGAACACTCTTAAGTAAGGCTGCAGGAGAAGGAGAGCATCTTAAAGTTGGCAGCCTTTAGCGCCAAGCTCAGGAGTGGGCAAAAGCCCAGGCAAAGGGCCCGGGAAAACAGTTGTGAGGACCCTGCCTGTATCGGTTACCGCCTGCTGGTGGCACTGTGCTTACCCTTCCCTGGGTTTGTTCCACAGTCACCAGCCAGTGGCTCCCTGCATGCGTGGGCTGGGTGGAGGACACCTGCCTCATTAGCCTTGGGGCTATATAGGTGTGCTTCATTCATACATGCTTGTTGAGCTTTCAATTCCAATCCCTATCTGAGCCTGTATACTTCTGAACTCTGGACTATTTTGCACCTGTTTGTTTGTTCCTGCCTGTGTAAGTGCACATTAAACCTGTTTGTTACCACTATATCCCTGTGTTGTCAGTGTGTGTTGCCTGTCTGGTTGCCCCCTCTGCTATGGATCCTGACAACAGTAAGCTCTATAACCCCTGCCTAGAAGGGGGGGGGGGGTAAAGCCAGTATCGAGGCAGAAAACACTTTACCTGCAGAAAACTTTTCTTAAAGGTATACACACCATGTCATGGTCAGCCATATACAATATACAAATATACAGTTTTAGTGTATTCCACTACACCAGTGGTTTCCCAAACTGGGGAAGGTATTCCTGGGGGGAGCAGGCACTCATTCTTAACCTGAGTTTGAACAGGGATGGGGGCTTGATAATGTTCATAAATAGAAATAGGGGGGCCCTGCAAGGGAAGTTTGGGAACCACTGCACTACACTACCCTCTTCCACTGACAATGATTTTGAACAAAAGGCTCAACGGCCCCTCTTCATTTATAAGAGATTTCAGATACAATATTGGTATCTAAATGTAATCATTGCCGTGGATATGCAGTGTCAAGGCTCCGAGCACAAAGCCATTATGAACTGAAATGTATTTTGATCGCAAATAAACATCCAAAGAAATACATTTCACGACTGCTACTCCAGTCATCGGTACAACACGGCTTTAAGGTCATCCAAAAACATCATCAATAAAGCGTAACAAAATTTGCATTGTCAAATTGCCTTCTTTTGCTTCACACTTGCTTCACGGTGTAGGCAAACGATTTGTAAACTCCATCTTCGGCATAACAAAAAGGAACGGCGTACATTATACAGTCCTCGCAGTATCTTTCCCGCTTGTGTTCATTCATACAAATACAATGCAGAAAATGAAACTTATACATTCTTTCTACGCTTGACTGTAGCTCAGATTCTTTGCATACAAATGACCAAAAAAAAAGAAGAAACCCGCAATGAATATTTCTCATCTTCTACTTTTTTTTTTTCCAACCTCGGCTGTCGCTCTAAAAGGGAACTGGATCTGTAAAAGGAACCGCTATAAAGTGCCGGCGGGGAGCTTAGACCAGACTGATAAATAAGGCATTTTGGTTTTAGTGTAATATATTGCCTATAAACGACGTCCAATCACGGGCGGTTACAAATATCTACCCCAATAAAAGCCTTTTTAATGTACTGACAGATGTTTATAATAAGCAGTAAACATTTCAAGTTGATGAATGTTTTACTGAACCATTAAGATAAGCAGCCTTGTTCATATAGATGTCCAAGCCACAAAGCCTATGGAGAGTCCTAGTGGGCCAAGTGCTGGTTTTATTTTTAGATGGTGACAATAAATGGAACATTTTATTGCCTATGTGAACATTTTATTGCTGATATATGTTGTGCATTAAAAGAAAACTAGAAAAGTTACGCATGAGTGTGAAATGGAGAGCTGAAAATAAGCCAGGCCAAGCTCCAGACTGCATTGTTAGTTTCATAATTGAAGTATGGTCCAGTAGGGTCTCCTGATATTATAGCTACCAACCACTGGTGATTTATATTAGGCCCCCACATGTAACGATCCGCAGCCGATTTTGCCGCGACCATTGTGCATGCGTGCTCGCGGCCATCGGCGGATTGTGGGTGCCCACACAGGGATCTGTCACCCCAAAGCTCAGTCAGCCAGAGATTGGACAGGTCCGTAAATCTCTGGCTGATGCCATTAGTTTCAATGAAGACACAAAGGGTGCCCGCCAATACTCTGAGCGATGTAAAGCAGCATGATGACATCATCATGTTGCTCTCCACAGCTCATCTGTCGGTCCCCGCTCGATACATGTGTGGGGACCTTTATTCCACACCTGAAAATTGCCAATCTGGCTTTTGGGACATGATGAAGACCTGATTCCACTTCCCCAACATTAATCGTTCCATGCATAACCATCACCTAGAGTCATACCTGTCAAATCACCCGTTTTGGCCATGAAAGTCATGTGTTTTATGTGGCTTTACCAGCCAAATCCCTATTTTAGAAGGGAGGGAGTGCAGATGATGTGCAAAGTGGGACATTACTAGGCAGAGCAATGTCCTCTCCCTCCTAAGTCAGGCAGGAACTAAATAGGAGGGCTGGGACTTTAATCTCAATACAGGAAGTGACAACAGTGAACGCTATTTTGAAACTGGAAGTGACATTACATCCCGTATTACCAGCCGGTAGTGACAGCCGAACTGTCCACCAGGCTGCGAACATGGATGTTGGCACTCCTAGCCAGGGAGCAGTACGGGTGTTCGACACGCCCCGTTCGCCGGCGGGAAGGAGCTTACTATTCTTTCACCGGCAGCATCAGGAGCAGTAAGATGAAGAATGTTTTCACTAGAGACCGGGTAGAGAACCCGGACTTGCAGTGAAAAATCGGCTCCGAGAACTGGAAGTGAAGTCAGTGACATCACATCCGGCAATTGGTTCCATGTACCGGATTTGACGTCCCTGGCGTCACTTCCGGTTTCCCTGATTCAAATTCCCTAATTCAATTTCCCGATTCAAAACATTGGGGGAATTTGAATCTGCCACCAAACAGGCAGATGTTGGACTATTTTAAAAGTCCAATCTGCCTGTTCGCGAACGGACCTGGCCGAAGTTCGGCCATCACTACCGGCTGGCGAAACTGACAGCTATGCCTAGAGTTGCAAATGGCTGAAATTAACACACGATTTTAGGACCAAATTCTATATTAAGTATTTCAGAGTTAAATTAAATGCATGTCAGGACCAAATGAACCCTTGTTAACTGGTCTTGTGTTGTTTTAGATAACTTTGATGGACTTAGGCTATGTTTCCATTGGGTCAAAACCCGTCAACTTGACGTATGGAGCAATGTAGACACATAACATAACATGCTTGTTTCCACATGAGTTAAGCTACGTCGTCATTAACGCAATGGAGCCCAATGAAAGTAAGAGTGTGCTGGCGCACCATAGACGATAACTGGAATACATTACCAGTGGATGGGTATCTGCTAGTAACAGACCGTTTTCCCTTTAAAAAAAAATTAAAAGACTTACACAACAACACTTCCAGTGCTTCACAATCATCACTTCCGGGACCACGAAGGAGCAGAAGGATGGGCAGAAAGGTCCCTCCGTCTGTAATGCATGCCTTAAAGGATGTCCACAGATGTCATATCATAGATGTGTTAGTTGGAGGGACCTTGGTGGACTTATGGATGCTGTGGAAACATAGCCTATTTTTCGTTAGTTTCCAGAATCATCCATTGCCATGGGCATTCGCAGAAATCGACCAGTGAATGACTATGGGAATCAAATCCTTGTTTGATCGCTCCCAAGAAGTGGAGATACCAGTTTGTTTTTTTCGAAAAGGAGATGCAGACAGAAACATTTTGTTTTTCCCAAGTCAAGATTAATGCTTTCTTCCTGAAGCGTATAGATAAGAGGGGCCATCTCCTCCATACCTACCACTTGATGTTCCAATGTTGTTGACATCAGGATTGAGCACTTCCAAGAAGTGGAGACACCAGTTTGGTTTTTCTAAATGAGATGCAGCCAGATAAAAATGGTTTTGCCCAAGTCAAGGGTGGTGCTTTCTTCCTGAATCATATAGATAATTGATGCTTGATGCATAGATAGGAGTGACCAATCTCCTCATAAACTACCACTTGGAGCCCCATTGATGTTTCATCAGGATTGAGCACTTCCAAGAAGTGGAGACACCATTTTTTTTCAAATGAGATGCAGCTAGAAAAATTTGGTTTTGCCCAAGTCAATGGGGGTGCTCTCTTCCTGAAGCGTATAGATAGGAGGGTCCAATATCTTTCATACCTACCACTTGATGTCCCAATGATGTTGACATCAGGATTGAGCACTTCCAAGAAGTGGAGACACCAGACCACCAGTGTAGATAGGAGGGACCAATCTTCTTCATACCTTCCACTTGGTGTCCCATACCTACCACTTGGTGACCCATTGATCAGGATTGAGCACATTCACTTAATCCCCATCTACTAGAAACCAAAAGACAGAGCTTGCAATTAAACCAAGCTACTGCTACAGTCAGGGTACAAGGTTTCTACATGTTGGTTGCCACCATATGTTGTAGATGTCACTGGCCAGTTAGAATTTGATGGCATACTTCTCGGCAGTGAAAGGAAGTAAGAAAAACATGAGATACATATCGAAATAAACATCTACAAAGCTATGCTATATGGTTAGCTATTGTACCAATATATTTGCAATCATTTTTAGCCACTCGGGTTATTTAGACATTGTACAGCCAGTGAGCTCAACTCACTCTTCTATGCTTCAGCTTCCCAGCGACAATGCCAAGTCATTACCCAATGTACAGACAGGTAATAGTGCTGTCACCTGCTTGGCCATGCAGTATAGGAGAGATGTGTGAATCACAAGTCTAGCTTAAGAGAATGATAAATTCCTTGGCAGGTAGAACAAGTCCCAATGTATTTATTTCAACTGTGTATTAAGTTGTTTTACAGAAACTGGCTGTAATTGGATATCTGCATTAGAGAAGGAATACTGCATTAACCATATGTTGGTTAGCATCAGGTAATATAAGCCAGAAAACTGTTCCCATATCATTTTGCTTATGCTTTACAGGTGATTTGCAAAAAAATGTTTTATATCTTTATTTATATCTGTATATCTTTATATCTGTATTTCACTAGTTCAAGATCAATAGACTGGTTACATGCAAAGCCAGATATTTCAGTCTTTATTTGTTATAATTTTGATGATTATGACTGACAGCTTATGAAAACCCCAAAATCAAAAACTAAGAAAATTAGATTACATGAAATTTAAATTTGAGAAATGTCAGACCTTTGAGAAATATAATCATGTATATGTACTCAGTACTTGGTTTGGGCCTCTTTGGCATCAATTCCTGCCTCAATGCAGCAATGTAAGATGGATGGTATCAGCCTGTGGCACTGCTGGTTTGGAAGACCGGGATGCTTTGATAGTGGCCCTACAGCTCTTCTGCATACTTGTGTGGTATGCCAGCAACAAGATAAAAAGTTGAGTTCTTGGTTTAAGAAGATTGGACTGATTCCCTGTGCTGAAAGGGATTTGTTGGTTGCTGTTGGAAATCCCAATGATTTCAATAAACTGTAAAGCTGGCCATACACTCTGAGATTAAAATTACGATCCATTAAAACCGACCAATGAAAGCATTTTATCGGCCTGAAATCCACGCATGTCCACATGGTACAACCGATAAAATACGATCGTAATTTCTGTTTTTTTTTTGTCGTAATTTATTGGACATGTTGAACAATTTTAATTGGTCTGGGAACATTGGGAAACTCCAATAAGCTTTGTACAATACCCCCCTACATCACTTCCCCTTTAAAAAAAATACATCACAATGGCCGATATAAACGGCGATGAATTTCGATGACATTCTCGTAAAAAAAAAAAAATACGATCCTAAATTGGATTTTCAATGTGGTAGCTTTTTTGCCTAATATTACGATCCAAACTTATACCGCCGTCGGGATACATTGGTCTGTTTTAATGGATCGTAATTTTAATCTCGGAGTGTATGGCCAGCTTAAGACAATCTATTGTTTTCTCAAACATGCGGATCTGGGCTCAGAGATCAGCTTACAAATACTTGCCTTTACAACTGTGCAACATTTTGGCCTCGGCTGTAAAGTCAAGTAATAACTAAAATTTTGGTTGTAATTCTAGTAAGTCAATCAGATTATAACTCAATGACCCACTATATATATTTATAAAGTTTAGTTCCAGCGTATGAGTTCTAGCTTTCTTTCTATCATTGGGCAAACTTTTTGACTCATGGGCCACATTGGCTTCTTAAAGTGGACCTACCACCAGAAGTACATAATTAAATGAATGGTACTAAAAAGCATTAAAAAAAAAACTTACCTGCAATAAGTAATTTAAGAAGATCCCTTGCAGCATCCCCTCACTTCTAGTGATGAGCGACTAGGCAATATTGGAATTCGCGTAATTTCGCGAATATCCGCCA
>CM070039.1:77497443-77508308 GCA_036250615.1 Ptychadena robeensis
AGTAACTTCCCAGCCGATTTTGCCGCGAGCCATTGTGCAGGCTGCTCGCGCCATCGCGAGTGTGGGTGCCCACACAGGGCTGTCACCCCCAAAGCTCAGGCGTCCGAGATTGGACAGTCCGTATCTCTGGCTGATTCCCATTGTGTTCATGAAGACCCAGGGTGCCCCCAAATACTCTGATCCATGTAAAGCAGCTTATTAGCATCATCATGTTGCTCTCCTCCACCAACTCAGCTGTCGGTCCCCGCGCGATACAATGTGTGGGGACCTTTATTCCACACCTGAAATTGCCACTCTGGCTTTTTGGGACCATTATGAAGACCTGATGCCACTTCCCCAACCATTAATCGTTCCATGCATACCTCACATAGAGTCATACCTGTCAACTCACCAACCGTTTTGGCCATGACGTCATGTGGTTTTATGTGGCTTTAACCAGCCCAAATCCCATTTTAGAAGGGAGGGAGTGCAGAATGATGTGCAAAGTGGGACCTTACTAGGCATAGCAATGTCCTCCTCTCCCATCCTAAGCAGGCAGGAACTAATAGGAGGCTGGGACTTTAATCTCATACAGACAGTGACAACAGTGAACGCTATTTTGAAACTGGAAGTGCCAATTACATCCCGTTGACCAGCCGGTTGCCAGCCGAACTGTCCACAGGCTGCGAACATGGATGTTGGCAACGCCTAACCAGGGAGCATACGGTGTTCTCCGCCCCGTTCGCCCGCTGAATTGATCTTACTATCTTCATTTCCACCGGCAAGCATCAGGAGCAGTAAGATGAATATTTTTTTCACTAGAGACCCGTGTAGAGAACCCGTCTTGTGCAGTGCAAAATCGGCTCCGAGAACTGGAAGTGCAGTCAGTGACATCACATCCGGCATTGGTTCCATGTCCGGATTTGACGTCCCTGGCGTCACTTTCCGTTTCCCTGATTCAAATTCCCTAATTCAATTTCCCGATTCAACACATTGGGGGAATTTGAATCTGCCAACCAAACGGCCAGATGTGGACTATTTTCAAGTTCCCAATCTTCCTGTTCGCGAACGGACCTGGCCGAAGTTCGGTCGGCCATCGATACCTTACTACCGGCTTGCGAAACTGTACAGCTATGCCTAGAGTATGCAAATTGTGAAATTAACACCAACACCGATTTTAGGCCAAATTCTTATAAGAGTTCATAGTTAATTACATGCATTCAGGACCAAATGAACCCTTGTTAACTGGTCTTGGTTGTTTGAGATGAACTTTGTGGACTTGGCTATGTTTCCCATTGGTTCAAAAACCCGTCAACTTGACGATGGAGCAATGTAGACACATAACATCACATGCTTGTTTCCACATGATTTAAGCTAACGTCGTCATTAACCAATTGGTAAGCCCAATGAAAGTAGAGGTGCTGGCGCAACCCATAACGATAACTGGAATCATTACCAGTGGTGGTTCTGCTAAGTAAAAACAGACCGTTTTTCCCCTTTACAAAATTAAAAGACTTACACAACAACACTTCCAGTGCTTCCCAATCATCACTTCCTTGAACCACGAAGGTAGCAGAGGATGGGCATAAGGTCCCTCCTCTCTGTATGGCATGCCTTAAAAGCTTAAAGGATGTCACACAGATTCATATCATAGATGGTTAGTTGGAGTACCTTGGTGGACTTTGGATGCTGTGGAAACATAAGCTATTTTGTCGTTAGTTTCAGAATCTCCATTGCCATGTGCATTCGCAGAAATCCGCCCCGTGAAGGACTATGGGAATCAAATCCTTGTTTGATCGCTCCCAAGACTGAAGACCCAAGTTTGTTTTTTCGAAAAGGAGATGCCAGACAGAAACAATTTTGTTTTTGCCTCAAGTCAAGATTATTCTTTCTTCCTGAACAGCGTATAGCTCAAGAGGGGAGGGGCCATCTCCTCCAACTACCACTTGATGTTCCAATGTTGTTGACATCAGATTGAGCCCTTCCAAGCAGTGGAGACACCATTTTGTTTTTCTAAATGAGATGCCAGATAAAAACTGGTTTTGGCCCAAGTCAAGGTGGTGGCTTTCTTCTGCCTCATATAGATAATTGAATGCTTGATGCATAATAAGGGTGACCAATCTCCTCATAACTACCACTATGGAGCCCCCCATTTATGTTCCTCAGGATTGAGCACTCCAAGAGTGGAGACAACCATTTTTTTTTCAAATGAATGCAGCGAGAAAAATTTTGGTTTTGCCCAAGTCAATGGGGGTGTCCATTCCTGAAGCGTATAGATCGGAGGGTCCAATATCTTTATACATAGCCACTTGATGTCCCAATGATGTTGACATCAGGATTGAGCACTTCCAAGAAGTGGAGACCCCATACCCACCAGTGTAATAGGATGACCAATCTTCTTCATACCTTCCGGCTTGTGTCCCATACCTCACCCACTTGGTTGTACACCATTGATCAGGATGATCACATTCACTGTAATCCCCCAGCTACCTAAAACCAAAGCCCAGAGCGGGCAATTAAACCAAGCTACTACTGCTCAGTCAGGGTACAGGTTTTCTACAGTTGGTTTGCCACAATTGTTTGTAGAATGTCACTGGCCAGTTAGAATTTGATTGGCATACTTCTCGCCATTGAAGAATAATAAAACATGGAGAATACATCTCGAAATAACTCTACAAAGCTATGCTATATGGTTAGCTATTGTACCAATCTATTTGCAATCATTTTAGAGCCACTCGTGTTATTTTGACATTTTACAGCAGTGAGCTCAACTCACCTCTCTTTCTATGCTTCATCTTCCCAGGCGGACAACGCCAAGTCCTTACCACCCCCATGGACAGACAGGTTAATAAGTGCTGTCACCTTCTTGGCCATGCAGTATAGGATAGATGTGTGACTCTCAATTCTAGCTTAAGAGATGATAAATTCCTTGGCAGTAGAACACTCCCAATGTATTTATTTTCAAACTGTGTATTAAGTTGTTTTTTACAGAAACTGGCTGTAATTGGATATCGCAATTATAGAAGGACTACTGCATTAACCATATGTTGTTAGCATCATGTTAAGATAAGTCCAGACAACTGTTCCCATACATATCATTTTGCTTCTGCTTTACAGGTGATTTGCAAAAATTTTGTTATATCTTTATTTACTATCTGTATATCTTTATATCTGTATTTCACTATTCAAGATCAAATAGACTGTTACATGCAAGCCAGATATTTCAGTCTTTCTTGTTATAATTTTGATGATTAATGACTGACAGCTTATGAAACCCCCCAAAAGCAAAAACTAAGAAAATTAGATTACATGAAATTTAAATTTGAGAAATGGCCGACCTTTGAGAAATCTACAATGTAATGATACTCAGTATTTGTTTGGGCCTCTTTGGCATCAATTCCTGCCATCATGCAGCAATGTAAGATGGAATGGTTATCAGCCTGTGGCACTGCTGGTTTGGAATACCGTGGGATGCTTTGATAGTGGACCTACCAGCTCTTCTTCTGCATATTGTGCGTGGTATTCCGCAACAAGATAAAAGTTGAGTTCTGGGTTAAGAAGATTGGACTGATTCCCTGTGCTGAAAGGGATTTGTTGGTTGCTGTTGGAAATCCCCCATGATTCAATAAACTGTAAAAAGCTGGCCATACCTTCTGAGATAAATTACGATCCATTAACCCGACCCTGAAATGCATTTTAATCGGCCTGAAATCCACTCATGGTGCACATGGTACAACCGATAAAATACGATCGAAGTTTCCCTGTTTGTGTGTCGTACTTTATTGGAACATGTTTAACAATTTAAATTGGTCTGGGAACATTGGGAAACTCCAATAAGCTTTTCATACCCCCCTACATCACTTCCCCTTTAAAAAAAACAAACAAGGGCGATATCACGGGTGAATTTCGATACATCCTCTTAAAAAAAAAAAATACATCCTCCATTGGATTTTCACATCAATGGGTAAGCTTTTTGCCTAATAATTACGATAAAACTTATAACATACCGCCGTCGGGATACATTGGTCTGTTTTTTAATGGATCGTAATTTACTCTCGGAGTGTATTGCCATCTTACGCAATCTCTATTGTTTTCTCAAACATGCGGATCTTGGCCAGAGACAGCTTACAAATACTTTCCTTGACATTCCTCTTGGCCTTTACAACTGTGGCCACATTTGGCCGTCGGCTGAAAGTCAAGTAATAACTAAAATTTTGGTTGTAATTCTAGTAATCAAAAATCAGATTATAACTCAATTGACCCACTATAATGATATTTATACAGTTTTAGTGCCATCGTAAGAGTTCTAGCTTTCTTTCTATCATTGGGCAAACTTTTTGACTCATGGCCACATTGGGCTTCTTAAAGTGGACCTACCACCAAAGTACATCAATATAATTAATTGTACTAAAAAGCATTAAAAAAAAACTTAACCTGCAATAAGTAATTTTAAGAAGATCCCTTGGCAGCATCCCCTCACTTGTCTGAGTGTGCTGGGAGCGACAGGCAATATTGGAATTCGCGTAATTTCGCGAATATCCGCCATATATTCGTTTTCCATATTCGTAATCTCGAATATTCCGCAATACGACATGAATTGTCGTCTACCAATCTCAATTGCGCCCCAATATGCGCAATGCATGCAAGGTCAATAGAGAATGCGGCATTTGAAATCCGATTAATCGAGAAAGCGCAATGCTACCACATATGCGCAATACATTGAGTCAATGAGAATGGCGTAATTCCCGAATTGGCCGATGATCCAGAAGCGCAATGCGACCCAATATGCGTCATGCAATGCAAGTCAATATAGAATGGCGGAATTTTGCGAAAATCGACATTATCTTAGAAGCGCAATGCGCCCACATATGCGCAATACATTGAAGTCAATGGAGAATTGGCGAAAATCCGAAATTTGCGATTAGCCGAAAAGCGCAATGCGACCGAATATGCGCAATGCATGCAGTCTATGGAGCTCGGGATAGTCGACTGGGAAATATCGTTCATTTCCTTTTAAAAAATCGCATGCGATTATATACTCGCGAATCCTATTCCTGGCATGCCAATGGATCGGATTATAAAGCGCAATAATCGCGAAAAACCGCGATCCCCGCGTCGATAATCCGATAGATATTCCTCGAAATGGCGAATAGCGATATTCGAGCTAAATTTTTCGAAAATCGAATATTCGAGCTCAACACTATACGCACTTCCTGGTTGGGCCACAGCCACTGATATCATCTGAGCAGAGTGTGTGTCGGGTAATTTCTGTGATCCCAGCTCTCCATGAAAATATAATTGATGAAACAAAAAAAAATTTTTCCATAGAAAAAACCATTGAATTTCCCCAGTGGCCACCCTGAGATTGGCCCCTGGAGTAAACCCTTCGATTTGCCTGACAATAAATATGGAATCGCTGATAAGATTCCACTGAACACAGCTAAGGATATTATATTCGGAATAACAGGAGCCTTAATCAACTCATCATAACCTCTCAGAGTAGTCACCTTTAGAATTTACTATGAGTTTAACAGCAGCTTTAAATTTGATAAAGGGGCCAGACCAATAGCCTGTAATGGTCGAACCCCCCCCCATAGTTGTGGCAAGTTTTTTTTCTTTTATTGCATGAGCAGAGATCCTTTTCTAAGACTGTCTGTTGTCATGGGATGCGCCCATGTTGTCATCACATGATCCAATACTGCATTGTCCTCAGGCAACGTTTGGACAAAGCCTTGGGCATTATGTGCACTCATGTGCATAAAACAAGCACTGGGAGAATCTCTTAACAATTGTACAAAGGGCTTGAAAAGAAGCCAACGGGCTGTATCCGCCCCCGGGCTTTAGTTGCTCAGCTTGGTTTAGACACCAGTGGTTCCTAAACTGGGGGGGCCCCCAAAGGATTCCAGGGGGTCACAGGCCCTCATTCTGACCTTGTTTGAATAGGGAGGGTTGGGGGGGGCTCCATACTGGTCCTAATAAAAATGGGGGCCCTGCACGTAAAATTTGGGAACCCTCTGGGTAAGAACTATAACAACCACGCGCAAACAATATATACAGGTGACATCAGTAAAAAGTACAATACACAAGGCTCTATCGTTTGATACAACAATTTCCAATGGGTAATATACATGATACACTTGCACATACCTGTCCACAAAAATCTAGTTCAACATTATATCGGCCCACTGACCTTGCACATGGCCCTTATACTGTCTGCTTCACCTTTTTATTCAGTTTGAGGTTAAATATGGTGTGACAGGTCTGCTCTACTGAAACCGCTTTCATAAGGAACCACTCGTTGAAAAAATCTCAATGAGAAAATGTATTGGGTCTTCCCGTAGCTTAACCCTCCGAGGAGCTCGCTACAATACCTAGATTAGCACTGTCACATTACAGAACTGCTCTCACATCCTTATGACTGTCTGGATGGCAGATAGCTCATTATTATATTTCACGATCTCCTTGCTAAAGGGTTGATTTTTTTTCTTCTGCGAGCGGCATGCAATGGGGGAAAATCAATTCATTACAAGCTAATGCTAGGAGAGCTAAACGGTTTGGACAAGCAAACCGCGTTCATCAAAAAGTCAAACGCGTTATACGTGAAGGGAAAAATAGAAAGATGACATTGTCTTGTGCCACTGAGATACGGCCGGAAATGAAAACAAGTTGGAAATCTTCTTGTCAAATGGAGAGAAAAAGGGGGAGTTCAAAATCACCTGACAAATGCGTTACCCCCTTTCCTCCATTAGAACCTGGATGATTATGGACCAGTTATTGATGCGGCACAGGGGAACCAGGAAACATAGAACAATGAATTTTTAAAAATCGTCCGAGCGTGTAATAGATCGATAAGGCAGATTTCAGACATATGCTGTTAGAAACACGGTAAAGAAAAAACAAGGTTTTGGTTAGTACATGGAGCATTGATATACATTTAGTAATTATTTTGAAAGTGTATGGCAGCCCGTAGCCTTGAATTTTTTTTATAGGACTCGTTGGTTTTATAGGACTTGTTGGTTAGGATTTGTTTGTCCCGCCAATATTTCCTGACTACTTACCTAACCAACCATCACAATATAATGTCCAACCCAGGGGTGGTCCTCTGCATTAGTTACCCTGGGTCACACCTCCTAATTGTGTCCCCCCAATGAGGATCTCTGTCACTGCGGTTAGCTCTCTCCGGGGCGGCTGGTGATTTCAGACTTACCGACTCTGTGCTCACCAGCAGGACATGAAACTTCTCTCTCTCTCTCCAGGGTTGCTGCACACTTGGTAGGCAGCACCAGGGCTGGAGTCATAAATCCTTTCGGCCCTCCTGAACAAAAGTTTTTGGGGGGTGCTACCAAAAACTCCCATTTACATTCCTAAGTTGTTGAGCCTCTTCCTTCGTACATCTAATGCCTGGCAGACACAGCCGATGAGGGGGCGATTTTTCACACCTGACAGAACGTGCGTGCACACTCGTCTGGCCGTCGGTCCGCGGAAAAATCGGCCGCTTCTCGGCATGTGCCCCACATGGGGCGACAGGTGCCCCACAGCGCTCGGCCATGTCCGATATTTCTCTGGCCGATGCAAGGGTCCTGCCATTCTTCATGAAGCCTCGGCGTCTTCATGAAACTATGGCCGGCACAAACAATGCGCGCCTACTAAACCAGCCCCATAATGCACCCGGATGCCAAACTCGATGACGTCATCACTTTTGCATTCCACAGCTCATCGGAGCTTGTCTGTCCGGCACCCATCTGTGTTGTATTGTATGGCAGGCATTAGACAGTCGCTCACCTATGAAGTGCCCGGGGAGAAAGATAACGTCTCTGTAAGTCTGTGACTCACCAGCACCCCCTGGGAGAGCTCTCTGGCAGTGATAAGAGGTGCTCATCATGAGGTTGGGACCGCCCCTCATCTCATTTTCCCAGTTATCTCTTCCACAACAGAAAAACTAGATTTCAAGGTGTACAGATCTGACAGTGAGAGTATTTTGTAGATACCACAGTAGTGAAGGGTGCCATCCTAAAGCATAGCACTGGATGGATAGCCAGGGGGATAGGGGCGGAGACATCTTCCTAAACCCCAAAATTTCCCTGTGCCCATTTCTAATACTGCTGCAGGATTAAAGACTGTTGTCAGACTTTTTGTGTCCAGCTTCCTACACTTCCTTAAACGGACACTAGATGGTGCTGGTTAATGGTTTTTAATGCTGAAAGCAGATCTCCTGAGAATGGGAATGGATGATCTATCACTAGATTTTCAAGTTTGTGTGATCGGCACTAGAAGTGGAATAGGGTGGAATGCGTAAAAAACTTACCTGTAATCAGTAAAATAGGAAGCTCCTTCCCACCCCCACCTCTCTCAACACTGCAGCGGGGAGGAAGAGCCGACATCTCTGAGTGAAGTGAAATTCGGTAAAGTACCTGATCTCGACTATCCATTGAAATACACACAGATCGATTCCTGCCCATCTGGTACGATCAAAAAATGAATAATGAAGAAGTGATCGAAGAGTAAGTGATTGGACATGTTGTTTTCTTTTTGGTTGATTGCTTGCTTAATCTACAAGTAATCTAAAGTAATCACTTTGCAATCAATCGTGGATTGCACTATTGCATGTTACGATCAAATCAGGAACCATTGGCAAGAGAATCAATATGGCTATGGCTAACTTTAGTGCCCTCAGTGGCCATTGGCCGTACTGCACCCTTAATAACGCCCCTTAATTTATATGATTCCAGTGATTTTTAGTATACATCAAGGCTGTGATATCTCCCTTCCCTAGTCTCTCTGCGTCCAGTAGAGAAGGTAACGCTGTTTTCATGGCAAAACATTATTAGTGGGGATTTACTGATTACAGGTAACTGGCTTATTTATTAACTTTTTTTTTCCAATTGTGTGCACAATTTTTTTAAAGCGTACAGTAGGTCCGCTTTAAAAAAAAAAGAAATTGCAATAAAAGCAATCTCGTGACGTGTTGCCTTGCCGAGACCAGAACCTGGAAGTAAGGGAGGGCTGCGGGATTATCTTCTTAAATTGCTCATTACAGGTAAGTTTTCGTTTATTGCATTCCTCCCTATTACCGGCACTTCATGAAAACATCGATTTCTGGTGGTAGGTCCGCTCTAACCCCCACGCCTCACTAGGGAGGGTGAGGTGTTGGTGTGCTGAGGTGTTTTGGGACAGAGAAAGTCTCACCAGCATCCAACCAAATCCACCACTAGAGAGGGTCAAATTTTTCGACTTGCTCTCTTTCAGAGCTAATTGCAAAGCCTCTGAACATGGTATCATCACTAAACTTGCTGGAGATGTAGAGAAGGGTTGAAAGAAATAACTATGTCTCTAACACAAATAGTTTTTGAATAAATTACGTTCAAAATTAAAGTCGAATTTCTGAATTTTCGACATTTTGACTTGACTTTGAACATAATTTGTGCAAAAACTATTTGTGTTAGAGACATCATTTTTTCTTTCAAATGTTCCCCCAACCCTTCTCTACATCTCTAGCGTGTTTGGTGATGATACCATGTTCAGAGGCTTTGCAATTAACTCAAATTCGAAAAGAAAAGAAATTCAACCATCTCTATCCACCACCCCCCCGCACTTGCCCAGGGCGCCGATCTTCCTAGGACCGCCCTGACTGGGACTATTAACCTGCAATTGAGTACATTTCTTTATTGGGTTTGAATACATTTTGACTTATTTTAGATTTAAAGCTGCACAACCTTATATGCAAAGTAAAGTTTTAATAAAGTCAGCTCCTTTGCCACAGCACAGCCACAGCCTGGATTTAAATTTAAAGCTTCCTTTCTTTATTATGAAGCCATCAGTTCTCACAGCAGTTTCAGTATTGCCAGTGAAATCTCTGTTTAGCTATTTCGATGCAAGTGTTTATCTGATGAATAATACAATGATTTTACCCTATGGAAGGATTGAAAGATGTCAATTATAGAACAACTCTGCGCTTTTGAGCTATCATTGACGCTGCCCCATCTGTGTTTGCACTGCTCCCAGGGCAAGAGATGTGACTATATGAAACAAGATTGGCTGTTGTGTGCGAGTCCTAAGCCAAATATTTTTGTAGTATAAATGTATTACTTTCACCACCGATATATATTATGCAAAAATAGGCAGAATGGAAATTATCCTTGTTTCATTTCCATAGAATAAGGGTTACAACTATAAAACATTTATAGAGTTGTCCATTGGTTAAAAGAAAATTAAATATATATAAACACATACAGTATATTTAAATAGTACCTATGCAAATGTCCTAGACGTGGGAGGGGCAAGACAATGAATAATATGGTAGACTGTGCTTACCAAGATATCCAAGGCCTTTTATTCAATCATATGTAAACCTACAGAGACTGTATACATGTGATACACAGTCTGTGCCTCTGACTCCCTGCTGACTCCCTGCTTGATACACAGTCGGTGCTTCTCTTCCTGTGTGATACACAGTCAGTGCTTCTCTCCCTGTGTGATACACAGTTCGTGCTTTTCTCCCTGTGTAATACACTGTCTGTGCCTCTGACTCCCTGCTTGATACACAGTCGGTGCTTCTCTTCCTGTGTGATACACAGTCGGTGCTTCTCTCCCTGTGTGATACACAGTCGGTGCTTCCCTCCTTGTGTGATACATAGTCATTGCTTCTCTCCCTGTGTGATACACTGTCTGTGCCTTTGACTCCCTGCTTGATACACAGTCGGTGCTTCTCTCCCTGTGTGATACACAGTCGGGGCTTCTCTCCCTGTGTGCCTCTAGAGCGTGCAGAACAGGGAACACAGTCACCATGCCGACACTGCAACAGTAGCGTGCATGGCCCTGACCTGGTAGCTGTAAGCCTCGTCCTGGGAAACTGGTGTAACTGGTAAGAACCGTCCACACGGGGAGGA
>CM070039.1:77543835-77572107 GCA_036250615.1 Ptychadena robeensis
CTATGTAGTGCCGGGTCCTCCCTGATAGAATACATAGTGATTGGAGGGTATATATCATTGAAAGAATTAAAAAGGTCCTCAGTGATTGAAAGAATTAAAAAGGTCCTCATATTACATGGTTTTGGTAGAACAAAATTTGATTGTACAGAAATTGTATGGAAATACTGTTAGTTGTATGGGGGCCTTAAGGCCCCCAAATACACCTTTAGATTCTTCTGTCAGATTTCCTTTAGATCTCCTTTTGTTATACCAAAACCATGTAATATGAGGGACTTTCAAAACCATCAAGTCTACCTGTGTTCACTCGCAGAGGACCCAGCACTACATAGTGGTTGGTAGATCTAAAAGGATATCTGAGATCTCAGAGAGATCTAAAAGATGTTTGGCCAACTAGGAAGTCTGTCTGGATTCAATGTAAGGGTCCCCACACACATAACGAGCAGGTGATTTTGCCACCGGCCAAAATCAGTTGTGGATCGTGGGTGCCCACATGGGGTGACAGAACCCTGTCGCCCCAAAGCTTGGTCGGCCAGAGATTGGACATGTCCGTAAATCTCTGGCCAATGCCATTAGTTTGAATGGAGATCGGCGTTCCTGTCTAAACTAACAGTCGGCACACAAAATGTGCCCTCCGATACTGTGAGCGATGGAGAGCAGCTTGATGACATCTGTCCGTCCCCGCTCGCTACGTGTGTGGGAACCTTAAGGGTCTAAGGGCCATCTCCAGTTTCAGTTCAGGTGGGATACTACGATTTCTCCCACGGGCTTAACCTTCAGCAAAGTATAAGAGATATAATGTGCTTATCTGACTTTGCTTGCCCATACACCTTTAGATTTCTCTGCCAGATTTCCTTTAGATCTCCTTTTGTTTGACCAAAACCATGTAATATGTAATTCTAACCATCAAGTCTTCCTGTGTTCTATCGCAGAGGACCTGGCACTACATAGGTGTTGGTAGATCTAAAGGATATCTGACAGAGAAATCTAAGGTGTATGGTGGTGTTAAGTGTATGGGGGCCCTTAAAGCGGATGTATACATATGTAACAATGACATATGTAAGATTAAATTTTGACTTTCTTCTGAGCTGGTATGATGGTGGCTTCGGGCTCCACAATCCTAAAATAATATACTTACCTGCTGTGCTGTGCTGTTTGGAATTGTATAAGCGATTCCATATTTATTCACTAGGCTCTCGAGGGTGCAATGTCGCGGCTGGCCACTGATCGCGGTATTTTTGGTAAAAATTGTGGGTGAAGATCGGCTGGTGAATCGTGCCAGATCGCGTGAGCAATAGTGTGTGATCGTCTGCCCACAATTACACACACGATTAAAATTGTGAGCGTGAGGCGATTAATCGCCTATGTGGGAACATAGCCTAACAAGAAAGCACTGGGATTTTAAGGGTATCATCACATTAATCAAATCTCCATTAACCTCCCTAGTGGTGGTGAACCGCTATTGAAGTGGGGATCGGACAAACCCCAAATACACGCGTAAAGAGAATCTCTGCCATTGATGCTTATCTGCGCTATTGGTGATTCAGAAGGGTCATGGGCCACGCCATAGATCTCCATTGTAATGGAATGGCGCCAGCAATGTGGGCAGGGGTTGTTAATCCAAGCAGAGTATTCTATACCAGCTCACCGCTAGGGAGGTTAATACAAAAATACACTTAAAAATCAAAACAAACTGAACCCATCCACATCCGAAATCATCCACCTGCATGTTAGGCTATGTTTCCATTGCATTGGGACCCCTCCCAACGTAACAGATAGACTTACCTGCTCGGCGGAGGGTCTGTCTTCATTGCGCCGAGCCGATCCGCCGGTGTAAGGCTGAACGTAGTTGTGTACGTGTAAACAGACCATCCGCCGGCAGGCAATCTCTGTGGGATACGTCGGGACCCCTGCTAAGCGTATACGCTTAGCGGAGGGGTCCCGACGTATAATGGAAACAAGCCCTAAGATGTTAATTCACAAACATTTATTAGATATTTATTAATATTATGAAAACATAAAAGATCTAAAATGTTTAGTATTTCACTAATCTGAGGCTGTAACATAATAAGCTGCTGCTGTTATCAGACTTTAAACTGTGGGCACTGCGGAGTGAGCTCTGGTAAGTGTTTCTTAATTGCCCCGGTGATTACATTGTTTCATGTCCTTGCTATGCATTACCCGAGCTGATATATCACCTGGACTGACATCTCCGAGCATCTTATTAGAATATTCACAGCATGTTCCTGCTCCATCTGTTTTTGCTCTCTGTAAAGTGGCCATTTTCTCAGATTGGAGGACTAAAATACTAGAGGTCAATTAAAGACCGTCTTTTCATCAGTACAACATGAACGGTGTCCTCTTCAACGTGGTTCAAGGACTATCGCTGCTAATCACTGAGCATCGCAGCTTCATGAGCTTCTGTTGTTACAATTTCCTCAATCGTACCACAATAAAAAAAATGATGTGTTTTGGAATTTAGACATTTTTAGAAGATAGGCTCAGAAACATATAATAATGTGTTATGGCGGACATAGACGGTTTTGATTTTTACATGTCCGTAATTTTTCGATCTCTTTACTTTTGATGGGGACCAGTGTCCCCATTCAAAGTAAATGCCAGCACACAAAGGGTGAGCAGCCGATTCTCTGCATGACCAGCCGTGCATAATGATATCATCACGCATGGGCGATTTGCAGAGAAATCGTCAGGGATTCTAACCGTCTATGACCGTCTTTAATGATATACGAACATATTTTTTTTGTATATGTATAAGGTATATATACATTTTATATATAAGGTATATATCACTGCAATGTAGTGCCAGGTCCTCCCTGATAGAGTACATAGTGATTGAGAGGTATATATCACTGCTATGTAGTGCAGGGCCGCCGTCAGAAACTTCCAGAGATATGGACCCCCTATGTCGCACTATTCATCCCTATCAAATATGGCTTCCCTATGATCATAAAGCACTACTCTACTGCACACATGCTTTCACTTCTCCTAATTTGAACACATAGATCTTTAAAACCCTGCATGATAGAACCTTGACATTTTGGGGGGTTACCAGTTAACCCCCGAGTCTACTTCTATACAAAATTTCAGGTCCCTAGCATCAACCCTTCCTATGAAGAAGTCAGCTATCCAATAATGCTTCCATAAGACCATAATGGCCTATTCTGCTACATGCATCCCTTCACTCACCTATGTGTAAAAGGGGAGTAGGGGGGTGGGTGAAAGAAGAAAAAAGAAAGAAAAAAGTATATGGGACTTGCTTAGATCAAACCACAACAAGGTATATGAAACAAATCAATTCACATTTATTACAACAAGAAAAGTTTAGAAAATATGCTAATAAAAACAAGACCAAAACTGGCCACAGTTCATGATAGTACAGATGTTACTACGTTACCAAATTGCCCCCCAAGTTGACCTCGACGCGTTTCACCCTGTTTGGGCTTCCTCAGGAGGTGTTCGTGGGATGGGACATCTGGCATTCAAACATTTGCAAAATTAATCGCAATGAACTCTGACACTGTCAATGAGCCAATCAGCCTTATAACTAACAATTTACCTGATCAGGGATGAATAATGATACTGGTAGCAACCTTAATCGAATCACCAATGTTAAAACCAAATAAGCCACAAGATGTTCAGCCTCACATATATATTACAATTTGTGGGACATAGATCATATACCCATTGAACTTATATTGAACTTGCAACACCCACCCCCCTACTCCCCTTTTACACATATTGATCCAACTGGTGGTTAAACACCTTTCTGGGTGGGTTTTTGAGTTGCCAGATAAAACATAGTCACATCTAATTGTCTCCTCTGAGACTAGATGAAGAGACTGATACTCATTGAATTTTTGTTGGATACAAGCATATAAGGGCTGACTGGTCTCCCCAACTATTATCATGGATGTAACTGTGGAGTGAATGTTTTTTGTGCTTTCTAACTAGGCTTTAGGATCAATGTTTATTTAATTTTGACAAAGTTTGATAAAGTTGACACTAGCGACAGAACTCATTTTCACACTTTCCACTGTCCAATCGGTCAGGGACGTGTGTGTGTGGGGGGTAGAATGTCGGAGTTCTCGGGCAATGGATGGGATACATGTCCCAGAAAGAAAAGGAATACAGAAAGAAGGACACAAGAAATTCCAACCTAAACTTGTTTGGCCTGAGATTGAAAAGATTAATGGAAAGGAAGTCAAAAAACTTTTTTATAAATATCTTGAGGCGAAAGTGAACCCATTCGGTCTAAGAATTCAAATCTTCCCGAATGTATCACATGTGGATGAATGGTTAAGAGCTAGATGGGAAGGTATTCTGTTCACATGCACAGAAAATATGATGAGGGCCCTAATCGAATATCATCATTTGGAATTGGGTGCAATAGACTTTGAATTAGAAACATTATATGCTGAATGCACATCAGAAATTGGAACAAACATCTTCCAAGCCAAAGAAAAATAAATAAGGGAATACTTGGATAAATACAGCCAGAAGATTTGGGAGAGAAAAGAGGAAAAGTTCCAAAAAGACCGGGGCGCATTCCTCACAGGTAGAGCCTTCAACTGGCCTAATAAAGAAAGAAAAACTAGAAATACAAAGAAAAGAGGCCACTATAAGGATGAAGGAAGTGAATCTGAACACTCTTCCACATCAACAACACATACTAATGGTAAAAAAGAAACATACCAACCCAGAAAAGGCAACCATCCCAAGAGAAGTAAAATGGAGAAACACCAGGTGACAATAAGGACAAGAAGAACCAACCGTCGAGCACAACAGACGATGACAGAAATAACCGATCTTAAACACATTCCATCACTTCCACTGATGATATACAAACTACCGATCCGAGGAAGGATGAGAAGATTGATCGACTATCAAGCAGATTAGGAGAAGCAACTATTAACCCAGAAGGTCCTAATACCAAACAAGGATCTGAACAAGGAGCAATACCGAAACAAATGCCTTTTTTTGGGGGCCAAAAACCAACAATGGGAGACAAAACACTATCACCCAAGACAACCCCTCTTTTTTTAGGATCACCAAAGACACAACGAAGACACAGCAATATAGAACAGTTTCTACAGAAAATTACAACGGACTAGAAGCAACACATCAACAAGAACGATTGGATTCGAAGGAGCCTAAAGCTGGCCATACACCTTCAGATTTCTCTGTCATTTCCTTCAGATCAGATTTTGTTTTACCAAAACCATGTAATATGAGGACCTTTCTACACCTTCCAATCACTATGTATTCTATCAGGGAGGACACTATACTACATGGTTGTTGGTAGATCTGATCTGATCTGAAGGAAATCTGACAGAGAAATCTGAAGGTGTATGGCCAGCTAAATATGAATACAGTTATCAACTTATCTAAATATCAATTAAACCCAGTGGACACTTGGTCTAAGTTTTTGTCCTGCTGAAGACATTAACCCTTTTACGATAGTGAAGGACCTACACCTTTTTTCTAGAAAGTTATTATTTAAGACCATGTTCGATAAAACTAAACTAGAGAAAAAAGAAGAGGAACGATTAAAAAACTTTAAAACTGAAGACTTCCGGGCCTTGAAAATCCTTATGCAATTAATAAAAGAACAAGAAGAATATTCCAACAGTGATACCTCTAGATGTGATGAAGATGAGGAAGAAACAAGAGGAGCAACAGCAGCTACACCCAAATTGAATAATAAATCTAACAAATTTCCATCACTAAGTCTTAACCCTAATATTCTAGCATTTACCAAACAGGTAACAAAGGAGATTTTGAACACTAACTGGAACCAGCCGACTCATCAGAACCTCAACAAACAACAGCAGAGGGCACTAAGAAATCTTGAAACAAACAAAGATATTACGATCAAAGCAGCAGACAAGGGTGGGAATATTGTCATAATGGATAGGGAACAATACACCTCTATGTGCTATAAAATCTTACATAGTAGAGACTGGTATCGTCCTATCTCAAAAACTGTGGTTGACAATTACCAACGACAGTTTCTAAAAATCATTCTTGGAGCCCGCCAGAAAAGGATAATTGATAAGGATACCTACGACTTCCTCCATGTTGCACACCCGAGAACTCCGACCTTCTATTCCCTACCAAAAATCCACAAAATGAAAGTATCACCTACCGGTAGGCCAATAGTATCGGGGATAGGAGGATTAACAGAGAAAAGCTGGCCATACACCTTGAGATTCCTCTATACAATTTCCATCAGATCAGATCTACCAACAACCATGTAGTATAGTGTCCTACCTGATAGAATACATAGTGATTGGAAGGTGTAGAAAGGTCCTCATATTACATGGTTTTGGTAAAACAAAATCTGATCTGAAGGAAATCTGACAGGGAAATCTGAAGGTGTATGGCCAGCTAAAGCGAGTAAATTTGTGGATAGTGTCCACCAAAGGAGTAGTATATATGTTCAGATGTCGTTGGTCATGCTTCTATGTAGGGAAGACTAAAAGGGAATTAAGAGTGAGAATCCAGGAACATGTTCGGGATATTGATAATGGCAGAATTACTTCGCCGATTGTCCACCATGTTGGACATATGCATAACTTTGTCATTTGTTCACTTCACTGCGCTCGAATGTGTAAAGGAAGACCCCAGAGGGGTAGACTTCGATAAAATTGTCTTGCAAAAAGAAACAAAATGGATAGTAAACTTAAACGCATCAAAATACCCTGGCCTAAATGAAATGGTCAGTTTTAAATCTTTTCTGTAGTGTCAAGTCTTGACCCCCTTTTTTACATCTTTACACATACCTACCTGGTGTAGTATGCATGTTGAATGAATGTGGTGTTATCTATACACTGATATGAAAGCATCTTAATGGTTGGTGTAGGGATCAGTCTGTCCGATCTATAAACCTGGGAAGGTTTGAAGGGCTAATGTGATAAAGGTTTTTCCTATCATGGTGCCCAACATCCCTCCCCCACAGGGAAATTCTGTAATGATTCCCCAATTACCTAAACTGAGTCAGAATGCTTGAACTCAGTATAAGCAAATGTGTAAACTGATATTCTTCCCCTTAAATATACAGGACTCGACAGTGCTGATGTCTATATCAGCATTGTATAGATTAATTTGATAATGGGAAGACACAATCATTATTATCGTTCTGCTACATAATGTGGAATCTTTTTGCAATAATTTGGAATCCTTCTGTAAGAATAGAATTAAATATTAAAAATTATATTTTGTACTGTAACTGGTATTGTCAATAACATAGCCCAACTAACAACCTTACCAGGGAGAATTTATTTAAGACTGTAATAAAATAAATAAAAAAGCACCCTTTCCAGCCTTCACCCCATTTAGCCATCTTTAAACAGAATTCAAATTGGTTTTCAACAAGCAGACATGTCCATATGTAGGCACAGGGGAACAATGTGTGGGGACTCTTGCTCATTGAGTACTCTACATATTAATATTTGGTCTCATCATCTCTCAGGGCTTGTTTCCATTGATGCAATTTAGGGCGTTTGCAGCCGCGCGGCCGCCGCCATCCACATCCATTGGAAACTTCAATATAGTTTCCACTGGTGCGGTTGTGCGCGTTCGGATGCGGATGCGGTTTAGGGCGCGTTTCTGAACGCTAGCTGCAGCGTTTTGAAACGCATCTGCGCCCCAACCGCATCCACATCTGCATTAAAAAAAATCGCATTGCAAAAACGGGCGACAACTGTGGCATGCGTTCAGCCGCGAGGTTTGCCCTTCGGTTACAACCGTGCGGCTGCAATCGCACGGGAACGCATCAATGGAAACAAAGCCTCAGAGACGATGATTCTAAACCCAGTGTCTGACGGACATAGGCTGGCACTAGGATTTTGATTGACACCACTCCCCTATGGGTGAATGGTGTCGCTGTTGGCGCTATGCTATGCGCGCTGACGTCATCACGCTTGTCAACCTGCACATTTGGATTGGCCAGATAGCTGATTTCACATTGTCTGCTTCCGGGTGTCTATCTTGCTACACCTCTTTGAGGGGAGGAGGATGGACACCATTAGGGTGTACTTTTCATACTCAGGCTGTGATTCTCCACACCTGTGCCGACCCACATGCAGCGCGACGGTGCGAAATCTACATGCCAGCCCTGGACATAAAATGGAGAGGCAAACACAAGTGTATGGTAGGATGTGGCTGGTTTGAGGGACTGCTGCTGCAGAACCTCTTGGCGGTTTTTCACAGCAAGGCACAACTGGGACTTTTCCCTACACAAACGTGAGTCTTTTATCATATTCTGAGTGTTTATGGTGAGGATCTTTCTGACCCCAATACTATACACTGACTTAACCTGTGTCTGCAAGTGAATGACAACAGGAAGTTGTTTTGCTTTGACTCTGTGTTGTTTTAGATGCTGTATACTTGCTTTCTACCAGCCGCAGTTTAGTTTACATTGGATTGTTTTATCTATTTATTTATACTAGGACCACTTTGCTTCCAGGAAAGTCTATTAATATATAAGCCCCTCCCGTCCAGTGGACTGCTGCTATTACCCTCTTGTGCAATATGTGAGGCTGAACATCTTGTGGCTTATTTGGTATTAACATTGGTGATTCGATTAAGGCTGCTACCAGTATCATTATTCATCCCTGATCAGGTAAATTGTTAGTTATATGGCTGATTGGCTCATTGACAGTGTCAGAGTTCATTGTGATTAATTTTGCAAATGTTTGAATGCCAGATGTCCCATTACACGAACCCCTCCTGAGGAAGCCCAAACAGGGTGAAACGCGTCGAGGTCAACTTGGGGGGCAATTTGGTAACGTAGTAACATCTGTACTATCATGAACTGTGGCCGGTTTTGGTCTTGTTTTTATTAGCATATTTTCTAAACTTTTCTTGTTGTAATAAATGTGAATTGATTTGTTTCATATACCTTGTTGTGGTTTGATCTAAGCAAGTCCCATATACTTTTTTCTTTCTGATCTACCTTCACTCACCTAGTTTGAACACCCAGATCTTTAAGACCCTATGTAGTACAACCTTGAAATTAACCTAGTAAGTTAACACCTGAGACCATGCAAATATCACACCCTTGGAGAGCAGGCATCCCTGTTGTGTGCCCCTGTAGATTGGGTAAGGAGAGGAGATATACTGTATTTTCTGGCGTATACGACTACTTTTAAACTCAGGAAAATCTTCTCAAAAGTCGGGGGTCGTCTTATATGCCGAGTGCTCAAACTTCTGAGCCAGAGGAGTCTGCCTGTCTGACATCGGAAGCGCCCCCTTATCCCCCTCCCTTTCTCCCTCCTCGATGTGTGAGACAAAGCCGACATGCTCACTAAAGGCTGTGGCTCCAGTGGCTGAAACTGGTATTGCAGCTCAAACACATTAAAACACCTTCACTGTATCATGTGACATGATATCAGTTACATTTTTGATTGCCAAAATTCTTTGAATAAAATGTATACAAATTGTGTCACTTGGATAACCGCAAGTAAACATTAATATGAGAGGTTGCAGTTACGGGTGTGAAATTAGGAATGTAAATTACTAAAAAAAAAAAGAGTAGACATATGTAAGGCCATGGGTCCTCTGCTTTTTCCCTGAGCTGGCGAAAAAAATGACACGCGCCGGCACATTTGCCAGTGCATTTCCCGTGACTTGCAGGCAGTTTGCCCATGTCATAAGAATAAAAATTACCATATTAAAAGCAAATCTAATGTTTTTTAAAATTTTATTTGGTGTGTGTTTGAAGGGGTAGTCTTATACGGGGAATATACCCCAAACTCTATATTTTAAGTGGAAAAGTTGGGGGTCGTCTTATACACCCAGTCGTCTTATACGCCGGAAAATACGGTAGTTATATTTGACACTGGCAGTGGGATTGCCATACAGAGATCTAACCCATTTTTTGTTGAGCCTTTTTGATGCTCCAATAATGTGGAGTCGCCTCACTGGGAGCCCCATTTGCAGCATGGATGTAGTCTCTGGGGTTAATTGGTAACCCCCCACCAAATTTCAAAATTCTGCTATGAAGGGTTTTTATGATCTGGGTGTAGGTGAGTGAAAGGATTCATGTAGTAGAGCAGGCCTTTATGGTCATTTTTTGATAGTGGGCTTTTTAGTAAGAATGGTTGGAGCCTGGGAAATTTTTGCATAGATGTAGTCTCCCGGGTTAACTAGTAACCCCCCAAATGTCATGGTTCTAATATATAGGGTTTCCAATATCTTAGTGTTCAAATTAGGATAAGTGAAAGGATGCATGTAGCAGAGTAGGCCATTATGGGCTTATGGAAGTATATATGATAGCTGACTTCTTAGTAGGAAGAGTTGGAGCTAGGGGCATGACATTTTCCATGGATGTAGTCTCAGGGGTTAACTGGTAAACCCCAAAATTTCAATGTTCTACCATGTAGGGTTTCAAAGATCTATGAGTTCAAATAGGCAAGTGCAATGTTGCATATAGGAGTATATCACTCTGGCAATGAAGAAGCATTATCTGATAACTGGAATTTAGCTGAAATTTTACTTATAAGTGTTGTAGCTAGAGGGGTGAAACTCGGGGTGTAAGTAGTAGTAGGTGAGCATTACTGATCCTGAAAGTTTTATGATTACACTATTAATGGTTTTTGTGCTATGAGTTATTTAAAGCTACAGTGTCACACAGGTTTTTGGTTTAGCTTCTAGAGCACAGCTGGAGAGGAGAGGGTGTGTCCTATCCTGCGTTTTTATTGGCTGGGGAGGATGTATTTGTGGGAGGAGCTACAGAAAGCAGTATCTGACAGAACACTGGCAGTCCAGAAATAACACAGTGAGGAGAGGCTGCCATGCTGATCAGGCAGCCAGCCGGGCCCCCCTAGCTGCTTGGGCCCGGGATGGGAGGCCTCTTCTGTCCCCCCCTGACGGCGGCCCTGATGTAGTGCTGGGTCCTCCCTGATATAATACATAGTGATTGGAAGGTATATATCACTGAGTGCCGGGTCCTCCCTAATGACTACATAGTGAATTGGAGGTATAATATCCTGCTATGTAGTGTCGGGTCTCCCTGAAAGAACACAAGTGATTTGAGATGGTTTATACCCACCAATATGTAGGGCCCAGGCACTCCCTATAAAAAACATATTGATTGGAAGGTATATATCACTGGGGCTATGTTTTCCCGGGTTCCCTAATAGAATACAGAGTGTTGGAAGGAGTATAATCACTGCTATGTAAGTGCTGGGTCCTCCCTGATAGATCATGTGATTTGGAAGTAATCTATCAATGCTATGTAGTGTCGATTCCTCCCTGATAGAATCCACAGTGGATTGGAAGGTATTTCACTGCTATGTAGGTGTCAGGTTCCCCTCCCTGATAGAATACATAGTGATTGGAAGGTATATATCACTGCTCAGTAGTGTTGGGATCTACCTGTTAGAATACATAGTGATTGGAAGGTATATATCACTGCTATGTAGTGTTGGGATCTACCTGTTAGAATACATAGTGAGCCTAAAGGAGGAGAATGGCAGAGATTTCCACTGTGGCTTCTTGTAAATTCTCTAAATAACTACTTATGTTTCTATATGGACTTACTAATAAATAATATAAAACAAAAATATGTGATCACCCTAAAAACTCACATACATCCCCATCAATGATTAGTACAGTCATGGGAACATGATGCAAGCATATTTTAGCCCCAAAGTGCACAAAAGTTTACATTTCTGCACATTAATCCTTATTTGTCATGTAATTGCCTGACCACCAGCTTGCAAATGAGGAACCTCTTGCAGAGATTTTATTCTCCTGCCTAGCTTTGTGTCATCTACATGTGCATGGTCTAACTGATCTCTGGTTTTCTCATACACTGGTAATTACCTGTAGGAATAAATCACCCCAGCCAGACGGTATTCCTGCTGACATTAAACAAGAGGTATCCAGCTAATCTGTTTAATAGGTTACTCCAAGAAAATACATTTCTGCAATCCTGATGTGATGCGGTGATGTTGGTCATTTTGAAACAAGATATAGTTCTGTTTCCTCTTAGTGTAAGTCATGCTAGCTAAAAAAAAAACCTAAAGCTGCAGAGAATCCTCCATAATGTACTTCCCATTTCTGCCTCTTGAACATGCTTATGACAATTTATTACTGCCTAAAAGTGATGGCCGAAAAGTTCGCCCGGCGGACATAGCATGTTCGCAGTTCGCAATGCCGGCGAGCATTATAGGTGTTCGACCTACCCCCTACACCTTAACATGGAGACAAAGTGCAACCCCTCACCCTATAGTCAGGTGGTACAGTACAGCCAATAACACTGTCTTTCTCTCCTGGAGGATACCACACTTTATAAAAGAACCAGCGGCCATTTTTACATTTATCCTGTGTCTGCAGTACTAGATAGATAGGGTGAGCTGCTGCTGATTGAGGGATGGCTGAGCTACTTTGCTATTATACTCCATCCAGTGATCTTTAGCTATAGCTAGGTATTCTGTTACATGTAGTTCATCATTAATGAGCCACAAAAGTCCTTTTCTGGAGATGGGGTATGCTGTATTATGCATTTCAGAGAGATCTGACTAAATGTGATGCGCTGAAAAGGTACTGACAGGTAACTTTTGGCAAAATCTTTAATTTCTAAAGAAAACAGTATTTTAAAGAATCCATATTTTGGAGGAGAAGTTTAGCCATTGATCCCACTCTGGCGTGACACTGTCCAGGTGCTTGCATTCTTTTGACTTTTTTGTATTGGTATTTTGGTTACAAATATGACCTGAAGGTTTGAGAAGTTTGCCCTCCATTAAAGTCAATCGAGGTTTGCAGTTCACATGTTTGCAGCTGATGTTCGTCCATTACTACTGCCTAATGATTGGCCCAGAGACAGTGGCGTCACTAGGCTTGGTGTCACCTGGTGCTGGAAACCCATAGTGTGATACATAGTGTCATATATGGTATGCTGCAAGTAATGAGAAATAGTGATGAGCAGTAGAGAAATTTCTTTTCAAAAATTCGACCATTTCGAGTTAATTGCAAAGCCCCTGCACATGCTATAATCACCAAACTTACTGGAGATGTAGAGAAGGGTTGGGGGTATAATGCAAAAAAATATATATTGCTCTAGCACAAAAAGTTTTTGCACAAATTAAGTTCAAAGTCAAGTAAAAATTTAGAAAATCGGAATTTCGACTTTTGATTTTGAAGTTAATTTATATAAAAACGACATATGCTAGACCAAAACTTATTTTTTGAAATGTTCCCACAACCCTTCTCTCCATCTCCAGTAATTTTGGTGATGATAAAATTTTCAAGGGCTTTGCAATCACCTCACAAATTTAGCAAGACAAAAAATTTGACCATCTCTAATGAGCGGCTTAGGCAATACTCGACTTCACAATATTTTGCTAATAATTCTTCTAATTTTCAATCACATATTCAAAAATATATTTGCCTCACAATTACCTTCAAAATGAATGGTCACATGTGCTTAAGAGGTGAAACTAATATATGAAAAACCATATATTTTTTTCCAGACCAAAGACGCACAGGATCATAAGACGCACCCAGTTTTTAGAGCCGGAATACAAGAAAAAAAATATTCGAGCATAATCACAATTGCAAAAAATTTTTTAATGCAGTTTCAAGTTCAGCCACTAGATGTCCATAGGAACACCTGCCGTCGAGAGAGGTCATCGGCTTCCTTCTCACACACATCAGGAGGGGGGGGGGGGTGCTGCATTCGTCTTCTCCTTCTATGGCTGCCAGCAAGACTGTGTGACTGAAGGATGTATTGCCCTGACTATGTGTGTCTCTCCTGCTCTGATAGGCTCTTTGCCTGCCTTTCAGGGCACTGAGAGGCATCACATAGTTCTGGACAGCTGAAAAGCACAGACAAACTGTATGGGGCAGACGAACCAATGTGGACACTTGAGACCTCAAACCCATGCGGGTCTCACATTCGGACAATAAGACACACCCTTATTTTCCTCCCAAAAATACAGTAGACTGATTACATGCAAAGCAAGTATTAACACCCATGTTTGCAGCCATTACTACTGGCCAATCAAGCACAGTATTCCCATGGTCATTGAACCAGGTTTTGGTAGCTTTGGCAGTGTGGGCCAGTGCCAGGTCCTGCTGGAAAAAGAAGTCAGCATCTCCATAAAGCTCTGTGTCTGCGGAAGGAAGCATGAAGTGCTCCAAAATCTCCTGGTAGACGCTGCAGTGACTCTGCACTTAATAAAGCACAGTGGGTGAACACCAGCAGATGACATGGCTCCCCCAAATCTGTTTTGGTATTTTATGTTTATTTATGTTACAGCTTGTTATATAAATGTTTAGCTTTATTTAAAGGAACATCTGCTAAAGAAGCCATTCATGGCGAGATACATTTGACCTATGACAAGTTGAACCTTTCTATATAAATAAGTTGGTTTTATGGGTAGCTGTCAGCCTCCTGGGTCACCTGGGGGGAGCGCGGCGCCATCGGGGTCCCCAGTATAGTGGGGTCCCCGAGGGGTGGCTGCGTCCTCCCCAGGATGATTACTGACTCCTGGATTGTTTGGGATCCCCTCCATGGGGTACCCCGGAAGCGGTGGAAGCCTCTGCAAACTCAGCCAGCGTGCGAGCAATGCTGCAGTGCGAGAAGCGCATCTGCTCATGCGCTGTACCGGTGGCATAGACGGGCCATCGCGCACATCTGCCATTCTTAATAGGACAAATACCCCTCCCTTCTGCCGTCACTTCCTGCGAGGGGAGGGGTGCTTAATTGATCACTTGTGCAATAAATAGTTGATAGCAGCAACAGACAAGTGCTGTTGTATTGGCAGTTACTGTGTTTATGAACTTGAAGCTTTAGCGTATGTCCATCTTCCCCACTTTGATCGACCGCTCCGTTTATACGAACCTTGGCTTGCCTACCTACCCACCCCCGTCACCCACCCTACTCTTCTATCTGAAATCCCGACTACTAGCGTTGTTAAAATAATCGATATTCTCTTGACAGGCCATGGCACGCAGCCCTGACCCCTTGCTTGACTCTCGACTATCCTGACTCTCTCTAGCCCTTCTGACTTCGGAATTGGACACACTCTACTACCACTCTCTAATCGCTATACTTCCTTCCCACATTGGAAGCAGACCCTGCCATTACCTTCCTGTCCTACAGGGGTACTGACCCATCTTGGTGAACCCCTGTCCTACCCTCCCGGCAAACACCCCCCACCCCCCGTCGCCCCCTCCTCGGGACCATCTCCCATCTCCCATTAGGTGGGCTCTTGGCCCTGGAAGACCACGGTTCCCCCCCTCCACCGACCTCCTCCCCCCCTTCGTTCCGGCTTCCTTTCCTGTCATCCGAACCCCCCGTAGGACCTAGGTTCCAAATACAACAGCCATTTGACTGCTTCTGGAAGTGGCCCCACACAGGATTGACCTGCTGTGTAAACGCTAGAGGAGCTACGTGTGTCAATGGGACCATAGCAACAGACCACCCAAGTCTTGTGGAACAGAAGCCAAGCACACACCAAGAGATCCACAACAACATCACATCACCCTAACAAGGTAACGCCCAAGATCTCTATGGGCCCGAGAAGTTCTCCTGGGCTCCAGAAAACTTCAGGACTTCAACATGCATGTGAGTTTGCATTTCTCTCTTTTTAAATTTACTACCACTCACATACCCCACTGAACACTCCTTGTGGTGTACGATTATTACCCTCTTTCAAGGTGAAGCCCAGACATTGGGCTTTTCAGTCTCATGGATGCGGAAGGAACCCATTTTTGACCTCTGTTGACGAGTTTTTTCAGGACATTGGGAGAACTCTAATTCTGACGCCTTTCCAGGTGGAGCCGCTGAGACTGGGGTTGCCCCCATACTAACAACAAGGACGACGCACTGTTGAGAATACATCAGTGAAATTCCGCCGCCATTTCCGCTGACACGTCCCTGGAATGTGAGCCAGCCCTCAGGTCAGTCTTCAAGCAGGGCCTATCATAACAAGTTTTTGAAAGACGGCTTCGCCAGAGTTGGGTACCTGTGTCCATATTCTTAAGCTCAATGTCTCACTTGTCAACCCCAAGATTGACAGCTCTCAAGTGCAGACGGTCAGAAGACCTTCCCACCCTCCCATGCGGGCCCCTCAAGGGACGCTAGGAGCGCCCTCAAAGACTCCAGTCAAGTACATATCCTCTTTTGGCCCCTACTTTCTTAAATCCCCTGGGCCCTGGAGGCTCAGCCTCCACCCTAACCCATGCAATTAGGAGTATCCAGAAATACCAAGCCTCACATCAGGAGAAAAGATCAGAAGGTTCTCCCTACGCGTCTCTGCTGCATCTACTGTGGTAACCCGTGTCCACTTTCTTTCTCGCTATTGTCCATCATGAACCCACACAAGGTAGCAACACTTCCGTCTCTTCCATACTCCACCTGTTTCATCACGTCCCCATTATAACTCACCTGTATCTATCATCCTTCTTCTACAGGTTCATGGAAACCAACATGAAATATTCCAGCAGATAACTCGATTCAGGTGCATTTACATTCTTTGAATCTTCATTATCAGCCTCGTTCCTCTTGGACTACCCGTTAGACCTCTGAGTACACCCCCTGACATCTCACTTGCTACTTTCTCACCACCCCTCAACTCCGACCCCGTCCTCATGTTAGTATACCATGCCCCTATTCCACGTCTCCTCCATAATGGACATACTGAACACACCTCGTTTTGCAGCTATAAATCTCCTTTGTCCCCATCATCCTTGGAGCTACCTTGGTTAAAGACGCACAATCCCAATATCAACGGTTTCTGGGGGCGGCTTCACTTCACTTTCTCAGTACTGTCGGACATCCACTTCAGTTTCCACTCTCGTCCCTCTCACTCAGACATTCACTCCCTCTGACGAATTTCAAAGACATCCCGTATACCTACGAGATTTCCTGCTTGTTTCGTTCGACCTAAAGCTGTGGTAAAACCACCCCCCACACCGGCCTCGGACCTGTGCTATAGATCCTCCTCCCATGGGCTAAATCCCATTCTATACGGACCTATCCCCCTCTTGGCCTGAACAGCCACCCCTGAAGGAATACCCTGAGACTACTTACGGAATGGATTCATTCGTCCATCTACATCACCCGGCAGGACGGGACTTTCCTTCCTTTTCTGTTGAAAACCAAGGAAAGACCATCAGCCCCATTGTGGACTATGGAACTGAATCTCATCACCATCAAAACCGGTACTCCCCTTCCGTTAATGCCGGATCTTATGCAGAAACTTACCCACGCAAAAACTATTCACTCAGCTGGTCCTGCGAGGAAGCATACAACCTCATTCGCATTAAGCCACGGTGACGAATGGGACCTGCTTTTTGTACTAACTGGGGCATTTTCGAGTATCTGGTTATGCCTTTCGGATTGTGTAATGCCCCCGCACGTGTTTCAGGCATTCATAATGACTGTTTCCGCGATATTATGACCAGTTCGTAATAGTCTATTTAGTGATATCTTGTTTTCCTCCCCAGATCCCCAGCTCGCATCGGTTCCCCAGTCCGTATAGTATTGACCATGCTCCGTCACATACATTCGTTATTCGCAAACCTATCAACATGCGAGTGGGAGAACTACATCACCAGATTTCTTTCTCGTTAAGCATAAGCCTGACGGGGTTTCAATTTACCCCCCCCCATGTGACGCGGTGAAGGATGGCCCTATTCCCCTCCTCGCAACGGCGGTTTTCAAAAGACTTCTGGTGTTCCGCCGAACTTTCTTATAGACGCTTCATAAAGGGATTCTTCTCCAAATTGGCTCCTCCCCCCTCACTGTCACTTACCCAGTACTTAAAATCAAGTCCCGTTGGTCCCCCCGAGCTCAACTCGTCTTTTTGACGCTTGAAGACCTTTGTTCCCACCCTACCCCACCATTTTAAAACATCCAGACCCTGCTCTCTACCTTTCGTGTTGGTAGGTGGACGCCTCCAGAAGACTCAATCGGGTCCATACTGTCCCAAAGGGCTAGGCCCTAAACCGTTTTGGCACCCCCGTCTTCTTTCTTCCAGAAACTTGACGACTTGCGGAAAGACCACATTTACGTGGCGGGCCTAGAAATGCTGGCCTAAAACTGCCAATGGAGGACTGGGAACACCTCCTCGAAGGAGCCTTAACACCCTCCCCTTTTGGTTTTTCAGTCATACAAACCTGAGTACTCATAAACGCCCGCAGATTAAAATTCCAGCCAAGCCCCCGTTGACTTCCTTCTTTTCAAGGTTCAGTTTTCAGTCACTATACCCTTCCGGGTCGCCCAGAACGGGAACGGATGCTCCCTCTCACGGATGCACCCGGATACCCCCCGAAAAGCATCCATCTTCCCCATTCTCCCGGCCAACCCAGTTCTCTTCTTTCTTCTTCTTCTTCTTCTTCTCTTTCCTCCCAACCTTTCGCCGTGCTCTACAGGTCCCTGAACTCTTTGCTATTCCCAGATCATCCACCCTCAATGACTGATGTATGGAAGGGGATAAAACTCCTTCGTTCCCCGGAGCATCGCCAAACGTCATGGAGTCCCCTGTAACGACTCCCATTGGCATGGCCATTTTTCGGTTTGAGCGCCACTAACAATTGCTGCCAGCGAACCTTCATGTGTGGCCATAACTGACCTTCTGATTGCAAACAATATATTTCCTCGTGCTCAACGTGTTTGTAGGGCCAAGCACCCCCAGGCTGCTCCCCTATTGCCTCTCTACACATCCTCCCTCCTCCATTCCCCAGCCTATTGCAAGCCGTAGCTATGGCACCTTCATTTACTGATCTTCCCCCCCTCAAATGGACCACTTGATCATGGGTAGTAGACCGTCTATCCAAGATGGCCCATTTCATTCCCTTCCAGTCCCCTTCCCTCGCCCTAGAAACGGCCAGAGCATTTGTGCGGGAGGTAGTTTTTGCATGGGTCCCTCCACTGTTCCTGTCCAGATAGGGTGTCCTCATTTTACTTTACGGTTTTGGAGGGAGTTTTTGTCGGGTCCTTGGTGGAGACGCTTTTTTTCCTGGTTATCATCCGCGCACTACGGACCAGGTGGAGAGGACCAATCAGCGCGCTCGAACAATATCTTCGATGCTACATCGCGATCTCAGAGACTTGTCATCCCTGCTTCCCTTGGCTGAATTCGCTTCAACAACGCGTGACCTCTCTACCCAAGGTCATCCGTTCTTTGCGAACTATTGTTATCATCCTTGCATGTGGCGCCGTCCCCTGCCGTCCTCCTCCCTGTACCCTTGGGCTCTTGCTCGGGCCGGTTCCGTGGCGACACCCCTGGCTAACCCCGTAGGGTGCGGGGGTGTCTCAAGAGTTATGAAGGTGATGGCTGATCTGAGGCGTCCGTCCCTTTCCCTCCAGTGTGGTGGGGGTACTCTGTATGGTTATCACTGCTTACTTTGGCGGTTGCGGTGCCCTTCACGAAGTTGGTCCGTTTATTTCTCGTTCATGGTGGAGGCGCTGTGGGTTCACCCGCATCCGTTTTGCCTTCCTGACTCCTGGAGGGTGCACCCCCGGTTTTCCACGTTCTCCATGTTAACCGGTGGCGCCAGGTTGCCGTCCCTCCCTTGCCCCTGGTTCCTCCTCCCCCCCCCGGAGTGGTGGATGGTTGCGCTGGAATTTGAGGTCCAGGGCATGTTCTGGTTCCCGTGGTTTCCGCGGCCGGCTCCAGTATTTGGTGTTTGTGGAGGTCATCCCTTTGTAGGTGCCTCCTGGAGCCGGCTGCGTGGCTTCCGGGCTCCGGAGTTGGTTGCCGCCTTTCTCATGCTTCGGCACCCCCTCGAAGCCCGTGCCTTGCTGCGTCGGAGCCCTCCCTTGGGGGGGGGCCTTTCAGCCTCCTGGTCACACCTGGGGGGAGGCGCGGCGCCATCGGGTCCCCAGTATGGTTGTGGGGTCCCCGAGGGTGGCTTCTTCCTCCCCAGGTGATTACTGCACCTCTGGCTTGTTGGGGATACACCCTGCCATGGGGTACCCCCGGAGCGGTGGAATGCTCTTCATGCAGCCAAGCGCCGTGTCAGAGCAATGCGCTCAGTGCAAGTCGCATCTGCTCATCCTGGACCGTTTAATCCTCACGCTGCGCGCCTCACAGCATTGCACATTCTTAAAGAGACATACCCCTCCCTCTCTTGCATTCACTTCCTGCATGTGGTAGGGTGCTTCTTGATTCACTGGTGCATCAATAGTCTGAGCAGACTCACAGACAAGTGCTGTTGTATTGCATACTGTGTTAACCTTGATCTTTATGTCGCTATCTCCTTCCCCACTTTGATCGACCTCCCGTGTACCGAACCCTTGCTTGCCTACCCTTCTACCCTACTTCTGGAATCACCGACTACTCTACCTGCTTGTTTATTAACCTATTTCTCTTGACTGCCGCCCATCCCTGACCCTTTCTTGACTCGCTATCCTTACTTCTCCGCCCTTCTTCTTCTGAATTGGACACACTCTCTCTTCAATAGCTGAGACTTCCACATTGGGCAGACCCCCCCATACCTTCCCTGTCCTACCGGGGGTAACGACCACTTGGGGGGGACCTGTCCTACCTGCCCGCGGAAACACCACCGGTGCCCTCCTCCTGGTACTCTCGGCCCCATCCTCCTTAGGGGGGCCTGTTGAAGACCGGTTCCACGGACTAGACTCCTCCCCCCGTGGTCGTTCCCTTTCCTGTCATCGCGAACCCCGTAGGATATTTTACAGTAGCAAAATGTATATTTACATTGTGTCATATGTACAGCTCGTTTATGTATTCACATAATAAACAAAGATGTTATTAACTGAAATATGTTGCCATGAATATCTTTGTTGTCCTACATTTAATATTCTGAAAACTTAAGTTTTTTTGCCTCAAAACTATTGTATATTTTTTAAACGACTCATCTTTGGACAGCTTGCGTGTAAAAATAAATAATCCATTAATAGTGAGGAAAATATTCCCCATAATGCTGGGACCAGAGTCACTCTTCCTTAATTATCTTTGAGACACACAACTCACTGTCATGAATCTTCATTTGGCATTACTTGGCCAATTTTGGGCTCAGGGAAATAAAAATTAATTGGCTAAAAATCCTACCTCCTGACTCCTGACCACTTACCTCTTCATTGCCATCTGCCATCAAAACTCTCAATAAGTCAATGCATAGAATTATAGAATACAATAACGATTAAAAACATGTTAGCCATGTATCCAAGGCGTAATAAATGCCAAAAGTCTGAAATGATCACATGTCACTAATGTTTCAAGGACAAACCCCCTCTATACTGGAGTTCAGGACCGTTTCTAGCATTTAAGAGGCCCTATGCAAGATGATTGCCTGGGGCCCCCTTGGAAAAAGTTGAACAGGGGGGGGTGCTAGTGGAAAAAAGTTTTTGAGCTGAGGGGAAGTTTGGTTGCTTGGGTTGGTGGTTTGTGCTAGTGGAAAATGTTTTTGAGGGGGGGGGTTGCTAGTGGTAAAAAGTTTTTGAGCAGGGGGGAGGGGTGGTGCTAGTGGTGCTTCCTTATCTCTAACACCTACCACTTGTCAAAAGGATCGCGCTGTCAGTACAGATGTCAGTGCGGCCGAGTCCGGAGTCATGTGTGCGGAGTACAGAACCAGGGACCATTGGGGGCACCCAAAGGTCCCTGAGTGGGAGAAAGGCCCTGCTGGAGATGGTCCAAAAAATTGATAATCAAACTTATAGGTCGAAATTCTTACTTTTTTGTCAGAATTTGGATTCTACATAATGAGTTTTTGCTTAAAAATTTGACATTTTACCTTGACTTGTAGTATTTTGCACAAATTTGTAACAGATATAAATTTTTATAAACCATAACTAAAGAAAAAATGTTTAAATCTAAAAATGTATACAAATCCTACAGCCTACGGAATGAGTATAAAGGGCTTCTTTAAACCATTCCTGAAGGGGTTTAAATGTACAAAAAAAAACACAACCCCATATAAAATTTATATAAGATAAATCCATTCAATCAATAAAATAAAAACATATTTACAAACAATATCTCCCGCTGAAATACTTGTTGGCAAAGTAGCAGGAAAAATGTCCCACGCTACTGCGCATGTACAACAGGTTACTTGAGGTAATGTTTATTTACATTTGGGAACCCAGCCAGGGCTGAGCAAGTGTTTATGCTCAGCACTGGCTGGGTGGAGCTGCACTCCATCAAGACCCAACCTGGACTTTAACACTACTGTATAATGTTTCTCTATGTACAGAGACTTAATGATACCACGTCGGGCTATTTCACACGATAGGCCTTGATTTTCTGTTAGCTTAGGGTATAACCACCATACCATAGTACACTTCATCCATAGTACAGTGTGGGGGATCAGCTCCAAACGGGTTCTCTCAAAGCATCAATCCATGCGCCATGTTTTACCTTTTAGGGCTCCTGCCCGTGTTTATTTGTGAAACAAACATATCAAAGTCCAAACCAAAATTCCCCTCACAGGGGTTAACATAAGTCAAATGAAAAAAAGTTCTTCCTTGGGAGCCCTAACACACTGGACTCTGCAGCTATTTGGAGTCACACCTAGCTCCAATCACCTGCAACCCAGGTGTTAACTGTTTAGTGGACCCTGGGGGAATAGGGAGGCCCACCCAATTCCATCCTCTCTATCCCAGAGTCCGGGAGCCCTTTAAGAAAACAAAACTAAAACAAAATACATCTAGCAACCTAAAGCCGGCCATAGACGTCCTGATCTATGGCCGACATTTAGCAGACTCTTCACAGCGTGGTGACGTCACCACGCTGTGAGCAGTCTGCTACAGAACGGACAGAAATTCTGTGTGTTCCACTAACACACGGAACTCCTGTCAGACTGTAGCCAATTAACTCGGAGGGGGAGGAGACTCCCCCTCCGAGTTAACAGCCTGCAGCACAGTCGGGCAGAAAAAAAAACAGCAGGACGGATCCGTGTGCGATCCGACCTGCCGGCTTTTTTTCTACAAAACGCAAGGTGGGTTCCCTCATAGTTGCGGCCGACCAACCTTTATGTGCTCGGCGGGAGCGAGCACGCAGGTTGGTCTGCTACAACTATGGCTGGGAAGCGGCCCGTCTATGGTGGGCTTTATGGTGCTGGGCAATAATCATTCCCGGACTCCTTCCAGGAACCACCCAACTAATTCACGGTCTAATTTCATAGTGACAGATGACCAGTCTGTCACAACAGCTTTTTCTAACTTGTGTGTGGAGTTTTCACATATAATGCACTGCTGAGTGTAGTTTGGAAACGCTAAAATTTTCAATACATTTATATTAAAAACGCTTATGCAGCATGTTTGAAACACATATGGTGTGTACTGAGCAACACACAACCCATAAAGCTTGTGTTGCTACCACACAAAGCAGAAAAGATAGTGTAAAATAATCCTTATAGGAAGTGATGGAGTGTCCACACATAGTATCATTTGAGGAAACAAGAGTTTGTACTACATGGAGTCACAAAGCTCACACAGGTTCTATCTTTTGCCAAAGTGTTCAAGATTAGAATGATAATGCGGGGCTGGAGTTCTACTTTAGTTCCTTCTAAAAAACTGCTACCCAGGCTGTTTTAATCTAAAACCAATTGTGATGGAGGATCCTCAATCTGGATGAGACAGAATGGGAGGACATGGTTGAGCTCTCACCTTTAACAGAGAATATGCTTACACAGTTCTTTGTGATTTAACAAACGTAGCTCATATTATAATGCATATTTAGAATGTATGGCTGGCCAAATCCCCAACTCGTACTCTGTCATACAGGGAAAGAGGTTTATAATGGTTTTATCACCTGCTTTTTCTAGTATAGGTGCCATCAGTGGTGGTACTAGGGCAAATTGGGGGTTAAAAGAACATCTGCATGTGTGGGCTGGCTTGAGGACACCTGTCTCGTTAGCCTGGGGGCTATTTCGGTGTTCTCCACCCTCTCACACTTGCTGAGCATTTAACTTGAATCTGTATCTAAACCTGCAATCTGATTGTGATCTGTATCTGGCCTCTGGTTCTCTAAATCTGAACTTGAACCTTTTGTGTTTCCTGTTGTCCGGTTCAATAAACCATATTCAGCTTATCTCTGTCTGGTGTCAGTGTGTGCTGCCTGCCTGGTCACCCCTCTGCCTGGATCCCTGACAGTTCTGAAAGGTAGACATTAACAGTAGCTTCTCAAGTCTCCTTTGGCCCAGGAGCCAGCCATTGTGAAACTGGAGGTAGGCGCTTCACCAGGTTTGGTGGAGGAAGCGAGGCTTGCAGCCTGGATGATTGGATGCTGGAAGTATGGTGATGCCAGGAATGAGGAAGAAGGGAGGGTAATTATGTCGTTTTTAATGATTGATGATGGGTTTGCCTGGATGAAGACACACAGTATTCTTGAGCTGTGTTAGCAGACTCAAGTTGGGGGGTAGCCAGTTTAAGGTATAAGGTAAACTCTATTGGCTGAAAATACAAATAGAACAATCAATTCCAAACGTCCATGTAGGTTATGAATAAAAACTATATCCACAAGGATGTTTTACATAGAACAGTAGATGAGTCCTTTAAAAGTCAACATGTTTTGCCCTGTAGGTAGGGCTTCCTCAGGAAAGTATGGAGACTATTCCTCAAAGAAACAGACAACGAATTGCATTCATGTACAATGCTCATATATACTATCTGTTTCTTTGATAAATAATCTCCACACTTTCCTGAGGAAGCCCTACCTACAGGGCGAAACGTGTTGAACTGTATCTAGGAGCAACAGGGATATACTCTCTCTTGTCTCTTTGGCAAGCCCTTATTCAACCACCAAGACTTTTAAAGGACTCATAAACTGTTCTATGGAATATGGAGACATTTTCTATTCTTATGCAACCTGGACTATTTTAATTTTCAATAAATGATTGTTCTATTTGTATTTTTTAGCCTATAGAGTTTGCTTTGTACCTTTAAAGTCCCTGGAGACTGGCCACCCCCCACTAACACACCTCAAGAATGCTGTGTGTTTGTGTGGCCTCTGGGGGCACCATACAATGCCTCTGGGAAGTTTAGTATGCAGTATGCAGAGTGTGATTACATATTTGAGCAGTCACTGCTCTGAAAGATGAAGTATTTCCTCCTCAACGCAAAGCTGCTTCATTTGAAGTACATTGGGGATTATGGGCTTGACTCCACTGTGCAGGAATTTTGGCGCAGTGAGTAAGCCCCCCCCACATTTATATCCCCCGACCTATCACTTCAAGCCTCTGTCGCGGTTATGTGTACATGAGGCCCTTCATCATTATAAACATGACGGAGGCTTGATATATTATGCATCCATTGACAACCAAACAAACCATTTATTCAAGCAATAACAGAGCTAAGGGAAACGGATGTAACACAAATTCAGGGGAAACGTCCTGAAGGAGGGATACTGGCTTGAGGGATTCTGCCTGAGGGCTTGAGGGATTCTGCCTGTCCCTGACTGGGGACAGGTTCTCTTCAACAAATGGGAACATGAATACCTCCTCACCACAGTGGGTTATGGAGACCATAGGGCTCATCCAGTAGATTGTGTGGGTATCGGTAACTCCACTGGTCAGGACACGGACCGCGACACCCCACTTCAACAGAGTAACCTGGCTGGCACCAGACAGGAACACTGGATAAGCAACTGGAGAGTGCATGCTGTTAGGTCAACCGGCTGCTCACACGTCGGTATACACAGGGTAGGGCGATGAACCTGTAGACAGTGCAGTTGCTGTTATCTCATCAGGTCCCACTCCTCTGGACTGATCCTTCTCTTCCTGTGTGTCAGCTTTATAACCCTCCTGCCCCCAGAGCCTCATGGGTCACAGGATTAAAGGGGACAACACCTTAATGGGAATTGCACTCATTGGATGCGGTAACATCAGTGTATCCAAGCAATTAATAGAGCCTTAATCATTACAGTAAAGTCTTTTTTTTACAGATAGTCCAAATTATATAATGTTGGCCTTCGATGGAAGCAAAGTACAAAAGGTGATTAAAGGCAGGGGTGCACATAACTTTTTCAGTGAGCTCCTCAGATGAGTACCAGGAGATGTGATTGGTACTCACCCCATATGTATGTGGTCTTCCTCACTGTCTCCCTCACTGTCCTCTGCATCAGCTTCCTACATGGTAAGTTCTGCTGCAGATGGACCACCCTGTTCCTGATTGATCCTGCGATTAGCTGTCTCCATCCACAGGTCACCAGCTGGCTTTGGGTCACATGTAACTCTCATAGTACAACACGTTTGAACCCCCAAATTTCATACCCCAGTAGTACAACCCTGACATTTTCTGGGTTAGTAACTAGCCCCTGAGACTACCAGCAGTCCAAATCCTTTTATAGTCATATTCCAGCTGTCACACTGCTTTTTTCTTGTCAGATTTTACCCTTACCTACTCTGACTTTCACCCCCAGATCTCCAACACCCTTAGAAGTCTAATCTTTTTTTTTTTTGATTATTTACATTCCCAATGTCACCCCCCTAACTGCAACCTTTATTATCCAAGTGACATAAATTGTATACATGTAGCTGTGGCCGCCAGACACGGAGCACCTCCAAGTTGTTAGTACACATATGAGCTGTGTAACAATAATGCAGATATGCAGAGCAAGGTTTTTGACCCCTTTTGAGTACCAGAGTGCCACTTATGGATCTGGAGCTTTTGACGGGCTGTGTCGACAGCCCTGTCAAAGCCCCCATCGCTGTCAATGGGGGGCTTGTGCACTGCTGTTAAATCCCTGCCTTCAACTTCATGTGGAGCCCTAGCCTTAGGCTATGTTTCCATTGCGTTGGGACCCCTCCGCTAAGCGTACACGCTTAGCGGGAGGTCCCAACGTAACAGATAGACTTTACCTGCTCGGCGGAGGGTCTGTCTTCATTGCGCCGAGCCGATCCGCCGGTGTAAGGCTGAACGTAGTCGCAGGCAAAGTCTGTGGGATACGTCGGGACCCCTGCTAAGCGTATACGCTTAGCGCAGGGGTCCCGACGTATAATGAAAACAAGCCCTAAATGTACAGCGCTGCATAACATTTTGGTGTTTTATAAATAAAAATAATAATAATTGAAATAATAATAATATTATACATACAATGAGTCAGTTCGATGTTTCCTTGACATTGACCCTTGAATAGACTGTTTGGAAGCAGCTATAATTTCATTAGCCTGTTGTTCTCCTATAATTCAGCCACAAAAACGTATTCTAGTTTTGCTGGACCTTGTAAATGACTGTACATCATTAACTTTAAATCAATGCAAACTAAAATAGCTAGGTCAATGAGTGCTCGCTGAAATTGCAATTACAGCTAGAAAATAACATTGTTTTTCTCCACTAGTGTCATTATTGTCATTGTAATGTACTTGGGATTCCTGTTTTAATTTGTTTATAATGTGCATTGATGGCAGCGGAGAACAGATCTAGATATCAGTGAAAAATGCTACTAGATGACCTTAAGAAGCCATTAGTAGGACAACTCCGAGTGTAGATATCATTATATGGAAGTCTGAAATATATTGGGGTTAGGAAAGGTGGTAGGCTTGAGAAACCTAAAAGGAGTTAAAGATTATATTCCAGTTTAACAGTCAATGGATAGCGTCTGCATTAGAATTTTTGGGAAGATGTGAGGACAAAGACCAACATTGCCTGCATTAACACATAGGTCAATGGGTCTAGTACTCCGCTCCCTTTGTGTCATCAATGATGCCGAAGAGGGGAAAATCGGAAGGATCGGTGGAGACACCAACATGGGATGCCATGTGCAGACAGGTGAGTTGCCCCAATGCTAATTAACCTCCTGGGGGGTGAGGCAAAGTTAATTGGGGGGAATTGGTTTACTAACCCCAAGCGGACATCCCGCCTCTTCTGTGTCATCGATGATGCCGAAGAGGGGGAACACAGAAGGATCGGTGGAGACAACAACATGGGATGCTGTGGGCTCCTCCCAGACAGGTGAGATGCCCGAATGCTAATTAACCTTCTGGGCATTTAGAATATTTGGGGGGTTTTGGTCCAATCCTTAACCCATGTAATCTGTTTTGACTACCCACCACCCCCTTCACATTCCCAGCATCATCAATGACGCTGGGGATGTGAGGACAAAGACCAACATTGCCTGCATTAATGCACAGGTCAATGGGTCTAGACCTATGCCTCGTCATCGATGATGCAGAAGAGGCAGAACAGGGAAGGATTGGTGGAGACACCGTCATGGGATGCTGTGGGCTCCTCCCAGACAGGTGAGATGCCCCAATATGCTAATAAACCTCCTGGGCGGTTAGAATTTTTGGTGGGTTTTGGTCCAGTCATTAACCCATGTAATCTGTTTTGACTAC
>CM070039.1:77589797-77611906 GCA_036250615.1 Ptychadena robeensis
AACACTACACTGTCTGGATTGCTCCTCCATAGCATACCAGACAGTATCGTATTGTAAGTAGTGAACGGACATCCTATGCTGAAAGAAGGTCTAATTATCCAATTGACCGAGGGGTACCCCACTCCTTTTTTTTAATTAGAAAAAAAAAAACAAATATAATAAAGACTCCTGTGCATGTGCACAATACGCACATAAAATAGCTCCTGGTATTTTTCAGGCCTTCAGGACAAATATAATAAAGAAGCCTATGAAGCTCCATGTGCACAGGGATTTTACAGGTAAAACAGATGTCATGAACTCTTGGAAGACAGGTTCTCTTGACATCTGAACTGACAACCTGGGCTGGAAAAGGTCTGGAAAAAGCCAGCGTGGACCGTTCAAATGAAGTTAATAGCAGCATCTTACTGAGAATTCACCACAAACACCCCGAAAATAGCTGGATCATGGGCATCTGAAAAAAAAAACACCCGAAAAACGTTCTGCCCTAAAAACGCCTGTGTGAATTGACAAAACCTTCATAGGGCTCAATGGTTTTCCAGACGCCAAGGAATTTTAAAGAGCATAAAATACCACCAAAAACAGCCTGTTGCAGCCTTAATGTTGTATGTAGCCTTAAGGTTCAAACGGGTGTTTTTTACACTACTTGGGTTCATTACTAGTGTTGAGTAGCGTTGAGCTCGAATATTTGAATGTCGAATATTTTTTGTGAATATCGGCAATTCAAGAATTTGTGAATATCTAGAATATGTCAGTGGATATTAGAGATTTTGAATATTCGAGGTATGGCCATGTATTGCGAAAATAAACATAGCATGTGACCATTCATTTTAAAGATTATTGCAATGCGCATATTATGGTCATACTGCGACTATTCGAACTTACGAATATCGATTAGAATTTTAGTAGAATTATTCGCGAAATATCGTGAATTCGAATATTGCCTATGCCGCTCATCACTAGTGTTGAAAGCAAATATTCGAATCGCTAATTTTTATTGCAAATATCGGCACTTCCAGAATTTGCAAAGATTATAGTGCTATATTTTCGTAATGTCAAATATTCGAGATTCTGGCAAAAGTACAATGTTCTCAATTTTCGCATGGACAAATGACGATTTTAACAAAGGATCACTTCAAGCACTCTTCTACATACACTTCTTGTCTCATGTTATTCATAAAGCAGCTGCTATTTCCCATTCTGCCTCTAGATGTCACTGTGACAACACACTATTCACATGTACAAATGTTGATGTTCGCTATAAATAATGACAGAAGATCTAAAAATTTTGAATATTTAAAAAATAATTAGCAAAATGTCAGGAATTCAAATATTGCCTTTGCTGCCCATCACTGATCATGACACTGACTCTTTATTGATACCTTTACAATACATTGTTTGTATAGATATACCATGTATGCTGAAATCATAATGAAACTGATACCACAGTCTTATGCCGGCATGTTTAGTATAATGATAGTATAATCCAGGCCTCTGTTGCTCATTTACATACAGTCCACACAAGTTAGCAGCAATCAAGGGATTTTTATATAACAAAAAATGAAATATATAAAAAGAGTGACTTGGTTGTAGCCAACCTGGATATCAAATCAGAGTGAAATGTAAGGAAGCTTTCTGAGAATGGCTTTGCATAATAATATAAAATCAGCTGGATGCTTGCAAATCTATAGCGCTGATTTCCTAATCAGTAAAACACATATTAGAGAGATGTTTCCAGTACAACGATGCTTCTAAGGTTTCAGCGATGAGTACAGTACATGACATGTACGCAATTACCTTTAATCTAGATGTCCAGCCCATTGCCATGGCACACTTCCCTTACTGATCAGGATTAGACATGGTCGAATTTTTCGACTTGATCACTTTGTGAGCTGATTGCAAAGCCTCTGAACATGGTATCATCACCAAAATTGCTGGAGATGTAGAAAAGGATCGGGGGAAAGTTTTTCTCTAGCACATGTAGTTTTTGCATAAATCAAGTTACAAAATAAAGTCGAAATTCCGATTTTCGAAATTTTGACTTGACTTTGAACTTCATTTGTGCAAAAACTATTTGTGTTAGAGAGATACTTTTTTTTGGAGTATACCCCCAACTGTTCTGTACTTCTACAGCAAATTTGGTGTTGATAATATGTTCAGGGGCTTTGCAATCAAGTAGAAATCATCGAAATGGTCGAATTTTTTAAAACAATTTCGACCATCTCTAATCAGGATAAGACCGATATTGATATGCTTTGGTTATTGGACTTAAGCCTGCCATACACGTATCGATAATATTTACGATCAATAAAAACTGATAGATGAATCTCTATGTAGCAATCGCTTATCGATCATACTTTTTCAGGGAAACTGATTTTGGATCGATTTTTCCAGTTTTGATAGGAAATGTCATCGAAAATAATCGTTAATTCTATTGGATTTGCTTTCCAATGGGAAGTGATGTAGGGGGGTATTGAAAGGAACTGATAGGAAAGTGTATAAATAGGTGGTGGCAATGCATGTCATTGGTTAAAGGTTAGAAATCACCACCCACTATGTATCGATATTTCTTACGTTAATAGCCTTTGTTCAATGCCCTGTGCATGTATAGTATTCTGAGCAGTGGACGAAGAACAATGACTTTTGTGGCACCCTGCAAATGTTTATCTCATATATCATTTTTACAAACAAGAACTTTGGTTGTTATGATCCATCCATCCGGTCACCAGCTGCAACATGCCGGCCCCAGAAGTTTTAATATGCTAATAAGCATCATCAAAACACTTGCCTGATATTCCCAGACCAATACAATTTTTTCTACTTGTCTGATCACTTTCCAAACTTTATCTATCATACCATGTGGACATGTGTGCACAAATTTCATCCCAATAAAGTACAAACATTGGTCGGGTTTTATCGATTTTAAATATAATCAGTACGTGTTTGGCAGGCTTTACTAGACTTTAGTCAGGGAGCTTTCTGAGCACAGGGTGTATGAGGAAGGAAGTGTAGTGTTGACCGGGGTTACCCTGGAGTCCCTTGCAGGTGCATGCTTCACCCCAAACTTTGTCTTGGATTTCACACCCTACTTAGCTGGGCGCTACCTGGTACAACGCAACCTTGCATAATATTGTACCGGTGTCATACAGCTGGATTGAGAAATAAAATGTCCACACAGGCTGGTTTAGGGGCATAACTAAGATAAAATACACAGTACTTTCACCATCACCTGTCAGGCCAGAGATGGGGTACAAACCATAGGGTCGTGAGTTAGTGAACACAGGACACACACGCTGATAGCAGTTAACAGTTCAACTTTTGGTCAATAAATAGAGAGGCAAAGTGTTGGTAGGTAACGGCCGTAGCCAGTCCTTAATTGAGTAAAGGTGGGTTTACACGTCAAGATTTTTGTTTCGTTCAACTTTAGATTCGATTTTTTTTGAGATTTTTTTATTGGATTTCGTTCGTCTAATTAGATTTTTGTTCGATTTTTGTACAACCGACGCAAATATCGAATGAAAATAATCGTCAGAAACACGAATGAAAAATCTTTCAGATTTTTTTTTTTTAGGAAGTGATGTATTCTGTGGGAGTTGCTAGCCTCGAATTTCTATGAGGGTACTATGAGTATACACACCTGTATACTCACTGCAGCATACTTTATTTCATACTTTAAATATATTCGCTGTGTATTCACAATCATACATACATATCGCTATTAACAACGAACATTTAATATTGCAATATATGTATTTTTCTATTGACACCACGTTGTTACGTTCGTCCACAATGCAATTGTTTCGTTCGCAAAGTTCTACTCTGAAAGAAAATATAAACAACATCATGGACGAATAAAAATCATACATTGTAAAAATCCCACCATTCATTGCGCAGGAAATACGTCATGCTACTGGTTAAAAATCTGGTCAAAAAATATCGAGTGAAATAAGGAGCGTTCGTTTTTTACACGAAAAATAAACGACAGATGAAAGTTTACCAACATGTCCGATCACCTTGTGGACGATTTTTTGTCAGATATCGAACAAAAAAAATCCATCGGGGCAAATGGGCGTTTCAGATTTTTGTACAACGAACCAAAAAATCATTCGTCGTCCATCTGTCGGCCGAAAAAATCTTGACGTGTAAACCCACCTTTAGTCAATTCATTGCTCTGGTATCACTCGCTCACCATGCTGCTGCAGAGGCCATCTGAACAATCCGGAGGCACACGGTAATCGCCAGTCACCAGGACCCAGTCCAGTCTGCTACATCAGCTGACAGCTGCAAGTCAATGCACATCGGGGCTCACCCAGAGCTAGGAATTATAGTCTCTCAGAAGACTGAACCTAGGAGCTCCGCACCCCTTCTTCGCAAGGCCAGGGTACCACACTCCCCTCTACTGAGATCGAGTCTACATCTCTGTCTCTCACAAAAGGTGCCGCCAAGCTTCCGAATTCACTCACATGGTCAGTGTTGGATTATGTGGTCCTCAGACCAGTAGAAAGGGCCTGCTCCCACAGGGATCCCCTGAATTGAGGCTTTCCAACTTCTGAAGCACTTTTCAGGCAGACTGCAATTCCAGACCTAGGATATTTGGTTCCACCTATAAATCATATTTATACTGTCTGCACCTGCTCCTGTTACTGGGCAGAACTCAAACAGATACAGTACTTACCCAACCTTCCAGCACATTCTAGAATCTACACAGACAATTTAAAGGGATATGCACATATAAATAATGTGGCTAAACACACATTTATCTACAATTTCACTGCACTACATGGGTGTGTCTCCCAGAGGAAACAGGTGACACTACTGTGGAGCCTTAGAATTGTACAATATATCCCTGCCCACTTGATGCCCACCTTCTAAAAAGAGCCATGGAGGGTAGCAGAGTCTCCCTTGCTGAAAGCTCTCAGCCATAGGCTGCAGCAATATTTCTGCCTCCAGGCCTAGTCTCCGTGGGGCGTTAGCGACAACTTAGTGTGTCAAAAAAGACTTTGACATGTTTTTGCTGTGTTTTTGTAAATGAGATGCTAATTGCAGTCCTATGGAAAAAAATACACAAGGGTTGTTGATGCATTGAATACATTTTTATTGGGAGTCTTAACATACCTATACAGACATCACATTGTGTGAAGGTTAACCAGAGGAGCTGTGTTGACATTGATGTGACACTTCGCTGATGTGGCTATGAGTACGTGTCTGTTGAAGCGTTAAAATTCCTATAATAACACAGTTGAGACTAGGCCAAGTCTCCATAAAGTGGGTCTGTATAGCATTGGGCTTTATTGATCATATTTGATTGGTCGTTGGAAGTCTCAAGACATGTCAAGAGGGCGTTTAATGTACAAATTTAAATAAAGATTAATTTAAATAAAAATAAAAAATGGAATCCCCTACAATTCATGAATGAATGTCCCCCTCTAGGTCTTACCAGACCACCTCCAGGTATAGGCAAAACATGGAAAGCTAGGGGGCGATGAACAGGCATGGACCCCCTTCAAGCAATAATAGTCCCCACTGCCAGGGAAGGAGGGGGTGACAAGTGTAATACGTCAAGGGAGGACTCTAATTAGGGTAAGGGGCCTCTTCCCTGCAATATGACCCAGTGCTGTGGAGCTTAGTGGGTGGGGGATCCGCATATGCAGAGATAAATGTCTACACCCATTACAAATTATTATACAAATAATATTGTTTGGGATTTTCCTAAATAGTCTATGCATGTGGCAGTCAGCATCCTTTTTGAGTCATCAACTATTAGAGCAAAAAGCGACAACCGTGTCAGAAGGGTATGTGCCAACATCCCTGTTAAGTATAAATAAAAAATGGTCCCTATCCTCACAATATGCACCCGGGGTCAATGCTGTGCAACCAGACAGTGACCCAATTATGGGACTTTAACGGAACTTTTCGTATAAAGAGAATATTTATTTACATCAAATAAAAAGGATAACAACAGTACACAAATAAAGGATAGCCCTTTGAGGGGGCTAATGTTACACTCTGTAGGTCTCGACGCGTTTCGCGACCAAGTCGCTGCTGTTTCTGCATGGGAGCCTTGGTTAGGGGTGCGGTATTGAAGGTTTATACACAACTGCAACCCTTTGGAGGATCTAGCCGCTTGATGTTTTCGGGACTCCAGAGGAACCGGCAGCTTCAAATCCCTGTTTGCTGCTTTGTAATGGCATTTTAGCAGCTGCTCTCTAATCCAATGTATTTGTCTGGTAGAAACCTTCCTCGTTTTGCTTTTATCTGTAGGAACCTGTGTGTTTTCTCAGTCAGCCACAAATCTTTTAAAAGTGTGATGATCACCCTTAAAGTGGACCTACCACCAAATCTATGTTTTCATGATTGGCACTATAAAGTCACTATAATGAAGTCACAGGCGTCGATCGATCGAACATACAAGTCTGTGCCTACCAGCTTTCACTCACTTTGTTTACTTATCAACAATTTTATTTGTACCGCACTTATTACTGCACCTTTTCACACCTATCCAACTATCCTCACCCCCCTCACATGTTATTCACTGCTTTTACACATTTCTAAATCACATTGTCTACTGATAAAAGGGTTCTGGTGACCCTTTTCCCACCTTTCACTTCGATTAATTTTTAAATGCCATCTTTGGAATCTCTTGAAATTATGTTACCATTCTTTACTAATGTGCCCTCCTCGTATGACCCAGTGCCTCCCCATAGTGGCCCCTCGTTCCTCTTGTGCGTTTTCATTGTGGACTGGTCTATCCATTGACTTGCAACACCCGGTGAGCCATTTTTTTCTCATTGAGACCTTGACAAACTTATTAGAAATTTGATCACAGCTATCTGATTTATTTACTAGAAACCACACCTCCTGAGGAAAACACGCTTGTTGAAACGCGCGTCGAGGTTGTTGGAACCTAACAGATGTTTTGGATATTGGATAACACTTTTTCTCATTCTAGTCCGGAGGAACTATTGACACTTCTTTTTATTTTTTGAAGAATAACGGACTATGTTCTATTTTTACCCATGGACTTCACAGTTGGACTTTATTAATCCCTTGTTGATTTACCATTTGTTACACTGTTTTGCTACTTTGACCATGTTCTGATTGGTACCCACCAGGCCAATTTTCATTATTTTATCTTAAATCCCCACATGGGGTAATGTACTTAAAGTAGGATGGCCTCGAAAAAGTCCCCTTGTCCTTACCCAGGTAAGAAAAAATTTCGATGTTTGGTGAGACTGGGACTTCTAGTCTCTCCATCCATCAACCCTTCTGCTACATTGTTTTTGGGATGTTGGCCATATACCTACTAGGGTTTAGTGGTAATCTCTTAAACTATAAAGTCACTATAATGAAGTCACAGGCGTCGATCGATCGAACATACAAGTCTGTGCCTACCAGCTTAGGCCACCGATTCCTGGACGATTCTGTTACCAGTCGATCGATTCACAAATGTCGGTCGGAAATGATCCTGATGGTCAATCTGTGGGCCTCCACCAACGTCCCTCGATGTGTGCCCGATCAACCATAAAACACCGACAGGTTGGTTCCCTGGCCGATCCGATTTGGGGGGCATATCGATCAGTCGAGGTCGATCGGTCAAGGTGGGCTGCACTCGATTCCTCATCGATCGGCATGCACACGCCTGGTTATCGATCGGCCAGGAATCGAGTGTGAAATCGACCTGTGTATGGCTACCTTAAGTGACAATCATAGGAAGGAAGGCAGTAAAAAAACTTACCTGTAGTAAGCAATTTAACAAGATAACCCCGCAGCTCTCCCTCACTTCCGGGTTCTGGTCAAGGCAAGGCAAGGCAGCACGTCACGAGAGCACTTTGTTTTTTGGGTAATCTTGTGATTCACATAATTATATTGAGGAAAATTCCCATAGAAGATAATTGAACTGGGAGTGCCACTGGGGGGGGGGGGGGGGGGGGGGGGGGGGGGGGGGGGGCGTTCAATGATCTTCTATGGAAAGATAAGTATGTGAATCACAGGATTACCCAGAAAACAAAGCGCTCTTGTGATGCACTGCCTTGCCTTGCCCAGAACCTGAAAGTGAGGGAGCCCTGAGGGGTTATCTTCTTAAATTGTCATTACAGGTTTTTTTTTATAAACATTACAAGCCGCCTATTCCAATATGTTGCCAACATCCCCAATATTAAATATATAGAAAAAAGAGGAAAACACAAGTTCTCCCCAGGCTGGGCGAGAAGGACTTTATACGCAAAGATAACGTTGATTAAGTTTATTGACACATAATAACACCAACATACGGATGACAGTTTTTTTTTACTGCCTTCATCTCTATTATTGGCACTTCTAGTGCCATTAATGAAAACATAGATTTCTGGTGGTAGGTCCTCTTTAAGTTTTGGTAAAATATCTCAGATTTTTTAAGACACTCCATTCTTTAACTCTTATTTAATCTTATGACACTTCAATACAATTGAAGCACAGTTGGGTATCCTCCTTCATGAGACTTTCTACAACCGTGAGGGAACAAAGATAAGCTTCAGTGTAACTTTAATATTTGATAAATTCAACCCTCTGACACAATGCAGGTAAAATTTGCAACCCGAAAGAGGTTAACGTTTGAAACGTATTACCCAAAATATGCACTGCGGACAATTTTTTATATTTCTATTATGGGATTAAGATAACAGCAATACACAGATTCAATTTGAGACAAAATATGCTTTACTTTTTCGGTACTTTATTGCAAAAGCAGTTTTGATTATTTATTTATTTATTATACCTTGCTCTAAACTCTGGGCCAAAGAGTCTCAGACAAAATACCAAGAAACAAGAAAAACAAATAAAATGTACAGACAAAATTGATATTAAAATATAACAATACAATTGTTTTTATACAAAGCATGCCAACCTTATTTGCAAATGAAATATATCTTTATTTTTTCATATTTTATATATTTCTTTTCTTTATACTTGACCTGGATTAGGCAGATGGACCTGCGTTCTCCAACCATAAAAGTACCCTATAAAGCCTCATACAACTTTAATAGACACACTGCACACTTCAGATGGATTGAAATGTCCATAACACCTGACATCTAAAAGAAAATCATAAAATTTTTATTCCAACATTGTTAAACCTTCATCGTGCATCAAGGATGCCCCCCCCCCTCCCCCCCAGCATCTACTATCTTTGCTAGTTATTTATATATATAACATTTCTTTGCCTTAAATGAAGGGAGTGTGGGAATCTTTTTACCTCACTGAACCCTCTGCAAATGGTACCTGGGCTCAACACCCCCCACCGGCTCCCTGCAGCCCCTCCTTGCTGGGCTGTCCACCAATCGGGTAACTCACAACAACTCTACCCTGCACCAAATATTTACACTTACCTACACTTGACCCCTTTTACTAATGCCCCCTTCTGATCCCTGTCACGTAGGCCCTCCACTTAATACATTGCATTCCTTAGCTCCTGGCCTGTCTTACCTGATCATGCCAGTGTTATTTTCCTACCCATACTACTGTGCATGTGCAGACAGACAGATGTGCAGCCCTTTTTTTGGGACTTTTCAGGCCTAATCTTACAAACGGGTGTCAAAGTTAGGGGGTTCCGAGGGTTAGGATTATGGGATTGGGGAGGTTAGAAAAATGTTAACACCACAAACTCATAAACGTAATCCAAAACCGACCCCCAAAACTTACCCCTACTATCAAGCACCCTAACCTTAACCTTCCCCAAACTTCTAACCTTGACACCCAAAATTCGTAAGATTAACCCTGAGAAGCCCCCAAACTAGGGCTATTGTAAGGGTAGGGAAATATTTCAGGGTAGCAAAATATCTCAGAACACCGGATGTCGAGGAGTATCACCTTCAGGTATTTGGACCGCGGAAGTGACACTCCAGCCCTTTCGCCCTATACAGGAAGTGGCACTTTGTGACATCACTTTCAGGGTTGAGGAACCACTGTCTAACTGTCTAACTGGAGAGGTGAGAAGTAGTGATGGCCAAACTGTCCGCAAGGCATGGAACGTTCCTTTCCTTCTAGCCGACAAACAGTACGTGTGTTTGACCTGACCCATTTGCCGGCTAGAAAAGTTGATTATTCTTCCGCTTGCCGAATCAGGCACAGAAAGATCTGGCTGAAGGAAGAATTTTTTCAGTAGAGACCCCAGATTCTAGCGAGAAATCGGCTTTAAAAACCGGAAGTGATACCATGTCCGGTAATCAGAATAAGGAACTGTGCGTTCTATGTACTGGAAATAATGTTAGTGACATCACTTCAGGTTTTTCCCTGTGTACAGGGATGGTTGGCCATCACTAGTGTGAAGAAAGCTGACTCAAGGAAAGTCCAAAGGGGTGGCCATCCGTACATGAACATCTTTGAAATCTTTCATTATCATGTTGTAAATTTAGTATAAACAGAAAACAGAAACTCTTATCAGCATCACATGGTCCCGCAATTCAGAAAGTAAAGTGAATTACGCATTGTCATATAGTTATACAGTATGTGAATAACATGCTTTTGAACTTGCCCTGTAAAAGGCAATAGCCTTGGTTTTATGCAAATTGATTATAGCACAATCAAAATATTAACTTCAAGCCCCATTTAATACAAGTGCCATGGAAACAAACAATTTGACACAGTGCTGTGAATTGCTGCATTGTGTTTCCAAAGCCAGTCAGTTAAATGTACAAAGCTAATTCATTTTTACACTTGCATAAAAGCTGAATTTCCAGCGCGGAAGCATTGTTTTTAGGAAGTACAGTGTGAATGCTATATTTAGAGATGTACATACTGATCGCTGTGAAATAATAAGGCTATGTCTCCACAGCGTTGTTTGATTCGTTGGGTCCCCGTACATTAACGCAGTGCAGATCACATACACTTTACCTGCCCGGTGAGTTTCTGAATAGAGCACTACGGTAACCGCTGCAGCAGCGGATTGGCTCAGCGCCGTGAGAATACAGCATCCGCTGAGCAGGTAAAGTGTATGTGATCGGGACCCCCGTCCAAGCACTGCACTTAGCGTTTAAATTTTATGACATCTCTTATACATGACCATATTCCACACACACACATGCGTTATAAGAAGCATCGTCCATAAGACGCACCCATGGTTTTGAGTAATAAATAAAAAATACTTTACATATAAATTACATATGTGAACTGAATACAGAGGTAATTTACAGCATCTTGCGGCAGAGAGTGCAGGGCTTGGACCAAGCAGGAGGTTTCGGCACTTATATGTCCCCTCTCCGAAGACATTGGGTGTGCAGAGCTGGAACATATGCTATATTAGTTTCTACTAAGAGTAGGGCCCAAGGCCGTCGTCAGAAATCTTGAGGCCCCATACTGCAAAATTGTCTGTGCCCCCCTGGATGACGTGGTAGGGGAGTGCTAGCAGAAAGATCCCTCACCCCCTTTCCTCTCAAAGTAAGTTGTTGAGGGGGGGGGGGGGTTGGGTGTTGCCCCTCTCCCTTCATACAGAGTGGCTGCTGGCAGTCTGGGAAATCGCAGTAAGCAGAGGCCATACCGATCGGGCAGCTCACCTGGGGCCCCTACATGCTGACCGCCGGGCCCCCCTAGCTGTTTGGGAAGGGAGTCACCTCTGTCTCCCCCTGATGTGCAGATAGCCATAGTTTGGGGAAAATATTTGAGGCTTGTGAAAATATTTTCAGGCCCTGTTGTTGCGGGGTTGGCATGGCAACCGAGTCTCCCTGCCCTGCGCGCAGCCTCGATGCTGAGGCTTTCAGGGCATGCCTATGTCTTAGTACAACCCCCCCTCCCCACATCTGTAGGAAAAGGAACGAGGGAATTAAGGTGAGCCAAGCCAGAGGCTCACCTTAACTCTGAGCTTGGCTCACCTAAACCCTTAGTAAAAGTAAGGCACTCTGACTCACCTTAACTCCCTCGTTAGTTTTCCTACCCACCAGGGTGGGGGTTATGGGTGGTAGGTGCGGTTGTAGAGAAGTATGGTCCGGGGGGGATTTGGGAAAAGTATTGTCTGGGGGGCCCAAAAATGTACCTAGTATGTGGCCCTGTAAGTGTCCTATCTGGCTCACATGAGGACACAAGGCTAGAAGGTGGAGTGGACACCAGTGGCAAGGGCCGTAGGAGGCTAAGTAGTGGGATAACAGTCAGAGAGTCGAAGCGGGCGACAAGCAGAGTAGTGAGACAGTCCGGGTTGGCAGCGGTAGTCGTTCAGATAAACAGAGAAGGCAAAAGAATAGTTGGTAGGCAGTTGGTAGTTCACCTGCATCCCCCAATGAGCCATGCTACCCATAGCAGGAGTTCCGACCTTTCTCCATTACTGTATAAACCAATCATAAAAAGTTTTGTGCACTTTACATTTGTATATAGGGTACACGGCTTACAATTAACTTGTTCATATGCTTTGTTGAAAAGTGTGATCAGAATTAGCAGGTGTGAAGAAGCAAATCTGGAATCATTTCTACCTTGAGCGAAGTGGTAAATGAAAATTGTGAGATGGCAAAGGAAAGAACTGATGGCAGGATCCCAGCTAATTAAACCAGCACTAACACCCTCACTCTGCCAGCTGCAGATAAAACATAAGTTGAAATAAACCGATCAAGGCTAATAAACTTTGATGGGGCGTTCAAATGGATAACCCTTTGCTAGCGCGTTCAAATGATCCCTCTGCTAGCGATACCGGCAAACGGTGAGCAGAAACAATATGTATGGAAATGCATGGAAGAAAATATTTGCTTCTGGGTTCTGAAACGGAAATGAAACATGACACACATCTCTGTATCCAAAAACACGAATACATTCATGGTAATACGTGATTATGAGAGGGGAACATTGTGCTTTGCTTTGTGTGGGATATGTCTCATTTTAGAAGGAAGGATTAAAATATATCTGTAATCAAAGTAACAAAACATTTCCCCAAAAAAGTCTATTGGATTAGTATATTTAAAATTCATAGGAACGGCTAATTATTGGGAAAGTTAACCTGCATGAGGTCTAAGCCTCATGGAGGTGAGGTGTTACTACATTAGCATGATTGGAGCTGAGAAACGTTATTAACCCATCTAGTGAGAGGTGTTAAAACAGCCATGTATGTGGCACCTTCCAACCCCTTTTCAAGCTTGGCTTCTCCATTTTCACATATATGGTCTTGTTCATACCTCCCCCTATACAGAATTTAAACTTGTGAATCCCTAAAGTGTGTCCCTTTTCTTTTAGATGTAGCTACACTGCTGAGTCCCGATCAGAGATGTTGGGCCATGTGTTGGGCCATGTACTGGTGTTTTGTTTCTTCCACATACAAGTCAGAGCACCCCTGGTTAAGTTTTGAGAAACCAATCTAGAACAGGGGTGGGGTGCGACATCTATAATCTGCCAAATACGATGCAGTTTTCACACCTCTCCCTGGATGGGTAAAAAACACCTCACGGCTCCAATCAAGCTAATGTAGTAACACCTTGCCCCCATGCTGACTAACTATATAAGTATATATTTTCAGTAAGATCGTGTACAGCCACTCTAAGTCGAATGACAAAGGAAAACTAGCAAATTTGTTCAAGAAATAAACACAGCAAGTCCAATCAATTTGCACTACAGGAAAAGACTGTTCATAGTTCATATTAGTACCAGTTGGGGTGTGAATTCTTAAGGTCATAGGTGGGTCCAATAGTTTGCAATTTGATTGTCGATTCGATCGTATAACGCAATAAAAAGTAAAAAGTAAAACATCGAATGTTTGTACCGTGCTCCCATGCATTTCAATGGACTCCTCCCCACAAGCGTAATTGGCCACGGGCGCGATTCGCGTCCACTCCCGTCGGATCGCGCCCATTTGTGTCTATGGGCATGAGTTGTAGATTTTTGAACGCGTCCCTATTCATTCTCTATGGTCATGATCAGGGGCAGATTGCTCCTGATCGCTTGTCATAGAAAATGTTAGCGATCACCGCCCCGTGATGTGCTGACTCCTGGCACTGGCCTTTTGGCTGCTCACAGGAAGCTCAGGAGTGAAAAAAGAAAAGGATGTACAGATATGTTCCATCTGATTTTGAGGGGGAAAGTGTGTTTTGTGATGAATCTTAAACATCACTCTGGAAAAATTTTTTCGAAATTAATAATGCTTTTGGTCCACTGATAACTTTTTACAATTTACATTGTTTGTTCAATTATGTGTCACAGACTTATCCCTCCTGCCATATGAAAATAGCTGTTCGTTGGTATGTTGTTAGTGCCAGATTGTAACATGTGGCTCTCCATAAGTCAGTCAGTGTGTCAAGAGAATGGGTACTGCTAGAGTACAGACACATGGTAAAGTTTCAGTTCTGCACCTTCTACTGGAACGACTGCTGGCACTGGCCTTTTGGCTTAACAGGAGGGAGTAGAACAAATCCCAGATTGTGCTGAAAAAAGAAAAGGATGTACAGATATTTTCCATCTGATTTTGAGGGGGAAAAGTGTGTTTTACAGTGTTAAAAATTTCGTAATGAATTTCGTTACTTAAAAATTAATCATTCTTTTGGGTCCACTGAAAACTTTTTACAATTTACATTGTCTGTGCAATAATGTGACACAGACTCATCCCTCCTCCCATAAGAAAATAGCTGTTCATTGGTATGTTGTTAGTGCCATATTGTAACATGTGGCTCTCCATAAGTCCATCAGTGAGAATGAATACTGCAAATGTTTAGACACATGCTAAAGTTTCAACCCTGCACCTTCTGCTGGAACTAAACTCTGACTCCTGGCATTCATTCGTAATGAATTTCGTTACTTAAAAATTAATAATTCTTTTGTGTCCACTGAAAACTTTTTACAATTTACATTGTCTGTGAATTATGTGACACAGACTCATCTCTCCTCCCATAGGAAATCAGCTGTTCATTGGTTTGTTGTTAGTGCAAGATTGTAACATGTGGCTCTCCATAAGTCAGTCAGTGAGAATGAATACTGCAAATGTTTAGACACATGCTAAGGTTTCAACCCTGCATCTTCTGCTGGAACAAAGCGCTGGCTCCTGGCACTGGCCTTTTGGTTCAACGGGAGGGAGTGGAACAAGTCCCAGTCAGTGCTCTTGCTCACAGGAGTGCCATAGTGACAGATTGTAACATGGGGCTCTCCATACGTCAGTCAGAAAGAATGGGTACTGCAAATGTTCAGTCACATGCTAAAGTTTCAACCCTGCACCCTCTGCTGGAACTAAGTGCTGATTCCTGGCACTGGCCTTTTGGCTTGATGGGAGGGAGTGGAACAAGTCCCAGCCTATGCTTTTACTCACAGGAATCTCAGGTTTAAAATAAGAACATGTTGCATCTGATTTTGAGGGGGAAATTGTGTTTTACATTTTGTAATGAATCTTAAACTTCACTCTGGAAAAAAAAAATATTTTTTTTAAAATAATAATTCTTTTGGGTCTACTGAAAACTTTTTACAATTTACATTGTTTGTCTTCTGGTAACAAACCGACAACACATTAAACATATAAATAAATTTTACAGCTAAACAAGCAGCAACCAGTCCTAGTAAAAGTGAAATTAAACAGAAGCGAACCTCCTGTGCTATAAAAAGAAATGGACACATGAAAAAGAAGTCATTTTATTTGAGTCGGGGAAGAAATGCTTTCAATATCTGACCTTGGTTATGTTCACCATGCAAGTAATTTGTGGTTTTTTTACAAGATGGCCTTTTATATCAGTCTACTTTATACACCTAATGTGTTCTCCTCCTGCTTATATTGTACAATTACCCAGCGAGATCAAAAGTTTATTGTCTCAAGGAAGCATTGCAGAGGCACGTCTTGTTTTCCTTCCCCGTTCTTTCATCTTGTCTCCAGCAAACTTTATTATTCATGTCAAAATCTGGGATGCTGGTGAGGGACCGCAGGGTAAAAACTCGCACCACTTGCTAGCGTTCAGCCAGGACCGTCTGGTATTTAAATATAAGAGAGAGCGGAGAATTTGCAATAATAACCGTAATTTAAAGATTGCACGTCATTAAAGCAGCAAGCAGCCAATTTTTTCCTCAAATTGGAGCAATAATGTATGGCGGAACCAATCTGGAGATTGTTTTGATATAGATCTGCGGCTTTTACTGAGAACATTATGGGTTGTCTAGCTATTTATTCTTTTCTGAATACATTATAGTGTCTGCTCTGTAGGTAAAATCCTTTCTGTTTGTATATTGACTTTCAAGCTGGTAAGCAATGACTCTACCTTCTGATTTGATATACTATGTGATCCATAAATTCTATTTCTGTGAAAAAAAATTTTTTATTCTGTCAAGCTGAGGTAGGGAAGTCGGAAATGGAGCTCATTGTAAATGTTAAATGGCTTCTGTTTTTATATATATAAAGGTAGCTATACACGGCCTGATTTTGACCAAATTTTTTGACCGCTCACGCCAATTGCACGGCGGTCGCTTGGCTGAAAATCAGGTGGGCCCACCGGTGAGATTGACCAGGAATCTTCTGCATGTTGGACTGCACAGTGAACTGACATGCTGGTAAATTCCTGGCCGATCCCATTACTTTGAATGGGGCTGACAAAGGGTGCCTGCCAGTCAGCTGAGGGTGCTGATTGCCTGACAATGCCATTACCTCATTCTTTGGTTTGCTCCTGATTACGACCCGGCCTGCTGATTACGCCTCTGTCTTGTGTTCCTACCCTCCCACAAGAGGTAGGGACTTGGTGCTTCTATCTGGGTATTGTGAAGAATGAGTGGGTTCACTTGCGAAAAAATAAATACCATGTGACCATTCATTTGGAAGGTAATTGCGATGCGATGCTAATTGTGAATATATTTTTGCACTTGAATACATTAGAATTCTCAATATTCGTGAATATTGAATCAAATTTTTTTAGAATTATTCAGGAAATATCGCAAATTCGAATATTGCCCATTCCGCTCATCACTAGTCTTGACTAGGAAGGCCATACACCTTTAGATTCCTCTGTCAGATTTCTTTTAGATCTCTTTTGTTTTATCAAAACCATGTAATATGAGGGACTTTCTAAACAATTAAAGGCTGGAATACACGGCTCTATTTTTGAGCCGACAGACAGATCTCGGCAGGAGCGTGGTGACGTCATCACGCTACTGCCCGGCGTTCCTGATATTGGGAGTCAGCTGTCAGCCCGTCTACACTTTGCATGGGGAACCGCGGTTCCCTTTTCAAAGTGTAGAATGTCGAACAAGGTTTACCAACATGTTGGTAGCCGGTTCGGCCGAGATCAATTGATCTCGCTCGGAAAACAGCACGCACAGGTCGATTTTTTCCTATATTTTGCACAGCTTAAAAAATATAGGAAAAAATCTAAAGGTGTAGGGGGGCTCTTAAGCCCCCCATAGATGGGCCGATTCCCGGCCATAGTTGTGGGTGACCGTCCACCGTGCGGGTTTCCGCCAAACACATAAAGGTTGCCCGCAACTACAGGGAAGCCCACCTTGAGGATCCAACCAAAAAAGCCGGCAGGTTGGATTGCACACGGATCCGTCCTGCTGGTTCTTTTTGTGCCCGATCCTGCTGCAGGCAGTTAACTCAGAGGGGGATTCTCCTCCCCCTCCAAGCTAATTGGCTACAATCTGACAGGAATCGCGTGTGTTGGTAGGTAGGTAGGATTCCTGTCAGTTCTGTAGCCGACTCTGCTACAAGCCTGCCATAGATCGAGACGTCTATGGCTGGCTTTAGTCTCTGTGAATTAGTCTCTAGGCTTTCAGCCAAGTGATCATTATAAAGCATGTTCAAGCCCAGCACACTTTGCTCGAATATGGTTTAGATACAAACTGTATCTTTAAAACTATTCGCATGGACTCTCTGAATCTATAAACTGTATTGTACATCGTTTCTGAACTGTATTTTACATCGTATTGCTTAACCGCTTGAAATGACTCATTCTATTTTAAATGCTCCTCAGTAAAACACAGAACAAAAATATCTCCCAGATAAAATGTTAAGTACTGGGCAGTTGGAGGTTTTATACGTTGTAGTATCCTGGTCTCCGTCATAGCTGAGCAGTAATAATATAGAATTTTATATGTTCCCTTTGGCTGCTCTAGAATTTGTGGCGACATTACCAACTGTCAATTCATCACAGCTCATTAAAAAAGAAGATATATAGATATATATTTATACCGTTTGCATCGGAATGAACTGCTCGTTATTAGCATATAAATAGCGTTATTTTACGTCGCTCGAAACGCAAACATCTCTAACAGTTTTGAGCGATCGCAGCGGACAAAATAAATTTTTGATGGCTTTTTGTGATTTGGCAGAAAATTTCTCATTTCTTTTTTGTGCATTAACAGCAAACTCTATCCGCTGTTATTCACACCAAATTTCAGATAATGAAGTAATTAAAAATGCATGGGGTGAAGATCATATCTCATTTTTTTCCTCTGGCCTCTTTCAACTCCATTATTCATGAAGGGATATGTTTAATTCAAGTTGGTAATTGCAGATATGGCCAATATAAATTGTGCTGTGTATTTTCTTATTTTAATTTCGCTCAGCAAATAGATCTTTCCAAAGGAGGATAATGAAAGAGAGCAGATTAAAAATGACATTAAGATGGATGGAGCATAAATCTGTGGCGGGATCTTGATAGACTGTGCGGGGAAATCTTTAAATGGAAACATTACACTCTGTCAAAGCCTGTGCGTTTTAGCGACATCTTTAAGATCTGCATTCTACCCTCTTTCAAGAAATAGTGTTGAGCGTGAATATTCGAACAGTGCCAAGAAGATGCCAACACATTGTGCAGGCACAGCTAGAGAAGGTTAGCCACCTAAGTGTGATTAGTAATGGAAATCAACCCCGAGCCACACTTGGTATCACCACTAGTGATGGCTGAACTGTAGCGGACAGTTTGGCCGCGAACATGGATGTTCGCCCTCCATCCAGCCGGTGAGCAGTACGGGTGTTTGACCTACCCCGGTCGCCAGTGAGAAGGAGCTAACTATTCTTCCTCAGGAGCAGTAACATACTGCCAGAGAAACAACCTTTTCACTAGAAGACCGGGTAGAGATGTTGTAGAGATGGTCAAATTTTTCAATTTGTGAGCTGATTGCAAATCCTCTGAAAATGCTTTGATGGAGGTGTAAAGAAGAAAATCAAAATCGAAATTCCGATTTTCGAAACTTTCACTTAATTTTGAACTTGAATTTGAATTTGTGCAAAAACTTTTTGTGTTAGAGCAATACTTTTTTTTGTAGTATACCTCCAACCCTTCTCTACATCTCCAGCAAGTTTGGTGATAATACCATGTTCAGGGGCTTTGCAATTAACTTGTAATCGTCAAATTTAAAAAAAATTATTTGACCATCTCTACGACCTAAGTGTGGAAATCAACCCCGAGCCACACTTGGTATTACCACCAGGAGGATTCATCATTGGTTAACACACCATAACTCTACTTCAAAAAAAAAACCTTGCAATTGTAATTATTATAAAATATCACGTCGGGCTGTTTAAGTATTCACTCACTGTCTGTTATAATAGTGTTGAGCGCAAATTTTCAAATCGTGTACTTTTATTGCAACTATCTGTGTTGGAAAGTATGTATACGTGAATATATATGTGGATGTGTGCAGAGATATATTTATATAAAATATATATATGTATACACACACACACACATATACATAAATGGATATTCAGGAGGTCAGTGACAAAAGGCTACATTCTTTCAGAAGCCATAAAACCATCCTTTCACGTACATGTTAGATAGGTGTGTCTCTGTATTTACACCAAATTTGCATCTTAAAAGGACTAGCAAGGTCCTTTGAAATGCAAATCTGGCGATAGATTGGTGGAAGCAGGGACAACTGGAGATGACAATAGCCATAAAAATTCTTTAGGTGGGGGGAGACCTTTTTACACAGGATATCTGATTCTCACAAATGTTATCTTGAAGTTTTTTTTCTTTTGTAAAACTGTATAAGAAGTAGAGTTTAAGAGATATCTAGGAGAGAGGGAACCTAGGACAAGAAGAAGGGACAAATCTTGGAAGACTCAGATTTTGGAAGGAAGAGGGTTCTTGGGAGAGAGGGAACCTAGGACAAGAAGAAGACACAGATCTTGGAAGACACAGTTTTTGGAAGGATAGCTGATCTGTGCATTGAAGACTGCCATAACCTGTACTTGTCATTATTGCATATGGTCTGTACATTTTCCAATAAATCAGGCCACTGTCTCTGAGAACGTAAGTTGCTGCGGAGTTTTGTTTATACGATCAAGATCAATTTTGACCATACAACAATCTGGACTTCAAGAATTTGCGAAGATCTATATAGTGCTATATCTTTGTAATCTTAAATATTCGAGTATCTGGGGAAAGTACCAGGCATTGGGCGTGCAATGTGATCAATCTTCTCTGATGTTCTGACTACTTATGTTCAGTGAATATATTAATCACCGGTTCCCACACTCACTGCAACTCCCAACATGCAGAGTGAGTGTGGGAACCAGCTGTAAACTGACTAAAACAAACTGACTTATTGACACATATAAGCTGTTTGTAGACCAATTCCTAACCGCACCACCCCCCCCCCCCCCCCCCCCAAATCACAATGTGTATACTAGACTAAAAGGGTCTTAGTTTACTTTTGTTATATCTGGTAATGATGGCCGAACATCTGCCTTGTACGTTCGTGAACAGGCAGATCGGACTTTTAGAAAAGTCCACTTGTTTGTGTGGAAATTCAAATAGGGTAAAACCAGAAATGACATCAGTGACACCACATTCATTACATGGAGTGCATAGAGAAGTGTTCCACATACCGGAAGTGATGTCACTTCCAGAACATGGACCGCACAGATCCTTATTCCATATGCCAGTGACATCACTTCCGATTTTCCCCTTAATTTTTCACCGAGGACGAGTTCCTTATCCAGCTGGAGGAACAACAATAAACTTATTGTTGCTGATGGATATGGCAGGTCAAACACCCCTACTGTTCGCCGGCGAGACAAACATTTGTCTACGTAATATTTGCCCATTGATCAACAAGACCATTTGTGCAGTAAAGCAAAGATGTTGGACATAACCAGACTCACAACCTCCACTTCACCTCCACTTCACCTTAAAGGTTTTCAGTGGGGTTGCAGTTCAAAATGTCTTGCAATGCAGAAGCTAAAAACCCATTCCATGAGGGTTTGTAACTTTGTAACTCTACATTCATTGAGTCTACAGAGAGTTGGACTGGACAGAAGGACTAGGGAGAGGCAACATTTTTTTCGTGGTTGTAGATATACTAAGGTCCCAGCAGACCACACAGTGAATTAATTTTTGTTGGATGTGGGGTTAAACTATATATACAACATGCTTGATCGATAAATATTTTAAACAAATTACCCAGCCGGATGATTGTTTACACTAGGGGCTCCTAACTCCAAACACATTAATATAGTATTGGCATTTCTACCTATCCAAAGTTAATTGAAAATGAAGACAGATATGTATATGAGGATAAATAAATGAATATGTAGTGCTATGTATATTCATCATGTACTTTGACAGTTGAGTATTATTGGCAGTATGTAGGCAGCATGCTTCATTGCCTGCAGACAAATATCTTTACATTGCAGATAGTGTCCACAGTGTATATATGACTTCTGCCACTGCTGAATCTTAAGATTGTAAGTGTTTTTGCAGGTGGCTAATGTTAACCTTTAAGTGCACCTAAAATCAAAAGCTAAACATTTTACTTACCTCTAAATTGTCAAAATGGTGGAGAAGCACTCCCCAAGAAAATACCATATTTTTGCACTATAAGACCCACTTTTTCTTCTCCAAAATCAAATACTAATGCACTTCGACCCATGGCCAAAACATTTTTCGGCAGCAGGTGGTTTTGTGTTTGCACTCCCTCCACCAGCCAAGCACCTAGCTTAGCCAGGGGGAGGCGAAGAAGCTGTAAGAGGGAAGATCCAACCACAATTGTGTGTATGTGAGCTGGCAAGTTTGAGCACGGCTTTTGACAAGTCGATTTCCGTCACAAAGCCAGTGCACAGTATTGCCTATAGTTTGCACCCAAGGACCCCCGAGGTGTCCAAAATCTTGCCTCTGAGCATGGATATATCAACATACACAGGAATGTAAGCAAGGACCCCAGAGGTGTCCAGAAACTTCCTCTGAGCCCAGATATATGAGCAT
>CM070039.1:77619544-77634691 GCA_036250615.1 Ptychadena robeensis
CCGGTACTAGCAAGGTGTGCCATGCAAACCCGGTACTAGCAAGGTGTGCCGTATAAACCCAGTACTAGCAAGGTGTGCCGTATATACCCAGGACTAGCAAGGTGTGTCTAATAAAGTGGCCGGTGAGTGTATATTGCATAATATTTGCAATAAATTTAAGAATTTGTGATCTCCAGTCATTATTACCTTCATTGCGCAAATCCAGAGTTTTACTTCCTAAATTTCTCCTCTCCTTACAGGTAAGTTTTTTTTCTGCATACCTCCCTATTATGGGCACTTCTAGTGTCATTCATGAAAAGATCAATTCCTGGTGGTAGGTCTCAAAAATGGTCTGTGAACACCAATGCCTTAATGACATTCCCTTCTCAAGTCTCTCTTCACCTGGCCGAGAGGGAATGCCAACAACAGGGCTAGACTTCATTGAGGTGGGAAGACACAAAAACGAAAAAAAAAACAAAAAAACAAGTAAGCTTAATACATTTTTATGTTTGCATATGCTAATTGTCTTTTTTGTTGTTGATTGCCTTTTCCGCTTACTCTATAGAGCGCCAGGTCGTTTTTCAAGGTGCTGGAAAGGTTGTAAAAGTTTAATTTGCCAAGTTGGGAAGATGCTCTGGGGATTCAAGTTTATCTTTATTTTTTTTCTCTTCCTTTTATATACTTTGTATAAGTATTTTGTTTACGTCTGATGCTTCTCTTTTATTGATGTATGTATAAATGTTTGATAAAGATTGATATAAATACAGAAAATAAGGATGAGGTACACAAACTTTATTTCCTTATCAAGAGGTAGAGCAGTCCTAATAGAAGTGAGGACTCTGATTCCCTACTCCAACTGCAAATGATCTACTCTTAAGGTCCCCAACCCCGTCCCGACATTGTGACAAAACCATGCGGCGTGCAAATGGGATATCTATCCAGCATCGCATGGTGATGTCACGATGATGTCATCACGCTGCGCTCGGGTGCCCGCCGATTGAACGGTAATCAAGGCTCACCACTTTAGGTGAGGGGTCCAGCCGGTCCACTATGGGGAGCCCTGGGGCTGAGCCGATAAAAGGAGCGTCCAGGCAGGAAGTGGGGCCTGTGAAGGGAGATGGGAGCCTAAAGCAGCCCATACATGGGTCAGATTTTCAATCAATCGACTTAAAACGATCAATTTTTAAGTCGGTATAAAATTGTATGTCGATTGTATCATGGGCCATATGTAGTACAAGATTTATGATTGATTTTTTTTTCAATCGACATAACAATCAATCCAAAATAGTCCGATTAAAATTTCAATCAGAAGTGAGGAAGAATAGGTAGAAAAAACCGATCAAAAATTGGTTGCCCACACTTGGTTCTCAAAATACCGAAGCAATTTTCAAAAAACCGATAAAAATTTATCATCCAGTCCGATCAAATAACGACTGAATTTTCACTCAATTTTAATCGGATTAAGTTGATTTAGCCAGGTGGGCAAAACTCAATTTTCAGTCAATCGACTAAAAAATTGATCGTTTTAAGTTGATTGATTGAAAATCTGACCCGTGTATGGGCTGCTTGAGAATGGTTCCAGATGTGGCTGTGGAGAGCCCCTGGCCTGACAGAGAGAGAGTTGGGAGCGTGCAGGTGGCTCCAGGGCAGAAAAACCTGCGTATCCCCGAAGGGTCTTTATTCTGGGTGAGTCCCAGCTTGTTGCCTTCGGCTGACACAGTGTACTGGACTGGGCCTTGGTTACCAGTGCGGCGCGAGGAGTTGGATCGAGCTCCAGACAGTTCTTAATGGAGTCAGAGCATCCATGGAGCCAGAGACTGTCACTGCTTTGAGAGACAAAGCTGCCGGCTTCACTAATTCCACACAGACTACGTTTGGAGTTCTATCTTTACTTGTTCTTCGTCTGTGCCAATAAAGTTAACAGTTTAATTACTACTGGTGTCTGTGTCCTGGTTCACTATCCCCGGGCCTGCCTCATAACAGCTGCCCGATTTACCGGTCAATTCTTTGGTCCCTGGACCCCATCCAAAGGAATGACTTTCAAGCAGGATTTACGGACATGTCAGTTACCTGCTCGACGGACCTCGATCGGTTGATCCCACTTGAAGAAAGGCATCCACGGTTCAATGTGTTTATAGATTAGAACACAAACAAGCGTGGTGAATGCACACGTTGCTGGATTGTTCTCGAATCTACTAAAAATCGAGCCGTGGATGGACACCTTTAGCCTCACCAGGCTCTCTCTTACCGAGCTCATCTCAGTCTTTCTAACCAGTGGTCTGAAGAACTGACATCCTTCTCCACAATGCAGCACTTATGTCTTTGCACTCCATAGGGAGGATGTTGAGGGTATCCAAGAGCTTTACATTTATCAAACCTCAAGGTCTTCTCTATTTGAAGACTACAGAGCCTTAAGACCTCTTTTTAAATGCATTGTTTATTTGTACACTAGTGTACAAAAAGGTATATTGTGGAACGAAAAGAGTGGAGGAGACGTCAAACAAAATGAAAGGGACATAGAGGACCAAAGCTATTAGGAAGATTAGCTGAACTTATTATATTGAAAGGGTCAAAGTTGTTCAGCTTCACATTATGTACCATGAAATAAATTGTCACCTCAGTTGTTGGTGTACACAGCATATGTAAAGCTCCTGTGTCATGTTAGAGTTCAATTCACTCAAATGTGACCCTGAAGCTGACACAAACATTCAAATATCAATTACATTTACTGTACTGTGTATTGCAAGGACTTGCCTTTCTTCTATAAAATCGATACAAAATATGTTGATATATGATATGGTGAGAAAGGATTGGAGAAAGGCTGACTAATAATCGTTATGGTGTTTAGTGATAACTAGTGATGAGCGGCATAGGCAACATTCGTATTCGCGGCATGCCGCGAATTTTTGGGAAAACATTCGGAAAATATTCGCATTCGGCAATATTATTCTTATTGCGAATATCGGCAGTTTGATGCGAATTTTGCGAATTTTATATATTCACAAATATATGTTTAACTTGCATTGTGGGGCGTGTTGAAAAAAAAAGTGATTTTCGCGAATTTTCAAAAGTGCAGATTTTCGCAATATTCCGAATATTCGCATCACCCCAATATTGGATTTAAAAACTGTTGATGGTCGCAGGGAGTGTTGCTAAGCTCTTGTTGCAGCCTTCCCATTTGTCCACTTGCATTGAGAGGCATGTGTAATGGAAAAAAAATACCGAATATCCGGAATTGCGAATATTCGGCAATATATTTACCATCTTCGCGAATTTCCGAATTGCTGATATTCGCGATTAATATTCGGAATCCGAATATTCGTGATCATCACTAGTGATAACCCCAAAGCCATGTTACCTTAAATCAGTGGATTCTAAACTGGGGTTGGGCCCTCCAATGGGGGAAGGGGGGGGGGGGTGCATGCTCTCATTTTGAATCTGTGTAATTTGAATAGGGAGGGAGGGGCTCATTAATGTTCCTAAACAGAAAAGGAGGGCCCTGCAAGGAAAGTTTGGGAACCTCTGTCCTAAATGATGTAATAAAATCGATGTCAATGAATGGTGTCAGTAACAGAAGATAGACAATACCACTAATTGGCGAGATATGAATGCTGGGTGTGAGTTCCCTAAAGGCCCCCATACAGGTTCAATATTTCCATTCAATCGACCAAACAATCAATCTTTTTAAGTTGATAGAACTGGTATTAATTTTAGCCGACCTGCCATGATCGACCAAAAGTTATTGAAATCAAACAGAAAATCGAGTAGTGATTAGACATGTTGGTAAATTTTAGTCAATCCTACAAGTATCTGATGGGTGTTCTTGGTATTAAGATTGAATTTGATTGTACTATGGAGCATGCGCAGAAATCTAAGTAAAGGAATCAATTTTAAATTGATCATACTGTGTGATGGTACAGTTGATCAATGTTAGACAGTCGATATTTAAATCGCACAAGACGATCGAATCAAAGATCGATCATGCCAAAGTTGACCCGCGCACGACAGGTGAACCGCCTAGGAGGTAAAGCAGACATATTTGTTAAGCATTGGGTATGTCCATGTGTACAAGTGTACAAGTGGTACTCTGGTACTCGGAAGGGGCCAAAACCTATTTCTGCGTACCTGCATTATTGCTACACAGCTCATATGCGTACTAACAACTTGGAGGCGCTCCGTGTCTGGGCAGCCGCAGCTAAATGTTACATGTATACAATTCATGTCACTTGGATAACTGCAGGGAAATATGAATAACTATGAAAGGTTGCAGTTAAGTTGTGAACTTGGGAAAGAGGGTGTTGGAGATCTGGGCGATGAAAGTCAGAGTAGGCATATGTATCTGACAAGAGAAAACCACTGTGTGACAGCTGGAATATGACTATGAAAGGGTGACATTTGGACTTCAGGTAGTCTCAGGGGTTAGCTACTAAGCCAGAAAATGTCAGGGTGTCACTACTGAGGTATGAGATCTGGGGGATCAAACGTGTTGTATTGTGAGAGTTACATTTAACCCAAAACCATCCGGTGACCTATGGATGGAGACAGCTGATCAGAGGTTAAATAAGGAACAGGGAAGTCCGTCTGCATCAGAATCTACCATGCAGGAGACTGATGCAGAGGACAGTGAGGGAGACAGTGAGGAAGACCACCCTACATATGGGGTGAGTACCAAACACTATCTCTTGGTACTCATCTGAGGATCCCTCTAAAAAAGTTATGTGCACCCCTGCACATGTTTGTCTTCATAAAAGGATCTTTTGGAAACTAACTTTCCATGTGTATACATGTGTAACATGTCCATTTCTACACATGTATGCATGTATGTCTTTCCAAAAGAATCTTAGGAAAATTAACATTCCAGCAATCAGATCGCTACACAGGTGCTGCCTTGTGGTTTTAGTGTCTTCCTTTCTCTGTATCTTTCAGCTGCTTTGTAACTTCTCAAAACAACTTACACTGCTCCCTAGTGGCCTGTTTGTGAATTACCCATCGAATGTTATATTAACAATTAGGTTAAATGAGTTATTCAAAATTAAAACATAACTAAAATATATATTGGAAGGAAGAAAAGAAGGTGGCAGCTGTACATGAAACTTCAACATCTGCAAAAGAAGTGGTTAGCATGTCTCTGACGTAATAAATAGGCTGGGATTAGAAATACGTTGCCTTTTTAATACAGCAAAAGGCCATATATGCAGGTTACTGGTTCTGGTGATTCTAATTCAAATACATGAGCATTATAAAAATAATTACTATGCTGAAGCTCTGTGTAGGTGGATTAAATAATGCAAAGAAAAATGGAAAAGTGCAAAGAGCACTAATAATGATGTGCAACCATTAGTAACCCAGAGTGCTCTGGTGAAAACAATAGATTTCATAAACCCTATTAATTAGGAACGGTGCGCTATTAATTATAAATACATTTTAGCTTTCTTTTAGCAAAATTTACGCCTATTGTACCACAATTATTATCATATGCTTTGTATACGTCTACAGTCATTGGGAGACATTCCGCAGCAGCTGAAGAAGGAAATGTTTACTTGTTATTTCTCTATCCCTATACCATTACTTCCTTTATAGAACTCTCCCTAGAGATCTCGTTATAGGAAGGTACATAGATTCTGTGTACCAGACCCTCAGCTGCAAGAGAAGGAGCTTACACTGAAATCAGAATGCCCATTAAGCATAAGACGCATGAATATGAAAATATACAATAATCAAACTAGCACTGATCTCTGGAAGACGGCAAAACACCAGCTGCTTATTGGAGATGTGTCTAAGAGGAGAGTACATTGTACAAGAAAAACACGGCTTTCATTATTGGGAATACAGTTCCATCTCTACCAGAAAAGGGGATATCTTTTGTTCTGTTCATGCAGTAAATAAAAAAATATATAAAAACAAAATATCAAATGCAAATCTTTGTCTGTGAAATATTTATGCATTAAGTCTAAGGATATGTCTCCACGGCGCTATCTGGTCCATCGGCACCCCCTGTGCTAAGCACATTCCTTAGCAGGGATGCCGATGGACCCGATCCACATAACCTGCCCACAGGGTATTCTGCCGATCCACCAGGTTGACCTACTGCACCCGGCCAGGGGATTGGCAGAATGCCGTGGGAACAGCTGCTGTTGTAGGCAGGTAATGGGGATCGGATCCGTCGACATCCCCGCCAAGGAATAGGCATAGCGCAGGGGGGGCGGACCCAATAGTGCCATGGAGAAATAGCTTAAGTGTTGTAAGTATGCCCTTGCATTATGGATGCTTTAGCCTAGTGGTTCCCAACCTTTTTAGATCCACGGCTCGGAAGTGATGTCACGAAGAGCCACTTCCTGTTTTTGGAACTCAAAAGTGCCACTGCAAAGCGCCACTTCAAACACAGGAAGTGACACTATGCAACATCACTTCCGGCACGATTAAGTATGTATAATGTCTAATAATGTATAGTGTCTCTCCCATTTTCCCACCCCACTTGTGATGATGATTAGAGATGGTAGAATTTTTTGACTTGCTAAATTTGTGAGGTGATTGCAAAGCCCCTGAAAATGTTATCCTCACCAATATTGCTGGAGATGTAGAGAAGGGTTGTAGGAACATTTGCAAAAAAAAAGTTTTTCTCTAGCACATGTAGTTTTTGCATAAATGAAGTTCAAAATCAAAGTTGAAATTCCGATTTTCGAAATTTTGACTCGGCTTTGAACTTAATTTGTGAAAAAAACTATTTGTGTTAGAGACATACTTTTTTATGTAGTATACCCCCAACCCTTCTCTACATCTCCAGCAAGTTTGGTGATGATAGCATGTTCAGAGGCTTTGCAAAAAACTGGAAATCTTGTAGGGTGGGAAGTTAGGAGGGAAAAATACACCCCATCCCACCAAAGTTATAAGGGAGCGTTTCTTTCCCTCCTAACGCATGTTATCAGCAGCTTTGATTCTTTTATGGTAACATGGCGACCACTGTGAAATGGTTGTTTGTCCCGTCTAGTGTTGAGCGAGAATATTCAAAATTCGAATATATTCGACAAATATCCAACATTCGAGAAGTCACAATATTTTGCGAGTGTGCACTCGGATATTTTCAATGACGGATATTCGCCATATTATGCTTCAACATTGTTTACTGGCATACATATATGCATATTTGTGCTCATTGCGAATGGATAGTGACAGCGCTCGTACTGGCTAAGATCACAGAATGAAGAAAATAGGCTGTAAAGCTGGTTTGCGAATCTTTGTGAATCATTACGAACAGCCAAGTAAGGCAATAGAATACAGTAGAATCAACTCTGCTTGCCACCATGAGGACCAGAGCTTCCGCATTCAAAGTGACACATAATTTATCATAAAGAGAGGTTCGGGAGGTGCGTTGGTCAGGCTGTGGATTAGGCAGAAGCACATGGCGGCAGGAAACGTGGTAAATAATGGGAGCTGATCACTCAGATCCTCAATGAATAACAGCAAGTGGAAAGCACAATCCCAGGCTGCCAGACGCACAAATTCTGGATCTGTTATGTCAATGTCAACGCAGGTAACCACATTGGCATGCGTAGATGCACATTACATATCCATTCAATATGCATTAGGCTAAAACATTCAGCCAAAGGAATCCATGAGTTAGCAAGAAGTGGAATATTCTTGAATGGCCAAGTCAACTTCTGATCTGAACCCAACTGAGTTGTATTTCACTTGTTGGTAGGGGCGATACCATGCAGATCAGCGCCCTGGGCGAACACCCCCCTCTAGCTCCCCTCCACCCCCAAAACGTAGAAAATAAATGAACACACTCAAAAATCAGGTCTCTATTCACTGGGGACACGATATTTGACCATGATTTTTCACTAGGAGACACAATTAAAAACGTGGTAGGGTGGCTTTCAAAATCGTCCTCGCCAGATCGCGCTGGCCCATCCGCAAACGATCACTTTGGAGGAAATTGATAAATTCAAAAACGAAGTGAGTCGAGTTTTAAGGTCACACCGCAGCCCCTCCTGATCGTGGCCCGGGGAAGAGCACCATTCAATTACATAGGCACAATTAAAATCGCGCGGCGGGGGGGGGGCGCACATGTGTAAACAAGCCCTAACGGTGAACCTCTCGATCTCTTTCGGGTCTGGCCCTTCATCTTTATGGATGAAGCCGAAGAGGCAGGACAGCAGAATTGACCTCCATGTCATGAGGGCAACCTCTTCCATGATGCTGGGGAAGTGTACGGGGAGGATGGAAGACCTGAGAATTGCTTTTTTAAAGGGCTAGAGATTTAAAAAGGCAGCCACCATGGACGTGAACTCATGTTGGACTAATAACAATCCAAATGATGCCTTATCTGGATAAATTAGAAGATGCACAAACTCAATATATATAAATATTTTTTTTGATAAACACATATCCTGGATCCCCGCAAATAAGGCACCCTTACATTTTTGCCTCACGCTGAAATATAAGACATCCCCCCAAAAATAGGGCACCCCCGAAGATATGGTACTGTAACTCTGGGCAGGGGGGATCAGAAGGGGCAATCACAATGACACAGGAGGATCAGAAGGGGTTACTACAATGGTTATCCCCCTCTGAGTCTCCTGTGCCATTTTTATTCCCCCCTCTAATCCCCACTGTGCCATTTTAAGTGACCCCCTACCCTGATTCCCCAGTGCCATATTCTTCATCATGGGAAAATAAGACATCCCCGAAAATTAGACGTAGGGCATCTTTGGGAGAAAAAAATTATATAAGACACTGTCTTATATTCAGGGAAACACAGTATTAAGCATTGTTCTATGTGATTCCTGCTAAAATCTCTGTAAAGTAGAGCATAAAATATACCCAAACAAAGGCAAAATACTAATCTCAGGAGTTACTGAGTTACTTCATCTCTAAATGTAAAATAAAAATAGATTATTGTGCTTGAAATAGTTGTTTTTGAAGTAACAGACATCTGTTTGGGTTTTGTACCACCGGCTATTTCCTAACATCCAACAATGACAAGGAAGAGGATATCTATCCCACAAAGCAATATGCACTTCCTCCTGGAATTGTTTGAGAATGTGAAAGCATTGTGTGAAAAACGGATATTGACAGATGAAGAAACCAAACATCACACGTGTCATACCGCGTAGCTCTGAAATACGATTCTCCTTGAATATTCACAAAGCAAAGCTGATGTCATTCTATAGTTCGGTTATAGGTAGGTTTTCTAAGGTGCCTATAAGGCTATGTTCCCACATAGGCGATCAGCCATGGGATGTTAATCATGTGCGACGATTGCAGACGTCCACCTGCGCGCAATTGCTGATTGACCAGGTGAACTTTACACAAGATTTTTTTTTTTATCTCACCATTAAGAAAAAAAAGGAAAAAGGAAATCTTTAGGGTTTGTCCCCACAATCGAATTTGGTGATGCGCGGTGGCCGCAGGCTGCCGCTTCAATTCGTTTCAATGGGGCTGTCCCTGCCCTGTGATTTGAAAAGTGGGCACCCGCGCTTTGCTTGCGAGCCACGGCCAGCCGCTAACAGCTGCATTGACATGTAGTTAGCCGCTAGCGTCGGCCGCGATCGCTTGTGATTTGTGTCAGCCACGAGCGGCTCGAGGCTCACGGGACCACACTGCCCTGTAGCCAGCTTCGCCTGTGGGGACTTGCCCCCATTAAAAAAAGCTGGAGGGGCAGAGCAACGCCGGATTTAGATCTGGATTGGTGGAAAGAGTGAGACAGGAAGAGTCTCGCTCCTCCATCTTAGGTGCTGGAGGACAGGACACTCCAGGCATGTTGGCGTTGGAGCGAGGAAGGAGAGGAAAGTAAGTATGGGATTTTACTCTCCAGGGATCATTTTACCTAGATCAAGGTTAGTATATTTATTTGTTTGTTTGTTGTTTTAAGTTCGAATCCGCTTTCAGGTGCCCCTACACGGCTCGATATTTCAATCCAAACAATTTAAAAATCTTTCTATTGTAGATCGAACAAAAATTCCCAATACTCTGGTACAATCAACAAATGGTCAAAATCAGAACATGCAATAGAGGAGCCTTTATAGATCTGATGGTAAATTTTGATTCACATCGGACAGGTACCTGGGGAGATTTATTTTAGAATTTAAGCTACCATACACGTGTCGGATTCCATGTCCAATGTTCAAATTATCATCCGATAGATTCCGCGATTTCTGCCGGGAATCGGAGGTGTGATCAATCGGCCAATTAAGAGTATCCAGCGAAATGCACCTTGTCACAACGGATTCCGGGACGGATCGGTCCGATTGTCCACCTCACAATGCAACTCACTTGAAAATTTCCGGACAGAATCGCATGAGAGAGACCACATTTTTGTTTTCTCCGTCGGACCGATTCTGACCCCTATCAATCGTTTACGCGAACGATGGACCAGGTGGCTGCATGCGATCAGCACGATGTTTCGGTGCAACAACACTGGAATTTGATTCGTTCCCTATCCGGTGCGAATTCGACAGTGTATGGGGGCCTTTACTATTAGATTGTAAGCCCACAGGCGGGTCCTCTATCTCCTGTGTCATTACCTGTACCTGTATGTACTATCCTGTGTTGTATCTCCACTCTAATGTTTTGGACCGCGCTGCATAATATGTCGGCGCTATATGTAATTAGCCGCTATGTAATGATAATAATAATAATAATTTATAGCTGATAATATTATGGGGCATGCACACAAGATCTGGACAGCTGCAGCAACACTGAAAATGCTAGCTTTCCTGCCCATATTCTTCCTTAATTTAAAATGTATTCACCAAAAAAAAGTTTTATCTGTTAAAGACGAAACTAAATATTTATTTTTTTTATTATATTTTCATTCTTAATTTTAAATTTGACAATTTATTTACAAAATGTTATTTTATTTAATTTTTAAAGAATGAAATGAATTATCAAAATTTTTTGCCAGTACATTTTTTATTGAGGAAAAATACTTTTGCTTGGTTTTGCTGAGAAAGCTGAGAGTTACAGTTCTCTAGATCCTCTGTGTCCAGTAGGCGGTGCCAGTCTGTAGTATTGCTCTCCGTACTCAGGAGCTCAGCCTGTGCCTTGTGTCAATGGAAGTTTCATATTTGACAATCCCAGAGACATAGGAGACATAGGAACATCGATTGGGGCTGACATCGATCACCCTGTGTGGTGGTGCCAGAGATCCATATAAGACCCCCAATTGATATGATAATGCACAAGTCGATCAACCTGTAAACAAAGATAAAAAAAATCCATACCCCTAAAGAGATCGTCGCCCTTCCTCTCTTCTCTGCAATGCAAAATGGTGTTTCTCTAATTTAAGCTTTTCTGACTCAAGGGCATTCAAGCAGTCACGTCATTACGTCTGTATACAAGTCCATTGGGGGAACATTTTTCCCATTGAATTCATTATATCTGGCGGCCTCCAGTGGCCAGTGCCAATAATAGGGAGGATTGCAATTAAAAATTACCGTATTTTTCGTCGTATAAGACGCACCCAGTTTTTAGGGCAGAAAAAACAGAAAAAAAAGATTGATTGCTGATTGCTGTTCCCACGAACAGGAGGGCTGTCGATGCTAGTTCATCTAGCTCTGTCTTCATTGCCCATGCCAGTTCAGGGCTGGCATAGGCAATTACACAGTTCAGATGGGAGAGCCGGACATCGGCTCTCCCATCTGAACTGACAGCTCCTCCACGTCCTCCAGCTCCCCTCCGTGCCGGGAGAGCTGGCGGGAAGCCAAGGTGCGACCAGGGGTCGCGTATTTGGCGTATAAGACTCAGGCACTATTTGCCCCCAATTTTGGGGGGTGAAAAAGTGCATCTTATATGCCGAAAAATACGGTACCTCTAATGAGCAATTTAAGAATATAATCCCACAGCTCTTCCTCACTTCCGGGTTCTGGTTTCGACAAGACAAGTCAACATGTCACATGTTTTCTGGGTAATTCTGTGATTCACATAATTAGATTAAGGAAAGATCCCATAGAACAGTGGTGGGCGACTGAGTTGATAAGGAGGACCACAAGTGCGGTCCTCAGCATAACTAAAGGGCCGCACGTAACTTTTCAATCTATACTGATAACTGAAAAAAATACAGCATGTATAGCTAGAAGACATTCATTTTAATTTTTAAATAACAAAACTTGTTTTATATGATACTTCAAGCATTAGGGTACACTGTGGTGTGGTAATGCACATTTTGTGTGATATATATCATCAAAGGTTATGTGCTTGATAGATCTCAGCAAAGCCTTTGATAATATCTATGAGGCACATATCTATGGGTGGTTGGTTCCTTTGTCCAATGCATTACCAGTTAGATTTCGGGTGCCGCAAGTGAAGGACTGAGGGGGGCCACTGAAGAACACCCAAAGGGTCACAGGTTGGGCACCTGGGCCATAGAAGATCATTGATCTGGGGGTGCAATATCCTGGGTGGCCACTGGGGGGCGTTCAATGATCTTCCATCGGAATTTTCCTCAATATAATTACGTGAATCACAAGATTACCCAGAAAACAAAGCGCTCTCATGACGTGTTGCCTTGCCGAGACCAGAACCCGGAAGTGAGGGAGAGCTGAGGGATTATCTTCTTGAATTGCTCATTACAGGTAAGTTGTTTTTTATTGCATTTTATCTGCACTTCTTTTGTCATCCATGAAAACATAGAATTCTGGTGGTAGGTCCACTTTAATGTAATTATCCAAGGCTTGAAATTGTGGCTAATTCTTGGGCATCTTTCAATGACTTGATTTGACTGTGTATAGTTGGCATTATAGTTACAGTGCTTCACTTAGCAGGGCAGAGCAAATATACGTGCGATATAAATGTAGAATATGACAAACAATGGAAATACCATTTATCCACACTCACCCGTTATGGCATTCTTCATGGCAGTCTGACACAACACTCTGTCATCCCAAAATAAAGATAAAAGCTTCATACAGAACTGTGCAAACTTTTACCAAGCTAGGCAAACACAGAGAACTGTCATCCTGGTTAATAAATATCCTCTAATTAAGAGCTTACCTTGTATGAATATTTCATCATATGTCATCTGTCTTCTTTCTAAAGATCAAGAATACCTTTTCAGTATGCAGAGGCACATAGCAGGAAAATCTGTATTACTAATGAATTTAAGGGTAGGATTATGACTTTGATGTCTACACAATCTACTACTTTTATATTTGTGAAGAATCAAAATGTTGGACCCAGTCAACAAAGGTTAATAACCCATGGTGACTCAAAGGGACTGTTACTGGCAAAAATATACGTGACAAGGTAAGTATAAAACTCATTATCAGTGTGTTTTTAGTTAATGAACACACTTCAGTTTTGCAGTCCTGTGCAAGAGAGGAATATATAAACACAAAAGAGAATAACCTCGAGGGCAGAAGAAATAAAAAAATATGAAAGAATACTCTTCTTTTTTGTGCAGAAGACGTGCTGTTGCTGTGAGTGATTGGGTTATGCGATAATATGGAATGTACCGTAAAAAAGGTTGTACGATAATACATTTATTATTTAACAGAACTCACTTCTTTCATTGGATTTTTCATTGAGTTGAGCAACTAATCCTAAATTTGCTTCTCCATTATAATGTTGAGCTCGAATATTCAAATTGCGAATTGTGGGGGATCATCTCCAAACGGTTTCTCTCAAAGCATCAATCCACAGGATTGTTTACCTTTAGGGCTCCTGCCCGTGTTTATTTGCACACAAATCAGTCCAAAGTAAAAGGATACCCTCGCAGGGGTTCATTTTAATCCAAATAAAAAGTCCAGAAAAATGCCAAGCCACCTGGCTTTGCTCCGTCGAACATAAATAGGTGTCCTACACTCGGCTACTCAGCAGCAACAGGCCTGGGCCCCACACTCCCTGTGTGCCCCCCTGTACCAACTGCTCCAGCAGCCCTGGGCCCCACACTCCTTGTGTGCCCCGTCTCCAAGTTCCATGAGGAGCCCTGACACACTGGTCTCTGCTCCTTTTCTGGAGACACACCCCACTCCACTCACCTGCAAACAGGTGTTAACCATTTGGGTGTTCCTGGGGGAATAGAGATGCCCACCCAATTCCATCCTCTCTATCCCAGAGTCCGGGAGCCCGGATGACTAGTCTGTCACAGAATATATTTGCCAAATATTGTATATTCCAGAAAAAAATTTGTGAATATTTCGGCTATTCACAATTTTAAATATTCACAATATTTCACAATGCGAAAATAAATATCACATGTGACCACTCATTTTGAAGGTACTTGTGATGCGATTATTTGCGAATGTCGAATAATGATTATTCATAGAGTAGAATTATTTGCCAAATAAATCGAATTCGAATATTGCCTATGCCGCTCATGACTACTCCATTATTTAACCTCCTGGGCGTTTCTCTGAGGTCCAGATTTCTGAAAGGCCTGTAACTTACCAAAATATGTCCAAACAAGGGTCAAGTAGACATCCTGAATATAATAATTAGTCTCTTTTTTGTCCAATGTCCCAACATCATGGGAGCCATTAGCTCTGCCTCTTTAACACCATCTTGTCCAGCACCGGCAGTCAACCCTTACAGAAACTTTTTTTTATTGTTGATTCCCCTAGAGTGCCCACTTTCGAGGGTAACCCTCTCTCCCCTGCCTGTCGATTTCACCATGTCCTCACCACCAGGGGAGAGAGGGTGCCCAAAGGCCTTGTACTGGATACATGTATACCTGGACTAACTGTACCCAATCAATTTCAAAAACAAAAAACCACATAGCCACATTTCCCAATTCAATAAAAATTTATTATAACCAAAAAAACACAATATAAATTCCTCACTGTTTGAAATCTATCATATAAAAGACGTATTTTAGAGATTTTAATCATTCATAATTATTACCTTTTATTTATTTATTTTTATTATTTTTTTTTTTTTTACCAAAAATTGTGTTTTTAACTCCTAAGCTTCCGCTAGCGTTTGAGCCGAACCCTGTTCGTCTCCGCTGACAGGTCCGTCTCCACCGCAGTAACCCTGCGGCTTTTGACCCATGATGCCCCCTATACTTATTATGCCGGATGTCTACTAGACCCTTGTACTGAAATATTTTGTTAGAACGTTTAAACAAGCCTACAACATAAAGAATCCATTGAAGTCTATGGTAACATTTTTTTATAGAAAATCTTGTACCTCACAAGAGGGGCTAGCCGTATGGAGGTTAAGTTTGCA
>CM070039.1:77636931-77648232 GCA_036250615.1 Ptychadena robeensis
CTTCAGTACCCCTATCCCTCACATCACTTAAGATGGCTGCCCAAAGGGGATAGAGGAGGAAAAAAATCACACCAGGAAGACAGCCTACCAGGTAAGGTTTTTCTTCCCATCTATGCCAGTATCACCATCCCTCACATCAGATGGCCACCCAAAGGGGATAAGGTAAGGTGATGTCTTCCCACCTATGTCAAGCTTCAGTACCACCATCCTTCACATCCCCCAAGATGGCCGCCCAAAGGGGATAGAGAAGGAGAAAAGCACACCAAGATGACAGCCTACCAGGTAAGGTGATATCTTCCCACCTACACCACGCTTCAGTACCCCTATCCTTCAAATCACCCAAGTTAGCTGCCCAGAGAGGATAGGGAAGAGAAAAGGTGAACATAGAAAGACAGTGGTCTACTTGCACCTGGTGTCCCGAGTCACCACTCCGTTACAGTATGATGCTTCAACTTCCATTTGGGGCCAGATTCACGCACCTTTGTCCAGTACTGGCTGCCCCTCCCCAGCTACTTCCTCTTCTCCCCAATCCGAAGTAATGTCATGTGGTTCAGCTGTCAACTGCAAGGGGCAGGAATTTTTTTTAAAAGTTACTATGTACCAATTTTGTTACTTTTAGTATTTGGTGTAAAAATATTTATATTGGATGTGTAACCTGATAAGCTTGGTGAATACATTTTCCTATTATAAGTCAATGTTGGGTTTGTATTATGACTTTCATTTATCTCATGTCTGAATTGCTCCACATAAATTCAATAAAATAACAATTGTAACACTAATCTCAGAATGTAACTGTATAATTTACATAGGATTATCACTGTACAAATCGTACTAATGTATTAAACAATATAAAAATAAATTTGCTTAATCCAAAAAGATTTAGACAATAATACATCAGACTTGTAAGTAGAGCTAAAATTAGAAGATCTGGCATCTAAGGAAAGGAAGTAATTGCTGTCAGACTACTGGAGAGATGTATAGATTCTTAAGCTTGCCATACACCTTTAGATTTCTCTGTCCGATATCCTTTAGATCTACCAGCAACTATGTAGTGCCGGGTCCTCTGCGATTGAACACAGGAAGACTTGATGGTTTAAGCCCCCCATACACCTTAAGATCCATCCATACCATCTCCATTAGATCTACCAACAACTGTGTAGTATAGTGGCCTCCCTGATAGAATACATAGTGATTGGAAGGTATATATCACTGCTATGTAGTGCCGGGTCCTCCCTGATAGAATAAATAGTGATTGGAAGGCTTAGAAAGCTCCTCATATTACATGGTTTAGGTAGAACAAAATTTGATTGTACAGAAATTGTATGGAAAGATTGTAAGGTGTATTTGGGCCTTTAGAAAGTCCCTCATATTACATGGTCTTGGTAAAACAAAAGGAGATCTAAAGGAAATCTGACAGAGAAATCTAAAGGTGTATGGGAGCCTTAAGGAAACATCTGCACCATTTTTTTACACAAATAATTGCGTAGAATGTTCAATTTATATTAGTAACACGATGATGCGCAGGCTACCGATTTCCTGAGAAATGCGAGGAAATGAATAACGGGCTTCTCACATCTGCTCTCCAGAATGGCTCAGCTGTGCTTCATGTAGGTTACCTTGGAGCCGTAGTTACCTTGACCTTCCTCTGCTCACAATGGCTATTTTTCATCCGCCGGTATTATTACAAGCAGACCGAAATGAATGGACTGGTTAACGCACCATTGCTATTTCAGTGCCGATAGATTTTCATTACGAATCACTTAAGTTCTTGTTCTTTAAAGTACGCTATGTTTTCGGCCACTTTTTTTTTACATTAACTATTTCAGATCCTCCTCGGATCGCCTGTTATATGTTCTGAAACCATATATATTGTGTAAAAACTACAGGACAGCCCCTATCGCCATCATCAGTAGGAGGTCATTTGTGGTCTTCATGAATATTTGAACCAAAAATATTCATTGCGAATATTGTCGCTTAAGCTAGGCACACACGAGTAGATCTGTAAAAAGATTTGAGTACAATCAATCAACATGCGTGGTCACGGTTATCTTTTTACAAACCTACCTGTGTGTGCCTACCTGTGTGGGCTCTATTGATCCTGCTCGAAGAAACTCGATTGAACAGGGTTCCAACATGTTGGAAAACGCCATTCAATCTCCATTACTTCTCCATTATCTCCATTCTTCATGTAAAGTATTGGATGTCACCGGCTCCTGCCTCCTTCCTCCACAGCAGTCCGACTGTCAGTGTGAAGAGGGCGGAGCCAGCACTCCTCACACTGAAGCTGGCTGCTGTGAGGAGAGAGGCAGGCTGGATGGATTTCTGCCCAGATTGTAGCGTGTTTTTGATTCACATGCTACAAGCTGAGGAGAACGGGTCCCAGGGGTTCCCATTGAATGGGAATCAATGTGCCCATGTGGTGCACATTGATTTCCGTTCAATTGATCCCCAATCAATCACAGTGTGGTGACGGCATCATGCTGTGATTGATCGGGGGTCGATTGCATGGAAATTTACCCTTGTGTGCCTAGCTTTGAGAATTTGTGAAGATCCGCAAATATAGTGCTGTACCTTTTGTAATCTCGAATATTTAAGATTTTTTACATCAGTACCCAGAACTACCATGCATTGTGTTCCCAATATGCCCATGTACAAGTGGCAATTTGCACAATAAGGGTAATAAATGATCAGGTTTCATGTGAAAATATGTGAATATTGGCACTTTTTTGTTTATTCAAATCTTTTTCACAATGAGGGTACCGTATTTTCCAGCGTATAAGACTTTTCAAGTTAAAATATAGAGTTTGGGATATGCTTGCCGTATAAGACTAGCCCTCTTCCAAAGCACACCAAATAAAAATGTTATGCCTACTCTGACTTCCAACCCCCAGATCTCCAACACCTTTAGAAGTCCAATCATTTTTTTTGGGATTAGTAATTTACATCTTCCCAATTTGACACCCCTAACTGCAACCTTTCATAGTTATTCATGTTTCCATGCAGTTATCCATTGGACATAAGTTGTATACATTTAACAATAAAACTGTTGTCAATCTAATAAAATGTAACTTTTACAGTTGTGTATAAATTATAAAGTGAAGTTTTTGTACAGCTATTTAAGGTGTTCCAGCTTTAATCTCAATCTCCCTGCAATACCAATTTCAGCCACAATGTCACTAGTGAGCACACTTCAGAAGGCAAGGGGGATGCTGAAGACCTCTGGCTCCTGTTGGCCAGCACTCAGTGCGGGAAGCATGGATCCGGGGAGCAAACCTACAGGCTCCCTAAAGATGGTCGGCCTGGGACGGGAGTGCCTCCTCCCACCACGGCAGTGCCTGGCGTCTAAGGCATCCCTTGACTTTTGCACACATTTTCCTGTGTTCAAAAGTCGTTTTATACACCAGAAAATACAGTAATAATGACTGGAAATCATGCATTTTTGAAATGACGAATTTATTGCAAATATTTGTATGAATATTGCCTGTGCTGCTCATCACTAGTCTTCACCAACAGCCCCTATTGCCTGCCACCGGTCAATCAAACCAAAAGAATGGTGTAGGTTAGTGATGGGGAACGCATAACCAAATTTTTCATCTTAAAGTGGCAATACGTTAATTTAACCTGAATACTGGGACACGGTTACCACTAGCACGTCTGTTCCCAACGAAGCACATACACATTTTCTGCCCAGCGAATCCTCTGTTCACATGGCGTTGAGCCAAGCAGGTAATGTGTATGTACCACCAAGCACTGCGCTTAATGCAGGAGGTCCCGACGAATCACACAACACAGTGGAGACATAGCCTAAGTAGTATGCGACAATCCTCATGTAACATTGTTTGATATATGCAAGATATTCTTAGTGTTTTCATTTAAATGAGTTGCTATGTGAAACATTTTAGAATTTTTTAAAATAAATATTTCCATAGAGAACTAATAATAAATTGTTTAAAAAATGATTTATTTAAATTCATATGCCCCTCTTCTTATGGCATTGTCTTATAGTTGGTCCCTGAAAAGTTCTAGAGATCAAATAGATTGAAGACCTTTTTGTTCTCGTCACGTAGTTATGCCCTTAGATATTCAAGTGGGTCCATTCTTTCTCATCAATTTCCTGACATTTCTTTTGCATTTGAACTGAATTATAACTTGTTGTGTTCATTACCAGATAAAAGAATAAAGTCGCCCATCAAGTCTTTTCTTGATATTTTTTTTCAAACGTTAAAAAAAGAGAATGTGCCTTGATCATTAGCTTAGAGCTCATTCGGTGAATGTAATGAAGCCAATTACATTTATACGGTGATGTCTGCCATTATGGGTAAGGTTTTCAGGGCAGAGGAAATTAATCAAAGGCTAGGAGATTCTTTCAACTTTTCAGGTGGCGTTCTGTCGAGACGTGAGTTTGATGTGAAGCTTCAATTCTCTCAGAACAGAATCTTCTAGTAATGGACAAGGAAAGTATTAATTAGAATAGAAAGTATGCTAGAGTTTAGTCTATAGATTAGAGCAGTGTTTCCTAAACTTTCCTTGCAGGGCCCCCCCTTTTTCTATTTAGGAACTCCCTATTCAAACACAGATTAGGAATGAGGGCCCGGGCCGCCCCCAGAATACCTTTGCGCCCCCCAGTTTGGGAACCACTGGATTAAAGGAAGGCTTTGCCCAGTAGTGATGGCTGAACATCAACCACGCCCATTAGCAAACAGGTGGCTCTAACATTTAGAAAAATCCGACGTCCTCCTGTTCATAGTGAATTTGAATTGGAAAACATGGATGTGACGTCACTTCTGGTACCTGGAACGCACAGTTCCTTATTCCGATTACGGGACGTGGCATCACTTCCGTTTTTCAGAGGCAGTTTCTTACTTCTGCGCCTGATCCAGCCAAAAGAAGAAAAATAACCTTCCGGCCTGGGAACGGGGCGGATCAAACCCATGTACTGTTAGCTGGCGAGAAGAAAAGTGAACATTCCATGTCCAGCTATACAGTTACAGGGCTGCTGCTGCGCACAACCACAAGGCTCAGTCGAATAGATGTCAGAAGACAGATAGCTGTCAATCACCCTAAAGTCCCCCATACACGGGTCCGATTCCCATCGGATTCCGGGACGATCGATTCCGGGCGCGTGCACGCGAAATGATCGTGCCGGAATTGCGTGCAGCCCACCTTGTCCGATCGATCACGTCCGATTGATCAGGGGCCCAGAATCGGATCGGACAGAGAACCAACATGTTGGTCTTTCTGATCCGATTCAGCACACATCAGGGGGAGTTTCCATTTGTGGAGTAAGTGATCGGACACGGAATCGTCCAGGAATCCGTGGGACAAGGTGGTATGTAGCGATCGGACAGACTTAATTGGCCGTTCGATCGGACCTCTGATTCCCGCTGAGATCGCGGGAATCGATCGGATAGGTGATCGATCGGCCATGGAATCCGACTGTGTATGGCTAGCTTAAGAAAAAGTAATAAATGAGATCCTACTGAATCCTACAGCATCTGTGACCAGGAAGTGATGTCATCAGTAACCAGGAAGTGACGTCATCCTGTTAACCACGCGGCTAAAGAGATCTCTCCTTGGTAAGCCTTCACTGTACCTCCTTTAATGTTAGTTTTTAACTTTGTTTATTTTTATCATTCACTGTATTTTACTTTGTTGCACTAGGTTGTGCGCCTCAGTCCTCAGATATGAAGGCTGTAACTGATAAATTCACAACATAAAAAAAGTCAGTCAGTCATATAAAAAAGTCAAACTGTCGAGGAGGCGACCCTGATGTACGCCTTCTACAGCAAGAGCAGAAGTGGATTCTACGGGCCACTACACCACCCCGGGTCTAAATGACTGTCTCAGTTACAACTTTTTCTTTAATAACCCTTATTATGTTTTGCTTATTGCGTAAGACACCTGACCCTTCGACATGTGTATTTGTAATTTTAAATTAAAGAATAATAAGATCTTGCCAAGGCAGACTTAATAAAATAATAATTATGCATCATTTTCCTAGTGTATGGGCGCATGTAAATTTCTTGATAACCATTGTTTGGCGCATGGGGTGGGGGCGTTGGGCGCCCCACCCTTTTCGGGGGCGGTTTTTTTCTGCCGTGGGAGGGGCCCCTGCTTCTCTTGGTGTGGGGGGACGGAGGTTTTCCCCTTTTCATTTCACTTCACTCGCCTACCTTATGGCAAAGGCACCTTCTCCCATCCATCTGGGGAGACTGTTCCCTTGGGGGAGCCCACAGGGACCTAATCCTGGATGGACCCCATTAGGGTGAGAACGCATGAGGTGGGAGTATGCGGAACCTCTGTTCTCACGCCCCACCCCCAAGGCCGGCTTCAACAATGCCCGTTTGTTTCTCATCCTCCATCCTTCCCCTCACCCCCCCCGCCCCTTGGCCCCCCCCTCTTTTTCCCGTCTTTCTTCCTTTCCTAACCTTCCTTTTTTTCTTCCCTCCCCCCCCTTTCCCAAAGACCCCCCCCCCTCCTTAGGGTATGGACTGGCTAATCCTAGGTCTAAAAGCACTTATGATCATTCTGCCACTGGGTCCCACGTCCTCTTGGTGGTTCTGTATATACGTTCATCACTACTGCCACTCTTTCCCCCCCCCCCCCTTCCCCAGTCTATTAGCATCACTCCCCCCGTCTGTTTTTCCCCCTCCCTCTGTTTTTCTCGCTTTATGGTTGCTTAGTACAACAACACCCCCCACTTACTGGCATTATCCTTTTGCCTCCGCCAGTACTTTCCCTAATCTTCCCCACCGCACTTCCCGGTTTCTAACCGGAGTGACGCGCTGTACGTCCGCACGAGGTGCCCCACCCCACCCTGTGTCTTAGCGCACCTCTTGACCAAACCGGTGGACCGTGCGCTAACTGTTGGTGGGATCCTCTGGTCCCGCCCCCCGGTCTGCTCCCGGTGCTTCCCAGCTCCCAACTTTTTTCCTAGTGGATGATTGCGGGGTATCGCACCTGGAGGATAATGTTGTCCCCATGTGCTCGCTGCCCTTACCACATGGGAGGGGGTATTAGTGCATGGGATTGGGCGTCCCACTTGTTGGGATCCTTTGGCGCAGCCGCTGACTTGATGGTCCCTTTTCCTCCTTATCAGTTGACTTTTCATTTTCCGCTTCTACTACTCTCTGCTTCTCAGATTCACTATCATCTTCAACATTCGTATCTCCATTCAGATCCTGCCATTTAGCTACCTGCAACTGGCAACCTGCAACTCCCTTGGGATCCCTGTCAGGACTGTCAGCCTCCAGGTAATCTCTCTCTAACACATACTCGTATTACACAGCTAATCCCCCAATGTATTTCTCCAAGTCCATCGGTTGCCGTCTTGCTTCTCCTCCTTAGTGGCGTACCTTCCATGCAGATATGCCTCTCATGGGCAGTGATACGCCCTATCTACATCGGGGACGCTCTTTGCCTGGTTCTTTCCAGGCATAACACCCAAGGGAGGGAGTTGACCCCGTGTTGGTACTCCCTCGTCGGGTCCTGTTTTGCGGCAGACCATTCCTGGCGCACTTGTCGGGCTCCCTCCTATCCTTAGCTATACCCTGGTTTAGGTAAGATCCTTTTTACAGATTAACAATAGATGTTAGTATCACAATTGCTCATTGCCCAAACAACTTTGTCTTTGATTGTATATTGATGCACAATATAAACTGTTCGCAAGCCTATGGACGGATTAGAATTACCTGTAGGGATATTGCTAATAACTATTATTTTTGACATCAGTCATCACGGTATTAGACAATTCCACATACACATGACATTGCACGGGCAATTTTGATTCCTCAGTGTATAACACTCGCTTCATATTTGGCCATCGTACATATTTATATTCTCTTGTATTTTATTATTTGTATGGTTCACACACGTGTCTAACTGTGTTATGTTTCCACATCCCACAGCCACCTGGATTAGCGCAGGGGTGTCAGGAGCGGGAGTCTAGTTGCCAACCGATGGTCTTCTCCCAGAGCCCCCCCAACGGGAGGATAGGCAGGGATCCCCTTGAGGGGACCCTGTGTCCTTTCCCGCGCCCGTTGGCAAGGGTCCTGCTTCCCCCTGACTTACCCCCCCCCCCCCAGGTAGTGTGGTACTGTGTCCTAGGAGGAATCCTTTAGGGCGAGAAACGTAAGGATAGTCCGGGGCTCACAAGCAGAGGTCATGCACGGCCAGAGTTCTTGGGTAGTCTTAACAAGCGAGGGTCGAGGCAGGCGGCAGGCAAGTAAAGAGTTAAACAAGCAGAGGTCGGTTCCAGAAGTCAGACGAAGTCAAGCCAAAAGCGGGGTCAAATACCGGGTTTCCAAGTACAAAGGGAGCGAGCTCAGCATGGGCACACAGCAAGCTGTAATCATCCAGCATGACTGGTTTGCACTGCCGGTTTATATAGAAGTGCATCCCCAGCACCACCCCCCGGGAGGGCGTCACCGCCGGGACCCACCTCCTGTCCATCTATTAATACTCTGGTGATGGCTCCCGCTCGCGCGCGCATGCGCCCGCACGGGAGCCGGACGGGATGGCCGGCCAGAGGGCCCCGACGAGACCCTGGAGCCCCGCACGGTGTCCCCATGCGAGGGACGCCGATCAGGTGAGGACAACTGTGACCGAGGGGCCGACAGGGACCGCGGCCGAGCGGGGACCTGACACTAACTTAGTAACTTGTATCTATTATATGCATGTTTCACTAAGAAATGTTTAACCCTGTATTTTATATGACTGTCTGATTAATCTAGCTCTAGTATGAGCATTTTTTACTGTTCAGATAAATTTATGCTCTGATATGTTTCTGGTTATAGAGACATCTCCCTGAGGAAGCCGCACAGGCGAAACATGTAGGAGACATACCTCTAACCAGTAACCGCAAATGTACCCTACATCAATGACTATTATGCATATCTGTGATTTTATGATTCGTAAATTGTCACTATTATGGGGAGTCATCCCAATGTGTGTTAAAGGCTCTGACTCCCATATTGTAAAATTGAAACTGTCCTTTTAAAATTTATTTAAATAAAGATGAATAATTTTTAATTATCAGCTATCATTAGACAAATTGGTGCCTTAAAAACCCGCCTTTCTGAGGTCTCTCCTGGGGGACCCCTATTTCCCTTACAGGATGTTATGACCTTTATTTTGTGCTTTCTATATAAAAAAGTCAATTGAGGACCACATCTTAACACATCTGAAAGTTAAAGCGGACCTACCACCTCACTGGGCACTTTACACTATCAGCAGCAGCACTGCTGATAATAAGGCAATCACTGCTCAAAAACAAATGTTCCTTACAGTAGGAGAGGTGATGCTCTAACCGTCGCTGCAAGCTTTTAAACAATCATGGCAGGGACAGCTGGGAGGAAGTCTGTTGTCTCGTGTGAATTGGAATACAGCTTCACATCATCAGAATCTAACGTGATGTAATCAAAGCTCCATCTAGTGGCCGTTTTATAGAATTACAGTCCCATAGTCAGAATAAAGTGTGGGCGGAACTGCTTCTCTGCCCTTAATAAATATGATTTCCCCAGGAATGAGGAAGGTAAGTACGTTGTTTTTTTATTCTGTAGCAGTTTTCACAGATGTATACTGCTGGCAGGTGAGTATTATGTCAATGAAATGTATGTGTTTTTTTAATTTTGAGTATAGAACCACTTTAATTTGGTAGTGTAGACAAACTTTTTCTTCTCCTATTTGCTCTTCTTTTTTCTATATTCATTTTGTTTTGTAAACTCAAGTCATAATTTTTAAAGATGAACTTGGGTGAATTTATAGGATTTCCAGTGAGTACCCAATGGGTTCGTTTTACTCACCTAGGCCCATTTTTCCTCTGCAACTTCTCCTACCGTGTTCACCCACTGGGTCCATTTCAGGAGACTTCTGGCATCCACAGTTTTAAAGCTCTCCCCATCACTCCACAATGTAGAGCTTACAGCTTTGTACTATAGAGGAAATGAGCCAAGGAACTGCCTACAGAACACAATGCCGGAATAGGGAACAGAAACAGGAGCAAAAGTAAGTAACCCCTTATTGCCCCTCTAGACCCAAACAAACAAATAATTCTTGTAGTGGGTTAAGATTTCAGGGGTTAAAAATATTAAACCAGAAGGTTTTCTTATCTACTGGAAGCTAAAGCCATTGGGTCTCTCCGGCCATCAATTGTGAGAAATGACTGACTGAAATCAATAGCCAATTATATAGTCACATGTAGTGTCATTGACAGACGGACTGACTCAGAAATTTTTTTGTATTGTATTTATTTCACAGATATGTTCTGTTCTTTGTTCCTCTAAACAGCTTAAACTGAATTATTAGATTTAAATAAAAGCTTGTCATTGTAAGATCCCATCAGTGTTAAATGGATTGTCTCAACCCTTCTATTATGACATTTGATTTATCTGTAAAGAAAGGACTTGCCGGCAGAATAAACATGTAATACAACTATAGATATAATGGTGTTACCATGAGAGACATATTCATTAGTGTCATGTTATATATTGAACACAATACCTATATTCGAAAAAACAAAAAATAGTTTGGCCCCTGAAAAGGGTAAAACAATTGGGGTTTGCAAGGGAGAGTATTTCAAGGAAAAACTATTCTTACAGTTTCCACCTTACCTTACAGTATTTTATTAGAATTATTTAAAACACTTCAACTATTTTAAAACCATTACAAGGTATTTCTTTAGGTCCAATCAATCAACATCTATTACAAAAGCAACCTCCTGGGGCGTAAAGGGGGCTCCACATTCTATACTACTCTATTTGAAAAGTTATGGTTAGGTGTTAGGCCAGGGGTGGGTCGGCACCCTGGCCCTTATTTTTGGGGAGGGAGGGATTTTGGGGGAATGGGAATGTCTTTTATTTCAGAGCTGAGGCAAAAATGTAAGTGTGTTATTCAAGAAACAGGGTAGTCACTCTGATAAACACTGGGATTGGGGCTATATGTGTGGGTTAGGCATTTGCACATTTTAGGGAAAACTTTGGGGCATTGGCCACACAATAATATTAGGTGAGGGTAAACAGGTGGTTCCCACACCAAGAACATGCCGTGGAGGGGCGGCATGTCTACGTTTCACAATTAGGGCTGATATGTCGGGGCCTATTTGAGTGAGTTCCATGGACCTGACTGGGAGGGTCTGGCCCCCCATGGACCCGCCCATTAGCACCGGACGCTGGAGGGGGGGGGGGGGTTTGGATGGTTGCTGGTATCACTCTGGTTCCAGCCACTTCCTCCGCGGGGGAAACGCATCCTTGGATGGGGTAGGTTGGTGCATGGGAGATGAGCGTTAGGTGCCATGGAGAGGCT
>CM070039.1:77649674-77664208 GCA_036250615.1 Ptychadena robeensis
TTGTCATTGGACAAACTTACAAAATCAGTGAGGGGTCAAATAATTATTTCCTGCACTGTAGGTGGTTACCACAAGTCGGTGCAACACGTTCAGCCTAAAATATAGAGATTAATAAAGAGTTTCTTATAAACAATTAATTTGTTCCCAAATGTAATGTTCGACGCGTTTCGCCCACAGTGGGCTTTTTCAAGAATACCCAACCACTGTCAATAATAAATACAGCAAGAACATATAAATATATATATATAGATATATGTGATTCTTAGTAAAAGCGGTTCTATACTCAAAATAAAAAAACACATACATTACATTGACATAATACTCACCTGTCAGCAGTATACATCTGTGAAAACTGCTACAGAATAAAAAAACAACCTACTTACCTTCCTCTATTCCTCATTCCCGGCTAAATCATATTTTTTAAGGGCAGAGAGAAGCAGTTCCGCCCACACTTCAGGCATACTTAATTCTGACTATGAGGCTGTAATTCTATAAAATGGCCACTAGATGAAGCTTCGATTACACTAGGTTAGATTCTGCAGGTGTGAAGCTGCATTCCAATTCACACAAGACTACGGACTTCATGCCCCTGCTATGAGTGTTTACAACCTTGCTGCGGCGGGTATGTCACACAGTGTCAATCTCCATTTTTTTCTTTTGAGCCTCAGAGAGTGCAAGCACCCATACGAAAACTTGTGCAACCAGTGCAAACTAAAAAGTGAGTGCACAAAAGTGAAAACACTCTAAGCAAGCACGGATTGCTCTAATGTCCCCGCTCCAAAAGGAGCTGCAGGACCGGTTCCCTAGTGGGACGGCAGCCGAAGCCACACGTCCCTCGGATGATCTTTTCCCCAGGGGGCCTCGACCGGAAAGCCAAGTCTCCCCAGGTGACCAAGGCCGAAGCCTAGTCTCCCGAGTAGTCGGGGGTCGAGAACTTGGGGACTGCCGGCCCGGAGCCGTAAGCAGCCTCTCCCCACCACGTGTCAGGGCAATCCAGAAGAACTAGTCAACCTGAACTAGTTAACAAAGACAAAACGTGCAGGGTCGATCTCCATTGCTGTGGATGGGGTCCACGGGTCCCCATGCAACGCATTAACTGAGCTCTATGACGCAGCAGTGCTTCCCCTGAGCTCCTTCGATATCGGGCTCAGCGGGATGACGTCATCGCGGTGAGCTCAAAGGCTGATCCGTCTCACAGGCATTGACCAGTGTATGGGAGCCTATAGGACTCAGAACAATGAGTACAAAGACAAGTGTGTCTTGCTTCCAGTCAATCATGGGGGTTTGACGTGCTGTCACGATCCCCACGACTGAGAGCAGAGCAGGTAAGCACCCTTAGATGGCAGGGGATTGGATTAGCAGTGTAGTGGCCAGTAACGGCACTATTTGCATATTCAAATGAATTGTTATAAATGCTTGTAAATTATTGGGTTTTCCTCTTAGGGTAGTGACAGAGCCTATTCAATGAATGTGTATATGTTTTACTGTATATATATGCCCTGCCCTGTACACTATACCTATGTATGTACTGTATATATATGCCCTGCCCTGTACACTATACCTATGTATGTACTGTATATATGTTTGTTTGGTGTCTGTCCCTTTTAAGGGTTGTGCACTTGCTGTTTACTTGCGGTAGGGTACGTGTCTAGATGGCCACTAAAGTGTATCAATCCCAATCTGCCCTACTGCTAGCCTTAAGCCAACCCCTCTGGGAGTCTATAAATGTTAGCTCCAGAGAACATTCTGGGCTCTTCTGATGTTGCTGACCTGATACAAGGTAGATCCTCCAGACGTGTCCCCAGGCGCAGATTCCTGGGTGAATTATCCACTGATGCAGTGTGACTTCCTGCCTATCTTTTTACCTCAATCTGGTGAGAGAGCCTTCAGCCGTCCTGAGGTACCCAGCAGCTAGTAGATCCAGCTTGTTTGAAACTTAGCTCCCAAGGTTGCCCATCCCCGCCAATGGGTGATGGTGATTTAGCTGTAAATATCCTTCATACTTCAAAGCTGCAAATATGCCCTACTTCATGTGTGGACCTTCTGTTTCTTGGTGTGTGAGCTTCGTTGTCAGTGTACTGAGCAGAAGACATCCTTCTGATGTTGCTGGTTGTGTAAGTTGCCGAACTGTAGTGTCCCCAGGAAAACTCAGAGGGTGGGGGTGATGGGTGTTTAGTAGTAAGCACCCTTGGGAGCCTTCAGTGAGATGGGTGATATTCGGGGTAGGTGAAACTTGGGGGGGGGTCCTGAAATTTTTGATGTTTGACTATATATACTCTGCAAAGCACTGCGTAATATACCGGTGCTATATCAATACAAGATGATAATAATGAGTACGAGCGGTTTAGGGGTAACGCCAACTTCAAGGTAAAATTTGTCCTGAACCTGGAGTTCAGCTTGAAAAATCTCATATTCACAGAATTATGAAGCTGTCAAGTGTAACCCGTAAGCTTCTAAAACCCATCAACTCCGCAGATGCAAAATGTCAATCATCTCCATGTTTCATAAACATGATATTATGCAGTACAGATGATTGACAGCTGTGCTTCTCGGTGGACTCACCTGCAAATATTCTATTACTATATTACGATATATTCTATTTTACTGAATGTCGGACAGTTGTTCTCATAGTGATCTGATCTAAGCAGAAACATAAATGTGCAAAGCTTACTATCTATAGAAGGACCGCCGGCTGACATGCAGAGCTTACTATCTATAGACGCTGACATCAGAGCTTCTTCATCTATAGAAGGATGGTCTGCTTCTGCGGTCTCTATCTTAGAGGGCCCGTCTGCTGCTGCGGCTTACTATCTATATAATGATGGTCCTGCGACTGCAGATCTACTATCTATAGAAGGACCATCTGTCTACATGCAGAGCTTCTATCTATAGAAGGATGGTCTGCTAACATGCAGATCTTACTATCTATAGAAGGACCGTGTACTGACATGTCTAAGCTTTACTGATCTATAGAAGGAACCGTCTACTTGACATGCAGATCTTACTATCTTATGAAGTACCCCTCTGCTTACATGCATGAGGCTTACTATCCTTATAGAAAGTGGTCTTGCTGCATCAGAGCTTCTATCTATATAGTGACGTCTTCTGACATGCGAGCTTACTATCTATAGAAGGATGTTCCGTGCTGACCATGCAGATCTTACTTCTATGAAGGGACTCCGCCGGCTTACATGCAGGAGCTTACTATCTATAGAAGGATGGTCTGCTGACATGCAGAGCTTTCCTATCTTAGAAGGCCGTCTGCTGACATGCCGAGCCTTTACTATCTATAGAGGATGGTTCTGTCTGACATGTCATGGCTTACTATCTATGAAGGTCCCGTCTACTGGCATGCAGGCTTTATCTATAGAAGATGGTCTACTGCCACTGCAGAGTCTTACTATGCTTTAGAAGGACCTTCAGCTTGACATTCAAGCTTACTTCTATAGAAGGCCCGTCTGCTGACATGCAGAGTTTACTATCTATAGATGACCGTCTACTTGACATGCAGCTTACTATCTCTAGTAAGGACCGTCTGGCTGACATGTCCGAGCTTACTATCTATATAAGGCCCTGTCTACTGGCATGCGATGCTTACTATCTATAGAAGTTTGACTCGTTCTTCTTCTTGACATGCAGAGCTTACTATCTATAAGGACCTTCGTCTCTGACATGCATAGCTGACTATCTATGGGCCCTCCTGCTGACTGCGGCTTAATTCTGTTGTACCATTTCACTGACATGCAGAGCTTACTATGCTATAGAAGGACTGTCCTGCTGACATGCAGAGCTTACTATCTTAGAAGTGACCCTCTGCTGACATCAGACACTCCTACATGTTGTTTTCCTGACGTGCATCAGTTCTTCCCAGTGCTCTGCTTCGTCTAACTGTCTTCAGTTTTGGCTGCTCACGTGGCTGTTGAACCTTCATGGAACTGTCATGGGATTCTATCTCTGTGCTAATTGCCTTCTTAGTCTGAATTATATGGTTGATTTCAATTGACTTTTCCCTGAACTGTCAAACGATCCACGATGATTGTGTCACAATCTTGAGCCTTGCTCTGTTTTACCCTGGATTCTCTATACTAAACAAATAACACGTTGGAAAGAGTTTGAGACCGTTAGGTTAGCAAGACAACCGCAGAATCCTTTTCACTTTCATCACTGGGCTTGATTTGCCTAAATATATATATATTATGAACGTATATACTAATACTACCATTTGTATTTTTTTGGCAATCTCAGTAAATATGCTGGTATATACTTCTGAGTATAAGGTCCCTCCCTTGTCAACCTATGGCAGTGGGCCTGATCTGCATCACATGTTAATCTGCCCTCTCTTTCTCTTGGCCTGGACTGCTTCATGGCCTGGGGGGGGGGGGGGGGTTTTCATTACCCACCCTGCTTTCTTGCGTACATACTCTTGCGTCCAATTTTTTCGCCTCTGTCCCATGTCGCTGGCATCATCAGTGGTGGATGTGGGCTGGGAAACCGACACCCTCCATTCACATGCATTCTTGGATGATTGTTTTTGCATTACGTATATATCTCCCAATTCCATGGCCATAGCTTCCAAATTCACATATTCGGAATATTCCGGAATATCCCTCTCCATATTCGCAATTCTCAAATATGACTATATTTGTAGAATATTTCACAATTCATATCTTCGAGTTCATCCTATAATAGACCTATTTTTTATTGCAACAATTGGAATCACAGGGGCAGTTCCTGCCGTCTGGCTCCTGTTGTTGGACAGTCTGGTTAGCGGTGTCTGACCAAGAGAGGTGTGTGTTAGAGGTGTTTTGGGGGAGAGTTGGTAGCTGTGTTTTTGGACTGGAGGTGGTAGGGGTTTTTTGGGGAATATTTGGTAGCATGTGTCCCAGCTTGGTGGCAGGTGGGGCTGGGGGTGTTGTCCAGACAGGGTTCGATCAAGGTTCTTGCAGCGATGAGAATCTGTTCGCTCTAAAAACCCCCCCATGCCTCTTTCGTCTTTAATCCTATTTTTTACTGAGTTCACTTCCCTTTATGATGGCAGGGGCATCATGATGTCAAAAAATATATTTTTGTGGTTTTTAATGGATTCCTTTACCAGGAATGGGGTTTAAGTGTGTCCTGTACTTTGTGGTGTTGGTATCATTGTTTGACTGGTAGCTGTGTCTCGACAGGGGTTGGTAGCTGTGACGTACCGGGTGGTGGTAGCTTTTGTCATCACTAATTGGATGATGGCAGGCAGCAGCGTTGGTGGACAAAAAACTATTAAGCAGTGTTTCTTAACCCTTGTGTTCAGACCATTTCACATGGGTCGTCAAGTTTATCTGAGCATCAGAACACTGTGTCACATCGGTATGCATTGGAGGGGGGGTGGCATTATACTTACCTCTGCTAGAAATTAATTCTCTCTATTATGGGGTGTTAGCTTTTTGGGCTGTTTTCTCCACAAAAAGATTCATACCATTGTGCCATAGGGCTTCTAACTGAGTTTACAGTGGGCAAAGCCAATGCCTGTGGTTTACTGAGCAGCTGTTGCATGGGCTACAAGTTAGTGTAAGTCCTAGCCTGTTGCTTTCTTTTTGTGGAGCCAATGATATTTATGTTTGAACATAAAGTATTATAACAAGAAGCCTAGTGGTTCACATTTTTTCTGGACTTTTTTTTTTTTTATTCTTGTATTAATTTATGTTTACCCTCTGTAGGGTAAACCCTTTACTTTGGACTTTTTTTTTGTTTTATGACATAAACTGGACATGAGCCTCTAAAGAGGATAACCCTTTGTGTTTTTTTATGGAGCACTGTTTTAGCTAAACCCCTCACAATATATATTTATTAATATATATTATAATATTTTCTCTCTCTCCTCTTCTTTCGGCTTGTTTTGGTGTGTATTGTGTTGCGCTTGGTCCTGGCTTGGCTGCTTTTGTCTCTTCCCCCTTTTTTATGCTGTGTTATTCCGTGTTTAATTGTCCGTGCGCATTGTGAACCGTGTTTGTGTTTTGCCCTTGTTTCGTACTATTCTTATATCGTTTTCATTTACTCTGAAGTGGAAGTTAGGAACTGGTGGTTCCTTCTCCCTCCACCCGCTATACTCTCTTGGGATTTGCTATTATCTTTCATTGGCAAGGCTCGGTGATCATAGAGGGTGTGACTGTGGGAAAAGTGTTCGTGGGAGTCTGTGTGAGTCCACACTCTTTTTACATTCCTTGGCTAAAAAGTTTTTAGAATGACAATATATTTTTTTTTTCAAATGGTTTGCTGCTATAGCGCTGCTTTTAGATCTTTGTTGCAGTTGTTTCTGTGATGTACTGAAATATAATTCTAAGCACTTCATACGTTTCATTGACAATGACATGAGATTTAAGAAAAGAGTCAGTATTTGCAGTGTTGGCCCTTCTTTTTCAGGACCTCTGCACCCCCCCCCTGTCAGCAACCCATTCTTTCATCATCACTTCTTTGAGTTGGTCAGAATGAGTTGTTTTTTGTTTGTCCACCCGCCTCTTGAGGAATGACTACAAGTTCTCAATGGGATTAAGATCTGGGGAGTTTCCAGGCCATGGACTCAAAATGTCAACGTTAGTGCCACTTAGTTATCACTCTTGCCTTATGGCGCGGTGCTCCATCGTGCTGGAAAATGCATTGTTCTTCACCAAATTGTTGTTGGATTGTTGGAAGAAGTGGCTGGTGGACGGGGTTTTGGTTCCATTCTTTATTCATGGCTTCTGTATTTTTGGGTAAAATTGTGAGTGAGCCCCCTCCCTTGGATGAGAAACCCCCCACACATGAATGGTCTCAGGATGCATTACTGTTGGCATGACACAGGACTGATGGTAGCGCTCCCCTTTCCTTCTCCGGACAAGCCCTTTTCCAGATGACCCAAACAATGGCTTCATCGGAGAATATGACTTTGCCCCAGTCCTCCGCAGTCCATTCACCAGACTTTCTGCAGAAGATCAATCTGTCCCTGATGTTTTTTGGAGAGAAGTGGCTTCTTTGCTGCCCTTCCTGACACCCGGCCATCTTCCAAAAGTCTTTGCCTCACTGTGCGTGCAGATGCGTCACACCTGCCTGCTGCCATTCCTGAGCAACCTCTGCACTGGTGGCACTCCCACCCCGCAGCTGAATCCTCTTTAGGATACGATCCTGGCGCTTGCTGGACTTTCTTGGACCCCATTTTTGAACCTCTTTCCTTAAGGCTAAGTTTACACTGGCGGTTTTTTACTGCCAGGTAAACGACCGTTTAGCGTGGCCGACGGGCGGACGCCACATTAGGCGTCCGCCGGTCAGTTTTCAGGCAGATGACTACAGGGAGTCGTTAATCCCGCGGCTGCGGGAGCGCACTGGCGGTTCCCAAGCTGCTAGCAGCTCGGGAATCGCCAGTGTAAACTTAGCCTAAAGGTTTTTTGGGGATTTTGTTCATTTTCATGGCAAAGTAGGATTATGCAATTCATCTGAACACTCTTTATAACATTCTGGAGTATATGCAAATTGCTATTATAAAAACATAAGCAGCAACTTTTCCAATTTCAAATATTTTTGTCATTCTCAAAACTTTTGGCCAGGACTGTAGAAAAGTGCAGGGCCTTTAAAAATACAGGCAGACTGAGCAACAGTGTTGAGATGCAAAGTCTTAAAAAAGTACCAGTGAGTGGTTGTTCTACAAGTTTTGATTTATGTTTCCATTATTGGTGAAAATAAACCTACGTTTGTTTATCGGCCGGCTGCGCTGGTGATCCCTTCCCCTGAACTTTACAGTATCTGCTTTAATAATATATAGTGTATGTATTGAAAAGGAAAGCGGCCACTCTCTCCATATTCCCCTATTTAAAAAACTCCAAGACATTTTAGGAAAGCAATTTGCATCAGACATCAATACCAGATAATAACATACACATTCAATTATTTAGAGCATTTGAATAGTTCACAATGAGTAAGTGGGATTTAACGTTCCCAGTTCTGCCGGATAAACAATGCTTAAATAAGATTCTAAAAAGAGATTAAAAAAATCACTTTAAATTGGATTCTTGAAATATTAGTGCTATTTATTTGAATATCTTAGTAGCTTCCCTGCTGATTGGCTCACATAAAAAACAAATGATGCCTAAAACTAAACAGCAGTGTATAGAATTATATTTTTATATATTTTTATATATTTATTTTGATATATTTAAAGCCCCCCATACACACTTAGATTTCCAACTGATTTTTCAGCCAATCGACTGCTGTGCACAGGGGTGCCGATCTAGAGCTTATAGGGGCCGAACTCGGCAACCAAATCGATCTAAGCAGTTATGGACATTCTTAAATCGGTCTAATAGTTTGGTTGGGGACAAGTGTCCAAAGTACAGGTATGTCTTCTCAGCTCCATCGGGGATCTGATGGGGCAGAAGACACAGAACCTGTCTGCAGCTGCCTGCTCTCTCCATCAGAAGCTGTGAACAGTCTAGATGCTGTCCGCCATGTCCCCCTAGCTGCTCGGACCCTGACGGCGGCTCGAACAGGTAGGGGGGCCCAACGGACAGTGCTGACACACAAAGGGTTTTTCAGCCGATCGATCGGCCAAAACATTGGGTCACAATCTAAACGTTTATGGAGGTTGTTTTTTTACCATAAACCAGGCATGGGCAAACTAAGGCCCAGGGGCCAAAACCGGCCCTTTAGTTTTTAATTTGCAGATAACAGACAGGCATAGACATATGGCACACAGATAGGCACATACATACATACATGCATACATACATCATACATAAAGACACACAGACAGGCACATACATCATCTTTAAACTTAAATTTTAGCAAATGACCAGATTTTAGCACCAAGGCCGGTACTATGGTCTCACATAGGATAGTATAGAAGCCAGGACAAGTAGTATTTGTTACTCTTTGGTAACAATTAGTCTAGACCATACTATGTGATAGGGCTTGTTTCCACTTGTGCGGAAGCCCGCGGTTGGCTACAGGGCGGACGAAACTATGCCCATGTAGTTGAATGGGCTAGTCCCCGGCCGCGGTCAGGGGGGCGGCCGCCGCCTAAAGACTCGGTCGACCGAGTTTTTAGGCGGCGGTCCGCGCTGTTCCGTGGCCGCCCAGCACTGACCGCGGCCATAGAGGTGAATGGTCCCAGCTAACAACCGCATAAGATGCGGTTCTTACGGGGGCGAATCTAAGCGGCTGCAATTGCGCGGCTGGCAGCCGCACAAGTGGAAACAAGCCCTTAGCCGTCTGGCTGGAAAGACACAGTATCACTCAATATCACAATATCACTTTGGTTTGCATTGGAATTATCACTTTGGCCATGGGAACACATCTATATCCTAGCCTTTGCTGTAACCGTGTCTCTGCGTTACTAGCATGCCGCTACGACATGCCAGCCTGATCTCAGCCTAGGCGACGCACGCCACGAGTATGATGTACGTTCAGTGGCTCAGCTTGTTTATGACTGTGTTTAGAAGTGGTCATTTGCTCCTCTGAATGTTTATGATGTACTAACAACCAAAGCAGAAAACCTTGGCGTGTACGTACCAGGGAAAAATATTAAATCCAACATGCTTAACAGTTTGGAACTGCCATAGCTGCTAAGAGGAGCAATCATGCAACACAGAATAAAGGTAGCCATACAAGGCAGATTCCTGCTCGATTTTCAGGCCGATCAACCACCATGCGCGTTACCACCAATCGCTCAGCAGCAAATCGGGTGTATCCACCTAGTCAGACCGACCATTATCCTCCTGCATGTCGGATTGCACGGTGATCGGACATGTCAGTAAATTCGTGGCTGATCCTTTTTTTTTTTACGTTGGATGGGGACTAGCATTGATGTCATCAAGCTACAGTCGGTCCCTCTTCTATCATGGCAGAATCTGCTCGCAGAAGGGCACCTTAAGACTGCTCTGCATGGTGTGGTATGGTAGTGGTGGTTTATTATGTGGTGAGATAGGGTGGTGGTGGTGGTTTATATTGTGGTGTGGTGGTGATGGTTTATGTTGTGGTACAGTGGTGGTGGTTTATGATATTATGCAGTGGTGGTGGTTTATGGTATGATGCGGTGGTGGTGGTTTATGGTGTGGTGCAGTGGTGGTGGTTTTTGTTGTGGTGCAGTGGTGGTTCATGGTGTGATGCAGTGGTGGTAGTTTATGATGTGATGCAGTGGTGGTGGTCTATGATGTGATGCGGGGTTATGGTGTGGAGTTGCAGTGGTGGTGGTTTTATGGATTTGATACATGGGTGGTGGTTTTATGAGATTATGATGGTGATTGCAGTGGTTGGTGGTTTCATGGGTTTGGATGCGATGGTGGTGTGTCTATGATGTGAATGCGGTGGGTGTGTGGTTTATTCTGGTGTGATGCACGTGGTGGTGGGTCTATGAATGTGATGGGGCAGTGGTGTGGTTTAATGATGTGCATGCAGTGGTGTGGTGTTTATGGTGTGCATTGCTTGTTTTGGTGGTGGTGGTTTATGATGTGTGATGCGGTGGTGGTTGGCTCTAGTCGTGATGGGCAGTGGTGGTGTTTCTGATGGGTGATGCAGTGGTGTGGTTTAATGAGTGTGCTTGCCGTGGTGGTGGGGGTTTATGGCATGTTGATGGTGCCGGTGGTGTGGTGTATGGTGTGATGCAGTGTGCTGGTCTATATTATGCAGTGGGGGGGGGGGGTGGGTTTATGGTGTTGATGCGGCGGTGTGTATATGGCTGTGATGCGTGGTGTGTTTATGATGTTCGATGGCAGTGGTGGTGTTTATGTGATGATACGGTGTTGTGGTTTATGATGCTGATGCGGTGGTGGTAGTCTATGGTGTGATGGCAGTGGTGGTGGTTTTATGTATGTTATGCAGTTGGTGGTGGTTTATGGTGTGATGCGGTGGTGCCGGTGGTGAAGTTATGATGTGACTGCGGTGGTGTGGGTTCTATGGTGTGCTGCAGTGTGGTGGTTTTAGGTGTGATTCAGGGTGTGTGGTTTAATGATGTGATGCAGGGTTGGTGGTTTATGTGTGATGCCGTGGTGCAGTTGTTATAGTTGTGTGCATGGTGGTGGTTTATGGATTTGGTGCAGTGGTGGTGGTTTATGGTGTGGTGCAGTGGTGGTGGTTAATGGTATGGTGCTGTGGTTCGGTGGTTTATAGTGTGGTTGTGGAATAAAGAAATCAAATTATTATTATTGCTCCAGACCTTTCTATAATTCATTGTTAATCTATACAGTACTATTCCTGTCTAGCTGCGAACCCACCTGTGCTCTGTGAATTTTCTTTCTTCACAAAATTAACTTGTCAGACTTAAAATTCAACAGTCTATTGCACATGCAGGTGTTAGATTTGGAACAAGTGCATATAGAAGTGTGTTTTATTATTACTGATCACGCGCACACGACCATCTATCTGGCCCATATCATATGCAGCCATTCCTGTTCTGAAGCGGAACCAATCCTGCTCAAAAACAGGGATATCAGACATTACCGTAAACCACAGTAAATGTCTGTTGCTTTGCATGGAGAACACAGGGTCTCCATGCAAAGCATCGGCTCCTCCGATATCTGACAGCAGCGTGATGACATCATCGCGCTACTGCAGGGAACCTCGAACGGCTGCAATGCCTCGAACCTCGAACCCTACAATGCTACTATACAATTTCTGTGCAATCCACTTTTGCTCTACCACAAACATGTAATATGAGGATCTTTCTAATCCTTCCAATCAGTAAGAAAGGCCCGGAGCCAAAAGACAGAGACCTTGGCGGAGGGACTACATTACTGGGACAGGAAGGAGCTGGCACACTAAGGGTTAGTAAATCTTATAAACATGCTCAGTTATGTTATTATGTTAACTTGTTCTAGCTTGTTCTAACTGGATTGGTGAGTCAGTTGCTAGGCGGGGTCCTCCTGTAGTTTTCTGTAAGAGGAAAATTCACCACACTTCAGTCGGAGGATAGTGTGCATCAGATAAGTTTGCCATCCCTCCCTCCCTTAATTTTTCTTTGGTTTATAAAACTTTGATGAATTCCTTTGTTTTCAGGTTTCAAAACTTTTCACGGCAGCAGCAGGGTCTTAAGGCAATTGCAGGTGGTCTGGTCATGGAAAGGTCATTGGAAGGGACCATCATAGGCACAGAGTGCCACCCACCTCCCTAGCGTTCTGCTGTACGGCACCGGGCTGACAGTGATTCCCTGTCAGAACCTTGTATGATTCACCGCAGTGTGATGACATCATCACCAGCAGGGGCAGGCCTAGGGGGATCGGCGCCTGGGCACACCCTCTGACGGCCGGCCACCCCTGAGTCCCCTCCCCCATGGGAGTGAATTGAAACTTGTGAGACTCTGGATCTCTAATTCTTATCTCCCTTCACTCTAAGGGGGGGCAGGGATGGAGTTTCTCTTGAGGTCTAGATCACCTCCTATCCACATGCCTAAAACCACCACTGATCACGAGTGCTCAAATGTCCACAGATCTTTGCGTCTATGGCCAGCTTAAGCCATGTTTAGCTTTCTCGGAACAAATTGGGCGCTGACAAATTGGGCTTATACTCAAGTCTATACGATACACACTTACCAGCTGTTGTCCTTCTATTGATGCGTGTAGTTGTTTCATATGGTTTATCATGGCACACATTCAATTTAACACAGGAAACCCCTAAAGGAATCTTCTTATTTTCCCTCCGTCACATTGTGTTTGGGGTCTGATGCCAGATTTGTAATCATTCATCCAAAGGTGATGCCGTTCCTGGGCACCCAGGGGAACTTCCAATATGTCCAATATAAGCAAATTAGCATTGATGTCTTGAATAATAATATCCCTGTTGGGTTTTCATTTTAACAATGAACGGGACATTTTCTTGTACATTTATGTGGCGTAGAGGCGGATTGTGTATTTTAATAACACAATGTTAATGTATATGGTATTTTTCATATCATAAGGGGGAGGCACAACCACTTGGCTGGCTCCCTGCCAGTGCCTTTGCTCTCCCGGCAAGAAGATCAGCCGGGGAGGTGGAGGAGCTGTCAGATGGGAGATCCGCTATTGGGCGGATCCCTTAATCTGTACTACATTGGTTATATCAGCAGAACCCTTCTCATATAAGCATTGAAGAGCAGAGGGATATAGATGAAAGAGCCGCCAGCCAGTATCTCTCCTATTTATCGCTGTCTGTGTGTGAAAGCTGCAGCTTCCACACACACACAAAGCAGGCACTGTGTTATCGCAGCACCGCAATTTGTTGTTGCTGTGTTTCAATCGCAGCTCTGCATGCAGCGTCCACCTTCACACCCCTCTTCCCGGATGTGTGAGAAAGATGTGATGTGCCATGAATTGCTCACTAGCGGCATCTTGTGTCAGTAATTTGGTATTGCAAGGGAATTTCCCCAATTGATTTGAACAATTTCAATATTTTTTCATAATTCATACGAGTCATACCTCACTCCCAGGGTTGGGAATGTTTGTGAGGTGAATCTCTATTAACTCCCCCCCCCCCCCAGGAAAGCAAAGGGGCATCAGGGAGACATCTGGGCATCGGAAATAATTTTTTATGCCCATATGCCATCCTGGGCAACCGTCCAAGGATGCCATGCCAGGGCCCAGCAGACAGTGTCAAGGGACCCCGGCCGTGAGAAAAGGCTGCAAGGTCACTGAGACTATCAGTGAGCTGGCAGCCTAGCACGAAATGAGAGGGAGGAGCTGCTAGATCCCCCTTTCCCCCCTCACAGCTTCTGAGGGAGAGAAGCAGGGAGCTGCAGACAGGCTCTGTGTCCTCATCCCCATCGGGGATCTCTGACGGAGTTGAGGAGACATACCTGTACTTTAGATGGGGATACTTGTCCCCGTCTAAAGTATAAGACCGATCTAAGAATTACAGACATGGCTCAGATAGATTTGGAAGCCGATTTTGGCCATAAATCTTTAGATCAGCACCCGATTTTTTGGCCTACCAACCGACGTGAGCGCGCAGAGCGGTCGATCGCCTGGGTGTTAATCGGGTGTTAATCTAAGCGCGTATGGGGGGCTTTAAATAGCGTTAAATATCTTTCTTTGAACTCTTGTACTATTTTTTTTATGTTATGACACAATAGATATATAAAAGAACATTCATCTAATGGGCCTGGATAGTTACCTGACACAGACTAACGGAACCCAGTGTGATAAGTGGCCAGAACAAATGGAATGTTCTTCTGGCAGCTACCAGGTGAATGGAAACAGGATCGTCTATTATCAGGGCAATGATGCTCGCTGTATTGATTTTGTTACCTTCTAAATGAAGCCCAGCTGTCTCCAATATGGGAAAATTATCCTCACAAAGCTGCAGTGTGGAAAACACTTTTATATTCAGCAGGTTACTCACTTTTCCTGTGACAATGCTATCTGTAACATGTTGTGTGTGTTATGAAAATATAAAATCAACACAAAGACAGTAGTGAGACCATTTCCATTAAAAAAAAAACATACATCTTTAGATCACTCCATACAATTCCCATTAGATCAACCAACAACTATGTAGTGTCTGGTCCTCACTGATAGAATACATAGTGATTGGAAAGTATATATCACTGCTATGTAGTGCCG
>CM070039.1:77684998-77714226 GCA_036250615.1 Ptychadena robeensis
GTTGTTGGTAGGTCTGATGGAAATTGTATGGAGGAATCTAAAGGTGTATGGGGGACTTAACTACTGTTACTGGTATAATTAACCTAAATAAATGCGGAAGCTTCACATAGATTCTTCCAGAAGCTTAATCAGAGGTTACATCCCTTCTAAACTTCTATTATAGTCTATGGCCAGGCACACACAGCTCGACTTTCCTCCAGATTGAGAAAGCCCAAAAGCGACATGATGACGTCATTGCGCTGTAGGCAAGGTGGCCTGATATGGAGCTGCAGCACTTATGTGGCTGCCAGCCTGTCCAAAGTAATGGAAATCTGTGTATGGCCAGCCTAAGACAAGACAGGAGGGTGGGGTGTGAAAATTAAAATGACACTTTTATTATCCTCAAGGCTAGAGCTCCATAAGTGGCTCTACTGGTGGCCGTGTCTTTTGTACGAGCCCCATTCATTTTAAATGAGTACCCATGATTAGGGATGGTCGAATTTTTCGACTTGCTAAGTGTGTGAGCTGATTGCAAAGCCCCTGAACATGTTATTATCACCAAAATTGCTGGAGATGTAGAGAAGGGTTGTGGGAACATTTTAGGAAAAAGGGTTTGCTCTAGCACATGTAGTTTTTGCATAAATTAAGTTCAAAATTAAAGTAGAAATTCTGATCTTCGAACATTTTGACTTGACTTTAAACTTAATTTATGCAAAAACGATTTGTGTTAGAGACATGCTTTTTTTTTTTTTGTATATCCCCGACCCTTCTCTAAATCCCCAGCAAGATTGGTGATGATACCATGTTCAAGGGCTTTGCAATTAACTCGAAATCGTTGAATTTTTTACAAACAAATTCGACCATCTCTACCCATGATGTGAGGGGCAGCAGCACATCAAGGGTGCATGCCCAACCAAAAATGGGGTGGTGGGTGCTGGGCAAATGAGCAAACTGTCCATCGGGCTTTTTTCCTTGCCGGCGAACAGTACGGGTGTTCAACCCGTACCTTTGTCGGCGAGAAGAAGTTTATAATTCATCCTACAGCAAGACCTTTCCGCGCCTGGTCCGGCAAGAGGAAGAATTATTGTTACTAGAGACTGGTTAGAGACCCCGGATCTCTAGTATTGTACCGAGCACAGGCCGGATGTGACGTTCCATATACCGAAAGTGACGTTGCGATGTCATTTCCGGTATAGTTCCGATTCAAATTTCCTGCAAACAGTTGGGGAATTTGATTTTTCTCCGCCTGTTCGTGGACGGACACGGCCGATGTTCGGACATCACTACTGGTCAGTCACAGACTTTATGGACTCTGTGACTCGCCAGTAGTGTTGAGCTCGAATATTTGAATTGCGAATATATTCAACAAATATCAGCTATTTGAGAATTCACAAATTTTGTGAATATAGCGGCAAAATATTTTATCAAGGGGTCTTAGGTCTATCTTACCTTGTCAGCCTATATCAAACAAAGAACACATCTCATCATAGGAGATCCAAAAGTGTCTGGGTCTATATAACCTCCTGCATCTCCCATAAGCTAGCCATACACGTGTCGGATTCCATGGCCAATTGATCACTCACCCAATTGATTCCGGCGATCCGGATTGGAATCCGACACGTGTATGGCTAGCTATAGACCTTCCCATTAATTTATACAAAATGTGTGCTTTTCAACCTGATAACGGGGCAATATTGGGTGGGGAAAGGTTTATGGGAGATGAAGGGGGTTATATAGACCCAGACACTTTTGGATCTCCTATGATGAGATGCGTTGTTTGTTTGATACAGGCTGACAAGGTAAGATAGACCTAAGACCCCTTGATAAAATATTTTGACCACGCTTATTGGCCTTAAGCTTTATTTGTTTAAATATTTTTCAGCCATTATATTACTATGTGATCACATTAGATGTGATTTGGTTTTGGTACTTATGACCAACTACCAATGCTGTAACATTTTTGGAGTAAGAGTTTGATTAGACTCCCATCCAATACATGCTGTTTAGCTCAGTGATGAGCAGCCATACCTGCCATGTGGGAGATTGAGGTTTGATTCCCTGACTTCACCATTCCTGATTAACATCTCTGATATTTTATTGTCTTTCTTACCAGCCCAGACACATTCTGGGGGTTACATATACTGCTCCTCCTGCTCTCCTCGACCGCAAACGCATACAGTGCGCACAAAGACCAATGAAGAAGCGGATACCCGCGAAACGCAAGCGTCGGGTTAGTGCAATGTTTTGCAAATAATTGTAAATGTTATCCATGCCTGGAACTATATGTATACACTGTATCTTGGCTTTGTATTTGATAAATTTCACATTTTTGTATTTGATTTCACGATTTCACTGTGAATAAATAAATCTTATTTATTTTCTGATATCACTGCCTTAAAAGTCCCCTTGCTCCCTAGGGAGGATCATTGAAAACGTTTAGTTTTCCCTCACTGCATAGTTAAATTGGGATGTTGGCAGATATGGTGGGTTCTCTTTAATTTATAAACTCGGCACTACATAGTTGTTGGTAGATCTAACAACCCTTACTGCATATGTAGTGCCGGGTCCTCTGTGATTGAACACAGGTAGACTTGATGGTTTAGAAAGTCCCTCATATTACATGGTTTTGGTAAAACAAAAGGAGATCTAAAGGAAATCTGACAGAGGAATCTAAAGGTGTATGGGGCCCCTTATAATGGTATATCTAGTGTGACCTTGAAAGAAGACTAATCACGGCAATTATGCTCTACGGCTTTTTTGCTGGTTTACTTTATTAAAGCGAGATTGTGTCAGAGGGGAAAATCTTCCAAACACAAGGTTTACCGGTTATTAGTTCTTGATTCTGAGTGTTTCACAGTCGACAAACACTCTAGTTTTACAAGGAAAGACAAAATATCATCCTCTAAAACCAGAAGTTCAAAAGACCACAAATTGCATGTGAATCTTAAGGTAAGATGTTAGCTGTCCAGCACACATGGATGTGATCACAGATAAATTAAAACAAATATTGTTCATGTTCATTTATTATGGTTCAAAGCAGACACTTTAAAGCCCCCCATACACCTTACAATCTTTCCATACAATTTCTGTACATTGAACTTTTGTTCTACCAAAACCTTGTAATATGAGGACCTTTCTAAAGCTGGCTATACACCTTCAGATTTCTTTGTCAGATTTCCTTCAGATCAGATCTACCAACAACCATGTAGTATAGTGTCCTCCCTGATAGAATACATAGTGATTGGAAGGTGTAGAAAGGTCCTCATATTACATGGTTTTGGTAAAACAAAATCTGATCTGAAGGAAATTTGACAGGAAATCTGAAGGTGTATGGCCAGCTTAACCCTTCCAATCACTATGTATTCTATCAGAGGACCTGACACTACAAAGTTGTTGGTAGATCTAATGGAAATTGTATGGATCGATCTTAAGGTGTATGGGGGGCTTAAGCCAGTGGTTCCCAAACTGGGGGGTGGGCCCCCCTGTAGGGCGCAAAAGTACTTCAGGGGGGTGCAGGCCCTCATTATTAACCTGTGTTTGAATAGGAAGGGGGGCTCGATAATATTCCTAAATAGAAAGGGGGGCCCTGCAAGGGAAGTTTGGGAACCACTGCTTTCAGCCAAGATTTTTATTGTTTATGTTTACAACTCTGAACTACATTTTGTATTTTGTTCTTTTACCATTTGCCAAGGTGAAATGCTGATGCAACCTTGCTTATTATTTCTGTTGTACTGAGGCCCCCGGATCCGTGCAAAAACCAGTCCCCTGATACAATGGGTCAACGTTCCTCCCTGATAAGTCAGTGTACCCCAACAAGCTCCTGTTCTATCCTGCTTACTCTGTCTATGCACGAAGTCACACTGACATCTGCCTCGCTTACCACACTTGAGTAAAATGTGTACAGAAATTAACTACCGTACATGTCTGACCATAAGACGCACCCAGTTTTTAGAGCAGGAAAACCATAAAAAATTTAAATGTTCAAATCAATAGGGGAAAAAACCTGCAATACCAACTTCAGCCACACTAGAGTGTCACTAGAGAGCACACTTCACAGCATATCGTCATCTTCCTCACACATGGGTTGGGGGCCACGGGGGAAGTTGCTTGCATGTCTCCCCATTAGGCTGTGTGGAAGCTGCACCATGAGTGCAGCTTACACACATGCAGATATAGATGGGAGAGATGCTGGCTTGCTTCTTTCATCTATATCTCTCTGCTGTATTGCTTTTATTTGCAGGGCTCTACTGATTTAAACAATACAGTACAGATGGGAGATCCGGCCATGGACGGAGCTCCCATCTGACAGCTCCTCCTCCTTCCCCAGCTAATCTTCTTGCCGGGAAGGCAAGGATTCTTGCAGGGAGCCAAGACGCGACAGCCGCTGGTGGTCGCACATTTGGACCATAAGATGAAGGCTTTTTTTTCTGAGTATAAGCTGAGGTACAAAATTTTATCTACAAAAACGTATTGACCCAAGTATAAGCCGAGGGTGGGAAATGCAAAGTCAGATAGTGGAGTTTTCTAAATGGGAAAAATATAGAGAAAGCACCATTGCCCCTAGAAATTAATCAAACAGGGGAATCTTAGTGCCACATTCTCAATAAAGAGAACACAGGTTTATTGTTATAACAGAATTGGGTTTTCATGGCACTTCTTATGATTCAAACATGAAAATGAGTTTCCATTTAAAAAGTCTTTATTATTATTGTTATTAGGACCAATACATGGAGTGGAAATGGAAACTTATTTTCATGTTTGAATCATAAGTGGAGTTTTCTAGTTCTGCCTACTCCAGTAAAAATTAACAGATAGTCCACTAGATTGCTGCCCAAGTTTGTTTACATTTCACCACACCATTTGGATACTGGCCTTGATTAGTCGTGATTATGAAGATATAGCACTATATTCGAGATCTTTGTGAGTTTTTAATGTGCCGACATTTGCAATTAGAATATTCGCACTCAACTGAAGCAGAGGGGGTCATTTTATATTGGGTAGCAGTCTGCCATAAGGGGGTCTTTTTATGTGGATGCCGGGGTCTGGCATAGAGGGTCTATCTATGTGGAGTTCTTCCATAGAAAGTATTTTTTTGTGGCTGGTTGCTATGGTGAATGAGTGAAATGAGTGCAGCTCCATCTAGTGGCCATGTGTTAAATTTGCCTCTCCAGCATCACAAGGGAGTATTCCTGAAAAATTAGTGGAAGCAACTTCACTTCGACAATACTAAACATGCTGCCACAAGGAATGAGGGAGGTTGGAAGGTAAGCATTTTTTTGGGGGGGATTTTTTTTGGGGTAGAGTATCTGTAGTGTTTAACCTCCCTAGCGCACTGCTGCGGTCCAGATTTCTGTTCCAAAAGTGCACCTTAGACTTCAATGGTAAATTTTTCTTCATGTTATAGGCCTGTAACTTCCCAAAATATGTCCGCACAAGGGTCTAATAGACATCCTGAATAAAATAATGTTTGAAACACACAATTATTATTTTTAAAAAGTACATTAAAAAAAATTATAAAATGTATCATTTGAATGATAAAATCTCTTGAATACCTATTTGGTATGAAAGATTTCAAAACAGAATTTATGTTTGTTTATAATATTTTTTTTTATTACAATTGGAAATGTAATGTGTTTTGTTTTTGTTTTACTTTGAATTGTGTTGGATACTGTTATCACTGTATCCAATACAATGGCATTTTGCACACTCTGGAAGGACATTCATATGCAAATTGGGCTGGGAGAAGGGTGACATGCCCCAGGACGGCACAGAGCAGAATATGCTGCTGCGGGGATCTGAGCTTAGCTGGATAGCTCCGTCTCGTCAGCTGCAATACAAGACAAGAAAGTGCAGGATGAGATGGTGCCGCCCCGACCGCTAGGGCGGTTAATTCAAACCAACTCAACTGGACTTGCTGTGCATTCGCTAGTCATCATTCGCATTCTGCATTCGCTAGTTATCCAACTGGCTTTCTCAATTCAGAGTGACTGTACACGATCTTACTGTAATTATATACTCTGGGGTATAGCTCCAATCCACAGAATGTGTTACCCAGCATGGGGGCGGAGCCTCAGGGAGGGAGGAGTTACTACATTAGCATGATTGAAGCTGTGAGGTGTTTTTAACCCGTGAGAGGTGTTAAAATGGCATTGTAAGTGGCAGACAATAGATGTCATTCCCACTCACCCCTGTTCAAACTTTGTTTTCACATATATGGCCTCCTTCATGGCCTCCTTCATTCGCATTTTCAAATATTCAAAATATTCTGCATTGGGAAGCTTATGGCCATGGATTGCGATAATAAATACAGCATGTGACCATTCATTTTTCAGGTAATCGCGACGTGATTATACCGGTAATTGCAAATATGTTTTTGCAATACAGGCCCACACACTCGAAAATTCCTGAAAAACTCAAATAGAATATTAGTAGAATTATTTGGGAAATTTCACGAATTCGAAGATTGTCTATGCGCTCAACACTAGTTGTTAGACCAGTGGTAGGCAACTGAGTTGATATGGAGGGCCACACATAAAATTTTCAATCTATACTGACTTATAAGCAGTTTATAATGAAGAATTATTTATCATTTTTAAATAACAAAACTTGTTTTAAATTTGTAGAATGGTAATGCGCATTTTGTGTCATATATATCATCAAAGGTTATGTGCCCCTATTCTGAGGTTATATTATACCATCATCGCCCCATTCAATGGTGGAATAGTGGAAGCACAGGCACTCACCTGTCCTGTGCTCTGACTGAGCTCGCTGATTGGCGTACATGAAACCCAATCAGCGACCTAGGTGGCATCTGAGCAAGTCCTTCACCTCTGCTCCTCTTTCTGCTCTAAGAAGATCCCGGGTAAAGACTTGTCACTGGCCCCTTGGGGTTGTTGCCCTTTGCAATAACAGTTAGGTTTCGGGGGCCGCAAGTAAAGGAATGTGGGGGGGCCTCTGAAAAACACCCAAAAGGTGCGCCCCTCCCCCCGGGGGGCACTTGAGTGTTACATACTTGAGATCGCTTCTATCGATCGACCATGCAAGCCCACCCTATTGCCATCATTTCGGAACACATTTTTTTATGTGTAGCCGCTCTTTAGTTATGTCACCGATCAATCAGGCGCATCAATAGATCCGAAAAAAGGGCAACGTTTCGCTCATGTACAACTTATGATCGAAGGAACTTATTGCATGCCACGACACAGTGTGGGCAACTGAGTGGATATGTAGGGCCACACAGTGCGGGCCTGCCTCACAAAAGGGCCGCATATACCATCGATCCAGACCCTCCCCCCCGTGCAAACATATCTCAGCAGACGGCCGATTAGATTCCAACAGCAGTCAAAACCCCAACAGCACCCCCCCCCCCCCTCATGACCCTTTTACGAATGTAGGACCACCAATGTTGATTAGAAAAGCTGGGTCAGCGTGTGACCACTTCATAGGTGAGTTGCTATGTCCTATACATAAACAGTTAGGTTTTGGGGGCCGCATATGGAGGACCAAAGGGGGCCGCATGTGGAGGACCAAAGGGGGCCGCCAAACAATGCCCAGGTGCAGGTTGGGCACCTAGGATATAACAATCTATATGTCTACGGCCAGCTTATGTAATGTTTTTTATTTTGAGTACAAACCCGCTTTAATGTACATAAGAAACACAGATTTCCAGGCCGATCTCTCATATTTAGGTTTCAAACTGTGCAGCGCAAGGTTTAATTTTGCATACTAAAATAATGTAAATGAGCTGGGATTAGTCCACAGCTAATTAAAATGTTGACTAAAGATGATAATTATTTTTTAGAAGGCGCCGCGATTCAGTCTGCAGCATTCTCCCCTCTGCGGATAAAACAAGTGAAGCACTCTCACAACCAGCCAGTGATGGTAATAGACTTATTCCACATAGGGTTCCACACTTAGCACTTTGCCTCATCATTACAGAAGAGCTGATTATGCAGTTTATACAAGTTTTCTTAAAAGAAATGCAAACCATATGGCAGTTCTGAAAATGATTACATTTTATGTTTGTCAAGAATCTATTTATCTCTGGATATGAAAGTCTCATCTGTTTTTTTTCTCCCTATAGGCGCTAAGTCACCGACAAAGAAGAAAACAAAAAAACTCCTCAAGCCATGCATATCCTTTACTTTGAGTAACTTTCACTGTGTTAAAGAGGAAATGCCAGCACAAAAATAAGTCATGTGATCAGACCTCCATGTCAATGCTTTCCCTCTCACGCAGCTGATGTCAGTAATGACAACAGTAGAGCTCCGGCGAGATGCCGGCAATGACAGGCAGTGTACTGTGTACACTGCCTCTATCGAACGGCGCGATACGGGCGGTGCACTCAGGAGGTTAAGTTATTTGTGCAACTTTGAAACCTCAGGGGAAAAACAGGTGCGCCTTTTGATGCGAATGCACATTATACCCAGGGGTGCACATAACTTTGTTAGTGAGCTCCTCAAATGAGTACCAGGAGATGGTGTTTGGTATGCACCCCATATGTAGGGTGGTCTTCCTCACTCTCTCCCTCATTGTCCTCTGCGTCAGCCTCTTGCATGGTAGATTCAGCTGCAGATGGACCTTCCTAATCCTGATTGATCCTTTGATTAGCTGTCTCCATCCACAGGTCATCAGCTGGCTTTGGGTCACATGTAACTCTCACAGTACAACACGTTTGAACCCCCAGATCTCATACCTCAATAGTGCACCCCTGACATTTTCTCACTTCGTAACTTACCCCTGAGACTACCTGCAGTCCAAATGTCAACCTTTCATAGTCATATTCCAGTGCTTTTCTCCTGTCAGATTTTACCCTTACATGTGCCTACTCTGACTTTCAACCCCAGATCTCCAACACCCTTAGAAGTCCAATCTTTTTTTGGATTAGTAATTTACATTCCCAGTGTCACCCCCCCTAACTGCAACCTTTCATAGTTATTCATGTTTCCCTGTGGTTATCCAAGTGACATAAATTGTATACATGTAACATTTAGCTGCGGCCGCCCAGACACGGAGCGCCTCCAAGTTGTTAGTACACATATGAGCTGTAAAACAATAATGTTTTTGGCCCCTTTCTGAGTACCAGAGTACCACTGATGTGTACCACTGATGTGTACCACTGATTATACCTACCCTCTGCCTCCGTCAGCCAGGCTGGTGGAAACAGAGATATGTAAGAGCAGCATGGCTTCTCAACTCCAGGAACCTGCCTGGCCGGGTCATCCTGCTACCAGAGGCAGAGGGAAAAGCTCTTCACTCTGCTTCTGGTATAGCGCGGAGGCTGCTACTGGTTTAGCCTGGTAAACTACCCCTGCTCCTTTATCCCCAGCTCTGCTGTGGGCATGTCTGCTGATGAGAGCTCTGTGCTCACAGGGACACAGAGTGGCTCTCTTAAAATAAAAGACATTTAGACATGTAGAAGTAGGTGGTAAAATATCCTTAGTGATATTTTTATCTTTGTAATTAGTAAAAGCATTTGAACATATTCATACTTCACTGCCCTTCATGCGAAACAGCTCTTATTAAAAATGATTTTAGCATAATATCAAAAGGAACCATTTTTGTGACAGCTACCAGGCGTGGCCATTGATTACACTGCTCTAGCTTCCAGTAACTATCTTGGTCTTCCCTGCCCCAAGGAGTGGGTGGCCCCAACTTACTGTCACCCAGTAATGGGTTTCAGATGGATCTATTTTGAATCTCCCTATGGGGATCTATTAGAGATTACAGTGTCTTGGGTTAGGCCAGGTGTCCAGATATTAGTCTCCAAAAGTTGTGGTTCTGTGACTGTGATAGCGTCACTTCATCTGTACTTCTAGGTGTCTTACTTTGTGGAAAGTTTACTGAGTTTCTTAAACTGCTGTGCATTACGTCTGTTTTAAGATTGGATTTGCTCCTGTTCTTATTAACTCTTTAACTACTTCATTTGATTAGACCCACCTGTGTCTGCCGATTGTTTGTGGACTATTCCTCTGTAGAGTACCCATACACGTTGCGATTTTTCGTGCGATTTTAGCCCTTCCGACTGATCCGGTCGGTCGCGTAGGTCGATCGTTCGGGATTCGTAACATGCAAATGTAGTCCGACCGATGCTTTTTTAGAAAAATCGGCCGAAAAGTCGGTCAGGTCCCGAATGATGATGCCCGTAATTTTCAGTCGGTCGGCCACATTTAAAAGAGACTTTTAAAAGATTCCTGATACAACCGGCCGATTAGTGACTAATCGGCCGAAAAATCGGCCAAAAAATCATGCATCTGACTCACTTTTAAAAATAGCAGTAAAGCAAAAATCGGGAGTCAAAATCGATTATCGAATCGGTCCACAAAAAATCGCAACGTGTATGGGTACCTTTAAACCCTTGGATACTCCGTTTATTGTAATGATCCCCTATGCATGATTTAGTTTTGGATTTGCTCCCTAGGGGTCACTGGAGAGTTTCAACAGTCTCCACTTTCAGTCAGGATACTCTGTGTGTTTAAGTCCTGGGGGCAAACGCTCCTGTAGGCATATCGTATCCATACTCCATCCATCCATATATTTTAGTTAGCCTACCTGAGCTAAGACTGGTGATACCCCGGAGACCCTTACAATTTTTGTTTGTTTTTCCAAATCTAAAAAAAATTTCCTATTACAAAAATGTTTACTAATTCATAAAATAACCCTTTTTGGCATAACCCCTTGGATACTCCATTCATGGGACTTCTGTGCATTAATTGTTTTTGCTCCCTTGGGGTCACTGTGGAGTTTCACCAGTCTCCACTTTCAGGTAGGATACTCTGTGTGCTTCAAGCGGACGTACCACCTCATAGGTCACTCCACAGTAGTTGGTTGACAAAGAGCTGCAGCTTGAAATCTGTCCCATTGATCCTGCTGTGTCCTCCTGCATCCAGCAAGTGTTCTTATCCATAACCAGAAAGTAACATCATCCTGGTAAGCACATGGCCCTCAGAGATCAATCCTTGCAAAACTCCTTAAATGTATTTTGTTTTATTTTATCTTACCATTTACAGCACTTTACTTTGGTTGTGCGCCTTGTGTCCTTGTTCCGATTTGTCTGTTACAGGGGGCCACACTCCCCCTTCATTTTGAGAGCTGCACGCCTACACATAACTTATTAACACCCACCTCTCATACTGACGCATTTTTACTCTGTGACCTTCGCCCAGGTCCCATACATCTACTGAGGGCCCTTCTGGTCACTGATATCATTGTAACTTTCTATTTGCTGCTGACAGTTTTGCGCAGCTATTTATTATCTTTCTCACTCTGCAGAATTAGAGTTGATTTTTCTGAGATTGCCCCTCCCAATGTGTGATATCGCGCCGAGGCGCAACGTCATACATCCACAAGGGCATTTTGGACATCTGTTCCAAGTGCCTGACCAGTGCCAGGGGATTGTGATGTCAGCGTCACATCTGCGGGACATTGAGTGATGGATGATGAGAGGTGCTCCTCCTGAGAGGAGCCTCTCTCTCCCCCCCGATGCACACCTCTCATCACGGACACAACCCCCCGCCCTCACTGGAGCTCTCTGGCAGAGGAGAGAGGCTTATATCTGTAGGAGCTTCAGAGGGGAAGTTGGCTGCAGTGATGAGAGGTGTGTATCCGGGTGAAACCACTTGGTGGAAGTAACTTTGGTTCACCAGTACCTAAAGCGCACCTAAAACCACCAGACAAACTTTTCCACCTAGCTAGCCAACCCCTGACTATTGGGGCAATATGTCAATTAAAAAATGTTACGTGTGTGGAGATATCTGTATAGTTGTCCCCTCAGCCCTCCTCCTCTATGCGAGCATCTTATTGCAGCCTCAACTCATGCAAGCCTGGAATCAAACACTGAATGTAAAATGGCGGCTCCCACAGACATCAGCAGGATAGCTAAATATATATTTTTTGGGGTTTTCAGCAAATTTGAGCTATTGGGACAGTTTAGAGGGAAGTAAAAATGTAATAACATTTTCTGGTAATTTTTCATTTTTGAGTTTAGGTGTGCTTTAAGATGCTAGAGCCAGGAATGCAAAATGTGAATGCAAGTATGTTTTTTGGTCTTGTGTAGCAGTTTTTCAGGATGTAAACTGCTGACAGGTGAGTAATGTGTCTATTAAATGTACCGTACCGGACTATAAGTTGCACCCTGTATTTAGAGCAGGAATAACACAAAAAAATTTGAAATGTTCTAATCAGTTGGAAGCTAGCTGGCAGCTTCAATGTGTGTCTCTCTGCTGTACTGCTTATATCAGCAGGGCTCTACTGGTTAAAAAAGTACAGTAAAGATGAGGGATCTTGCTGTGGCCGCATCTATCACGCGCATTTGGATCATAAGACGCAGGCACTATTTCCCCCCGATTTTAGCGGTGAAAAAGTGTGTCTTATGGCCCAAAAAATACAGTATGTGTGTTTTTTAATTTAAGTTTATAATAGTCCTGGGTGCAAACACTATAGTAGTTGTATCATGTCTATCATTTAAGAAAAGGCTTGAAAATTTTGGAGCTAAGACTGGTGATACCCCTTAAGACCCTTTAATTAATTATTTTTTGGTTGTTTTTGGTTTTTCCAAATGAAAAAAACCCAAATATTTTTAATAATTTTACTATTACAAAAATTTTTACTATTTCACACCAACCCTTTTTGGCATTACGCCGCCTTCTTGCCATTCTTAAGTGCATAAATCAAAGCTCAAAACACGTATACTCTGAAGGAGGTGCGCACCGGGTAAAACCACTGCGCGGAAGTGACTTTGGTTGGCCAGTACTCAAGATGCTGGCTCCAAGTTTTTTTTGTGTAGCTGTTTTCCAGGATGTAAAATGCAGACAGGTGTGTAATGTGTCCAGCGTTTCGGACTATAAGTTGCACCCTGTTTTTAGAGCAGCAATTTTTTAAATGTTCTTTAGTTTGAAAATCCCCTGCAGTACCCAATTTCAGCCACATGCACATGGTTTTGCTAGAGAGCACACTTCAGGCAGGGGGGGGGGGGGGCATGGTGGATTTCAGCTCAATAAACAAAGCACGATTTAGGATCAAGATTTTTTTTTATTATTTTGAGAAACTTTGCATTTGAAAACACAATATGACATAAAGCACTTATATACAACTGCAGCTGGGTATTTTTTTTTCAGCTTTTTGGTATGATACAATTTTTTTTTTTTACCGTACATCCATTTTTTTTTTCTGAAAAATACCTTAATTTCGACAGAAAAGAAAACTTCCCTAGACAAAAAAAGAACAGCTAAGGCACAATTTTGTTAGGCTAAAAGAAAACAAATAAACATTAGGGTAGTGCAATAAGTGTTAAAAATCACATTCTACTACAAGGAAATAAGTCGGACTTCTCAAAGTTTGTAAGACTTGGTCAGATTTAAGACGTTTTTTTTTTCTTTGATTCATAAAATACTCCGTTCAATAAATAGCAAAATATCTACATCTTTCAGTGTGTCCATTTTGAATCTCATTTTATTTTTTCTGTTTTTGACACTTTACTGGTCTATGTACATTTTTAATCAATAGAAATACAAAAGATTACTGTACAGTTTAATGCACAATATGACTCGTAACAAAATAGAATTTATCCGATTACAGCAACGTTTTTTCATGACTTAAGACAATGACAGAACCAGAAAAAAAAATGGGCGAATGTAGGACGAAAGCATGAGATCAAGGCCTGTATTCCCTTTGTAAACACTATGCCGCAGATTTGACCATAGACAACTGTTGGCAGATTCACCTCAATTTTGTAGCATGACTCCAGGTTCTTCCCTCCTGGGGCTCTCCTCGCTCCCTGAAATATGAGCTGTGGGCGTGTCCTCTGTGTTCTCTCATACAATGCAACTACAGGCTCTGCGTTGTGGTGGATTATAGGAAACAAATCCACCTCCAGGAGTATACTTTCCAGTTAGTGGGACTTTAACTTTACTTTGTAGGCATTAAAGCATTAATATAGTACAAGGTAATTCATGTTTTGGATGTTTATTAACCTCCCTTGCATTCAGCCCTTACCGTGCTGTTTACTTAAATTTCCTGCCTGCCCATGTCCACATAGGTGGTTTATATATATATACCACATAGGTGGTTTATATATATATATATATATATATATATATACTAGAAAAACAAAATTTCCCTCAATGGGACTTTGACTAGAACAGTGGCAAATCAAAGTCCCATTGAGTGAAACTTTGTTTTTCTAGTCTATTTAACAGGGATGGGAACAATGGCTAGAAGATCAGCCATCCAATCATTCACTTTATTTAGTATATATATATATATATATATATATATATATATGTATATATATCATATTTTTCGGACCGTAAGACGCACCATGTTTTTAGAGCAGGAAAAAAAAGTTGAAATGTTCTAGTCAGTTGGAAAAAATTACCTGCAGTACCCAATTTCAGCCACAACAATGGTGTCACTAGAGAGCACACTTCAGGCAGAAGGGGAGGGGGGCATGGTAGAGTCCTCACTGTTCTCTCCCTTCTTGCCAGCAGTGAGCTGCACGGTGATCGTAGCTGACAGGCTGGCCACTTCCATGTGTGTCTTTCTGCTGTACTGCTTCCATCAGCAGCGCTCTGCTGGTAGAAGCAGTACAATACAGACGAGGGAAGTGACTGTGGCTGCATCTCATCTGACAGCTCGGGAGAGCTGGCGAAAAATCAAGGAAGCCAAGGGGCCAATCGGACTCGGGGGTCACGCATTCCGATTTTGGGGGTGAAAAGGTGCGTCTTATGGTCCAAAAAATACAGTATATATATATATATATATATATATAAAAGTGATTTATTTTCTATTATTAAAGGCAGCCTCTGTATTTCTCTAAGTTTCTTATTTTAAGTAGACTGTATATACCTTACCAGTGTCTGTAAGTCAACACCTGGTAAGATCAACCAACAGTGACCAATATTGAACAGAAATGTGATGGAAAAGTGATCAGAAATGTACATGTTGGTTTTTGCTCTCCATGCGCCCCCTTGTGGCAGAAAGTGGTAATGACACTTTAAAGTAAAGGAATCAATCGGCGTTAAATTCATCACACAGTGTGGTGATACAATCGATCGATGTTCGACTTCATGCGATTGAAAATCACACAAGATGATCGAATTGCAAAAAAAAATCCACCCCTGTACCTTACCTTAACTCACCAGGGTCCTAGCCCTGATATGTTTACGGTCTGTGCCAATATACAAATCTTTAGATATCTGAAACAAATGTAGATTTACAAGGCTAAGATAATAGAACCCCGGTGATTCTTTTCTAAGCCTGCTCAGACGCAGAAAAATAAAAAGTCACTGCCAGAGTATTGTGCCAAATAACCTCTCACATCTCTGAGTAGTGTAATTATTCGGGACACTTCAGATCCCAATTTAAAAATATGTTTAGCAAATATTCGGTTTTGCTGAATTCTTAGGATAATCCCCAATGAATGTGATTTATACTTTAACTATAATGGAGGTTGGTACAAAAAAAAAATCAAGAATCACAAATGACTTTGACAAATTAGAATTTGGTGAACTGCCAAATATTTAGTAATATGATTTAGTATTTAAAGGATTTCAAAATACACAGAGAAGTCACTGTTACAGAACCTGTAGTATATTATCTAGCTTATCCAGAAGAGAGGAGTAACCCACAGCAGCACTGAGCTTGAATCCGCTTCCATCTCCAATGCAACTGACAGCAACCACCAGCTGTCATAAGCGGATGCAACAGATTGCTGTTTGATCGTCTTCTATGGCAAATCTTTGCTTTTCCAACCCGACCGTCATAAAATAAATTACAGTTTGTTTGACGTAAAGCAGAACTCCAGCCAAATATATGTTGTCCAGTTATGCGTTCGTTACATGGTAAACTATACTTTAATACTGCTTGTATAATAATCTTAATTCATCTTTAAAGCCCCCCATACACCATATACAATTACCATGCAATTTCTGTACAACCAACTTTTCTTGTACCAAAACCATGTAATATGAGGACCTTTCTACACCTTCCAATCACTATGTATTCTATCAGGGAGGTCACTATACTACATAGTTGTTGGTAGGTCTCATGGAAATTGAATGGAGGAATCTGAAGGTGTATGGGGGGCTTAAGACTTTAATGATTGATCTTTCAGTGTGGAGCACTAGCTCTGTGAGACCATCAAATCCTATTGCACTATATAGAGTTGGTTATTCTATCTCATTCCAGGTAGTGGGAGATGATAGTGGAGGCACTTGATATTGACCTTCCACTGAAATGAAAGGACTTTGTAAGAGACCCTCTTCCCACATCACCTATAATTAGGGGTATAATGGACCTAAAAATAAAAATGTTAGGGTCCCCATACACCTTTTAGATTTCTCTGTCAGATTTCCTTTAGATCTCCTTTTGTTTTACCAAAACCATGTAATATGAGGGACTTTCTAAACCATCAAGTCTACCTGTGTTCAATCCGGCACTACATAGTTGTTGGTAAATCTTAAGGATATCTGACAGAGAGATCTAAAGGTGTATGGCCAGCTTTAGGATAATACTTATCTTACCCCCTGCATTTTGTGCCCTGTGCCTAAGCAGCAATGATTTCACTGTATTACCAGGAAATATATGGTGACAACAGAGCAGTATTTGCCATGCACAAGAGCAAAATGGGCAAACTACGGCCCCGTGGGCCATATCTGGTCTGTTTGTTTTTTTAATCTGACCCAAGGAGCTCTGGCACCCCTCCTCCTGCTCCTTACAATGAGTAATAATCCCTACAAAGGTCCGAATTTCTCCATGTGGATGTAGTAGCAGAAGAGGCGGTCCTAGGCAGATCGTGCCCTTGGCCAGCACCCCCTATGGCGCTACCCCACTGTCACTGCTGGAGAGCGCTCCCAGGAAGGATGTCCATAAGTCTGTGACTCACCAGCACTCCTACAGAGATGAGCTTCTCTCTCCCTGAGCGGCAACACGCATGATAGCTGCCCTGGGCAACCACCCATATTGGCCCTATCTAAACCCGCCACTGCGTAGATGCGAGATGTTGAGTTTCGTTGATCATGAAACTAAACCAGAGATAACTGCGGGCAGACTCATCTTTCCCACAGATTCCCCCAGCGAGTCTCTGGATCGGCGTACACGCCAGTCCTTCCGGGTCCCCCCTGATCATGTCACTGTTGACTTAAAAGATGCAGGGGTACGCAGCGTCACCGCAAATCAAAGTAATGGGAATGGCCACAAATTTACTGGCATGTCGGATCACCGTGCGATTCGACATGCGGCAGATTCCTGGTTGATCTCACTAGGTGGCCCCACCAGATTTTCGGCCAAGCAACCGCCGGGTTGGTGAAAATCGGGTTGTGTATGGCTACCATAATGCTTTCAGGGAACTCAGCAACCCCTGCGAAATGGTCATTCGGGGTCCCAACCCAAAGGTTGAGAACCACTGCTCTAACCCATAGTTTTGCATAAAGTCTAAATATTTCAAGTTGAAATTTCGACTTAAAGCGAACCTAAACCCAACAGACAAACTTTTCCTCTAGCAAGCCAACCCCACATTATTGGAGCAATATGTAAATAAAAAATGTTAAATCACGGGGGCCGCAGCGTTTTAGCTCCTCACACTGGCTGGCTCGGAACTTCCTTCAGCATCTATACACCTTGTGTTTTTTCCCTGCTTTCACTTTGTGTCCATTGACACACATTGTATCTGGCACCCCCGGTGGCTGTCGGCATTATTGCAACCTTAACTCATTCAAGAAGCTGAATCAAACAAAAACTGAATCTAAAATCTGAAACACTGAATCTGTTCCCACAGACATGAGCAGGATAGCTTAAAATTTTTTTTTTTGTTTTTTTAGCAATTTTGAGCTATTGGGACAGGTAAGTAAAATGTAATTAAATGTTTGGGGTGTTTTTTTTTTATTTCTGAGTTTGGGTGCTTTAATTTGAACAAAATGTTTGCAAAACTCTATGTGCTTGAACAATCCTTTTTTGTTTTAATTGTTGCCCCAACCCTCCCATATATTTCCAGCAATTTTAGTGATGCTACCCAAAATTGCCTTTTTGAAAAAAAATCTACCCTCTCCATAGGTTAGCATTTATTGAGGTACATGATACATAATCTAATAACAGGTGATATGGAGAGAGGGCTTAGACTATGTAAGTGGATCTCCAACTTTAGCAGCTTTATAAGATGGGGGGGAGACACTAAACTTCACCAGGAAGGCACAGTTGCAAACTTTGAGTAATAGCGTCACTTTCCTGGCTAAATAATGTATAATATATATCTATCTATATATCATACAATGATCTGATAGATAAACCAACTCCCATAGATACGTTTAGCTGGAACTCTGCTTTAGTTTTTACAAGAGAAATCAAAATTCTGAGATGGTGATGATGTAACAATAACAACAAGCACTGGACGAGCAAGCGTAAAAAAAAATGACATTATTACAATGTACAAATATAGCACTCTGAACAGCGCCGGACATATTTGCTCTGTCATCAGAGAAGCCTGTACAGAATCTTGCTGTTTATAAGGCAAGGTAACTTTGAACTCTTCCAAGCGTCTCCCCCACGATAAAGGTGATCGAGGTGAACACAAACAGGACGCGCTTTGCATAGTTTATACATTCAGATCAATGTAAGTTAATGCAAGGACTTCTGTGTGAGAGGTAGCACTGGTGGTAGCACCCTTGGGCAAATTAATGCAGCGTTGTACACTACATCACAATGAGACCGATAATCAGGACAATGACTGTAAACCAGTGGTTCCCAAACTTTCCTTGCAGGGCCCTCCTTTTCTATTTAGGAACATTAGCCCCCCCTCCCTTTTCAAGCACATGTTAAGAATGAGGGCCAGCGCCCCCCCTGGAATACCTTCACGCCTCACCCTCCAGTTTGGGAACCACTGCTGTAAACGGAAAAAGAATGAACACACTTACGGGCGGAACATATGAAATATTCACAAATCAGTTCCAAAAATGTTCCTATCACATCATCATGTATCTCAGTTTCGCTTCCCTTTTATTGTTGGTCTATACCAGGTATGGGCAAACTACCCTGGGGCTACATGCGGCCCTTTAGTATTTTAATCCGGCCCTTGGTGTCTAGAGACTCTGGCTCTCCTCCACTCATTCCCTGGAATAGGTGGAGATAATGCCTAGACCAGTGGTTCCCAGACTTTACCTGCAGGGCCCCCCTTTTCTATTTAGGAACATTATCGAGCCCCCCTCCCTTTTCAAACACAGGTTAAGAATGAGGGGCCCGCCCCCCAGTTTGGGAACCACTGGCCTAGAGGATGAATATAAAGTTCTCCTGCGAGGCCATAGTTTGCTTTGAATTAATATCCAAAGACTAATTTTTTATATATAATATTTTTATACATCCCTCATAACCTGTATGATTATTAATTTTTTTAAATCTATTTTTCACCCAGGCGAGGAGGACTTGGCACCGGGTGGCCCTTTACTGGCTCTTCTGTCAAATTCAGAAACCCATTGTGGCCCATGAGTCAAAAAGTTTGCCCACCCCTGGTCTATACTGATATAGGCAATGGAAGTCAACGGCAATACACCCGGTCAACCCAAAATGAGTATTATATGTTATCATGAAGTAATATATACCCATCGGTGTAATGTTATATCATATACAGCTCTCAGACAACCAGGAAGAATACTTTACAATTGGCTTCTATGGCACCCTACTGTGGAAGCAAGGTTCATGACTGTTACAGGGCATGAGTTCCAGCCCTGTTTATGGACATCACAGGAAGTGGGGTGGGGGGGATCATGACATAACACTGTTGGTTCCTATTGTAATTAGGAGGTGGCACTTGGCGCTCTCTCTGTGGGCAGGCGAGCAGTCAGCAAGCACATAGGAAAGAACTGCAGCCTATTGGCTCTCAATGCTGGCAGTTCTCTTCTGATTGCACACAGTGCCCCATGCCCTCTTCTTTTCTATCTTATAAGAAAGTACAGTGTGTGTTTCGGTTGTGTATATGAGTTGTCTTTTTTAATTCAGGTTAAATTGCCATGCTGGCACTTTGAGATAAATATGTCAACATTATGAAGATAATTAACCCTTGATGGCTGGTAATTGACATTACTATGTAAACACACCAAACCTCTTTTCTTTTTTTTTTCTTTTAGTAAATCACCCCATTAACATACTTGATCTTCTAGTTGGTCTGATCTCAATAACGCCTTATTAATATACAGGTGGACTTAGATTATAGTCATGTCCTTTTCCAGATCAAACCTTATCCTACATAGCCAACGCAGAATATTCATTGTAGCGGCTACAGGGATCTTGGCGGTCGAAGTTACAACCAACCCCGGTGGGAAATCGTTGGTGTTTGTGGATATTCGTCAGAGCTCTGTTTCCTAATCAATTCCAACAGGGTCGTTACTTTTAAAGAACAAATCATTGAACACAATTGCGTACATTTTTGTTTTCTTACTAACATGAAACATGTGACTCATGACTTACAAATCGAAGCAAAATAAAATTAAAATTCGAGAGGGTAAAAGGTTTAATGCAAAGCGCCCCGCCTTCACTGAAGAAAGGCAGCTGTAGTTAGTAGGATAAACATTAAGCTGCAAAAGCAGCACTCGCTAATTAGTCACTGACTAAAAATATAAATAATAAATATCTAGAATACATACATTACTACTGCTATGTTACTATATAGCCAGAGGTAGCAGCGCTCCGCTGCTATGACCCCCCCTCCCCCCCGGGTTATAGGTGTTAGCACAGCTAACACCATAGAATTCTCAGGATCATTTGTAGGGGTCATGTGATCACCATCGTTGACTTAACACGATATTATAAAAAATAAAAATTGGAAATCAACCAGAATGAACACATCATGGAAAATGTAACAGTTGTGTAGTACTGATAAAAGGGTCTTTCTTGCTGGCTAGAGAACAATATATAGACTAACAATGGCTGCCAAAGAGCTATAGACATAGAGCACTTTCCTGGCAGTGAAGGGTGCTGGAAGCGCTTTCTGATTGGAGGAGCTGTGGAAGGGATTTCACTTAGGAAAAAAAAAAAAAAAGAAGGAAGACATTTCTCTCTTTGGTCCTGGCTTGTATAGTGAACCCAGTAAATCCCATTAATTGGAAAAAAACGAATGAACTGCATTTTTTTCTAACAATAGAACTACTTTGTACTGGGTGCTATGTCTTGTGAATATACACGTAAACCCGATTCTCAAAAGGATTGCAAATCCTAGGATGTAGAGCACACTGGCTACTGAGTTTGGCTATTGTTACACGGGCTGCAGTTCCCATGGTGGCCAGCAGAGGGATTCTCATGTGTCCGTGTATAATTACAGCCTTCGTTTAGTATATTGGATGATCAATCTATCCATATAACAGTGGTTCCCAAACTGGGGGACGCAAAGGTATTCCAGGGGGGGAGAAGTCCTTCATTCTTAACCATTGTTTGAATAGGGAGGGGGGCTCAATAATGTTCATAAATAGAAAAGGGGGGCCCTGCAAGGAAAGTTTGGCAACCACTGCCATATAATATTGTTTTAATCAATATAGTTTCTGTTATGGAGCATGAGAAGTTACAACATTCTATGGTTGTAATGCCTCCAGAGCAGATGCCATTTTGTTATTTCACAGTAATAAAAAAGTTTGTGCAGTTTGACCAATTTCACAGCCAGCATCGCCATGGTAATCTATAAAGAGCTTCCAGTGAGGTTATCCCACAGAGAAACTACCTGCTGACAGTTATAGTTGGGATAATTGATCCAAAAGAGTCCAACGATTGCTGGAGGTTGCCAAACCAATATCCATTGTTGGAAGATGGTATGATGTTCTATGAATGAAAGATACCACAAGGTCATGTCTCCATTTTGTGTACATGTACTGCTACAGACCATTCTTTTTATAATAAAAGGACAATAGTCCTATGGACTTGTCTAAAAAGCAATTGTCGCGCATGTATACATGATACCTAACCTCCCTAGCGGTCATGACGAACCCAGTTTGGACATTGATAAAGCCAGGATCTCTACATCAATGCAGCATTTCTGGGTCTGCCCCTTCAACGTCACAGTGATGCTGAAGGGGCAGGGGCGCCATAGACCTCCATGTTAATGGAGGGACGTCGATGACTTCCAGGGTCACGGATCTAAAATGGTTGAGAGCCACTGATATAGGGAGAGAGCAATAGAACGTGCCAATAACTCAACGTGTCATCCAAATCCCCCCACCAAAATTAAGCCTTTAGATATACTTTAACTTTATATCTTAGCTTAGCCCTCATGAATATAGAATGAGATAAAAGGAAGTCATCATCTAATTCAGTGGTTCCCAATCTTTCCTTGCGGGGCCCCCCTTTTCTATTTAGGAACTATGGAGCCCCCCTCCCTATTCAAACACCGGTTCAGAATGAGAGCAAGGAATACCTTCGCCCCGCCCCCTAGTTTGGGAACCACTGATCTAATTGATTGCCATTGGACCGTGCATACACATGATTGCATCAAGATGCTCAATTGAGCATTATATCGTATAACCCTTTGGCTGCCAGGGCGGTCTACAATGCCTTTTTGCATTTCTTTGGCAACACAGGAGTCATTCAAAGGCCAACGGTCACTATACCATAACCACGTTCCTCAAATGGCGTTCCTAGTCAATACATTTCCTAATAACAATGACAAACACACACATACATGGAAGTAGAAAAATATAGAAGACGTTTGTGCAAAGGGGCTTCTCATAATCGTATAGGTCAACTTTTTTGCGCATTCGAGCCCTTGATCAGCGTCCGTTTGTCAGCGCCCTGCCAATTGTAGGGAAGTGCTATCAATCCAAATGTAAGGAAAAAACCCACAATGACATCCAGGAAGGACCTTTCACAACACCTGTGCAGCTGGATGACTCTTTGCTTTCACCCTTTTCAGAATTCTCATTATTTTCTTGAACCTATGGTTTGATTTCCCTTTTTTCATTCCCATGCCACTGAAGGGTGCACCAGATGCTACCTCAATCTCCCATCCGGTTTGACAAGGCCAAGTTCTGATTTGGGATCAGGACTGAGTGAGCTCCACGCAGTCTGGGAGCAGGACTGCATGACCGGACAGGAGGACGGTCCCGTCGTGCAGATGTCCACCGCTGACCAGATGTTGCTTGCTAAGCTGTCGACCCAGCTTTCCAGTTTGGAACCCACAAGGGCTGAGTTCTTCTTCGCTTGTTCCACTTGCATGGAATTGATTGGAATATTTAACACTGGATTGAGTCCTTGGAAACTCTGTTCCATATAAACCTTTTTTGAAGGTCCTCCATGAAGCTTGACAACTTCATCTAGAAACAAAAAAAAAACATCACGTTAGTACAAGAAATCAATGTTACGTATAATTTCCTTTTTAAGAACCAATAGCAGCCATACACGGTCAGATTTTCATCTACGGCCATGCGCCCTTCTGCCAATCGCTCGGCTGGGTGAGATGGACCAGGAACCTCCCGTAAAGTCATGGGATCGACTGGGAATTTACCGGCATGTCGGATCACCGTGCCATCCGACATGCCGGTAAATTCCCGGTCGATCCCTTTACTTTGATTGGGGACAGCAGTCAAAAGGTGCCCACCCATCAGTTGAGGTGCCAGCTGCAGTTTATCCCTCAACAATTGAGGGAGAATCCCCTCATGTATGGGCACCTTAACCAACTCCAAAGACAAGATGGGTAATTGACCCTCTTAAGAGCTCAAAGTCAGCCACCAACAAAGACTGCCTCTCTACTCACCCATATCAAAGTAATGGCCGGCACACAAAAGATGCCCGCCGATTAGCTGAGGGGCCGGCTACAGCAGAATGATGTCATCCCGCTGCAGTTGATCCCTCAAGAATTGAGGGAGAATCCCCTCATGTATGGGCACCTTAACGTCAACCAACTCCAAAGACCAGATGGTTCATTGACTCTCTTAAGAGGTCAAAGTCAGCCACCAACAAAGACTGCCTCTCCACTCACCCATATCAAAGTAATGGCCGGCACACAAAAGGTGCCCACCGACCATCTGAGGGCCCGGCTGCAGCAGGATGATGTCGATCGCTCATCTATTGAGGGGAAATTCGCCTCGTGTAACCGTCTTGGACGGTTCTTAATTTGTTTGGTATTTAAATGTTCAAATAAATTGGATCAATGCTATGAATCAAATCAATGCAATCCCAACTTTCTGCAGCTAGCAGTAGTACCATCACAGCACACACGCCAGTATTCTCCCCAAAGCAGATTGGCCGGGCGGCCCGCCCGGGAGATTTTGGTCCCCGTCCGGCACACAAGTCCTCCGCGGCGAGCAGCCTGACAGGCGGTGCCTCCCATTCTTCAGGAGCGCGCCACAGCCACTGAAAGACTCCGGCCCGCGGCACACTACCGGAGCCGCGGGCCGGAGTCTTTCAGTGGCTGCGGCGCGCTCCTGAAGAATGGGGAGGCGCCGCCTGTCAGAGGACTGGACCGGTGCAGGCGGCGCGATGACGTCATCGCGTCATGACGTCATCGCGCCGCCCGGCTGAAAAAAAAATCTGGGGAGAACACTGCACGCCACCTTCCTTACTGATCGGGAGAAGAGGGGGGGGGGGGCACAGGGGGGAACGGCTCTCCCTCTACAGCTGTGTCCGTGGAAGCTGTAGTGTGATTGCAGTTTCCACACACAGGGAGAGAGAGATAGATAGGAGTTCATCTCTCTCTCTCTTCATTGTTTATATCAGAAGGGCTCTGAGGCATAAGCAATACAGTATAGGTGGAAGATCCGGCTGTGGCCTCATCTCCTCCACTTCCCCGACTAATCTTCTTGCCGGGAGAGCTGGCGGGGAGCCAAGATGCGTATTCGGACCATAAGACGCGATTTCTGGGGGCGGAAAGTGTTTCTTATAGTCCAAAAAATTCAGTAATTTATGGTGGTAGTTCCGCTTTAACTCAAAGTGAGTATTTTAAGTAAACAAACACCCTGAAATTATTATTATTAATTATTAACATTAATTATTCCTGTAAAGTAGGGGATGCGGCCTGAACGTTGTAGGTGGTAGGTCAGATTTAAATTGTCGAAAGCTTAAAGGCCCCATACATGTGGGGAGACAGTCAATGTGCATGTGCGCTTGCGGCTTTTGGCCTCAGAACACAGGTGCCCACATGGGGCGATAGGCAAAGCCCAGTAAGCCAGAGAATGGGCATGTCCGTAAATCTCTAGCCAATGCCATTAGTTTGAATGGGGACTGGCACACCCATTCAAACTAACAGTCGGCACACAAAGGGTCCCCTGATACTCTGAGCAACAGTTGAGTGCAGCGTGATGACGTAATCATGCTACACTCCATCGCTCGTCTGTCGGCCCCCGCTCGGTACGTGTGTGGGGGCCTTAAGAGATGTTTGGTTCTTTCTGGTCTTTTGTATACTAGGATAAAAGTATTTATTTCGAGATATTTTTAGTTTGACAAACATATCCACATTCACCGGTAATAATTGTGAAAGCCTCAAACCTGCTCATTTCTACACACAGAGTTGATCAAAATCCTTTGATAGGAATGCAGAAGCACAAGCCTCACTATGTTAGCGGAACAATGAAACGACCCCGAATCTGAATGCGTTGTACTATTAGGAATACATTTGCGCTCAGCGTGTGCCAACCAAAAATTCAGATGACGCAAACAAAATGTTTCACAATGAAATGGAATTCTAAAAAATAAAAAGGAAATGACTGATGTGCGAACTTTGTTGTGGATGTAACAACAACTAGCACATTCACTACCCCAACCTACTGTTGTCATGTCAGTTACTCACTATGTGTCACTAATAACTGAACATAATGTATGCGGTATTTTATATACAATTTTTGTTAGCATTAGTGATGCACAGGGCAGCACAGAAGTTATCCACGGCTACATAAGCAGGATAAAAACATTATTGTTACTAAGTTGGGTAGTAACAATTAGGAGGTACTGCGGGTCTGGACGGCAGCTGTCAGCCATGTGGCCAGCCACAGAGGGAAGGGATCCCCCTCTGCCCCCCAATCTTCCTGATGTTTTAGAAAGAAGTCGGTGACGTGATCTGAACATTGATGGCAAGTGTTGACTGGGGGCATCTTGTGGCTGAAGTTGATATTGCAGGGGGATTTTTTTTCCAATTTAAATAAAAATGGAACACTTCAAATAGCTGTACAGACAACCTCACTTTATCACAGTGGTTCCCAAACCGGGGGCGGGAAGGTATTCCAGGGGGACACAGGCCCTGATTTGTAACCTGTGTTTGAATAGCTATTTGAAGTGTTCCATTTTTATTTATATTGGAAAAAAATTCCCCTGCAATATCAACTTCAGCCACAAGATGCCCCTAGTCAACACTTGTGGGGGGCTCGATAATGTTACTTAATAGAAAAGGGGGGCCCTGCAAGAAAAGTTTTGGAACCACTGCTTTATCATATATACACTACTAGAAAAGTTATTTTTATATAACCAGAATTATTTTAGTTTTTATTGTTAAATGTATACAATTTATGTCAATTGAATAACCTCAGGGAAACATTAATAACTATGAAAAATTGCAGTTAGGGGTGTGAAACTGGGAAGGTAGGTACTCTCTAAATTACTAATAAAAAAAGATTGGACTTCTAAGGGTGTTGGAGATCTGGGGGGTGAAAGTCAGAGTAGACATATGTAAGGGAAAAGCTTTGTGTGACAGCTGGAATATGACTATGAAAGGATGACATTTGGACTGCAGGTAGTCTCAGGGGTTAGTTACTAACCCAGGAAATGTCAGGGTTGTACTACTGAGGTATGAGATCTGGGGGATCAAATGGTGTTGTACTGTGAGAGTTACATTTGACCCAAAGCCAGCTGGTGACCTGTGGATGGAGACAGCTAATCAGTGGATCAATCAGGAACAGGGAGGTCCATCTGCATCAGAATCTACCATGCAGGAAGCAGATGCAGAGGACAGTGAGGGAGACAGTGAGGTAGACTACCCTTCATATGGGGTGAGTACCACACACCATGGTACTCATCTGAGGAGCTCACTAAAAAAGTTATGTGCACCCCTGGTAATGCAGTTTGAATTTATACTTAACTACTGATCAGAGCAGTTAAAAACAGCAGTAGGTACACACAATAGCCAGTAACTAAAACAACAACAACAACATCATATAGAAGTTAATACCTCATATAGAAGGAATATGTGTTCCTTACCGCCGAATGCGTGTTTTGATTCCTCCTCTATTGAAATGAAGCAGGGAAATACTCAAAAAAGAGACAAGTCAAAAAAGTTTGACTTACCTCTGATCTGGTACACTAGTGGCATAGTGCTGCACAATCCCAAAAAAATATACTCACCTGCTGTTGCCTGGAATCATATGAGAGATTCCATATTTATTTGCCAGGCGTGCAATACCCCGAGTGGCCAGTGGGGGTGTTTATAATGGTTTTCTATCGGAAAATACACTCCATTCAGTTTACTACAGAGCTGTGATTAGAGATTTACCAGTCTAACACTGCGGTTGTTTCCGTGGAGCGCCACGGCACAAAGCAGGCAGAGAGGAGGGGCTGCAAGGGATCTTCTCTAATTATTCCTTACAGGTACGTTTTTTTAAGCTTCCCTCCCGATTATGGGCACTTCTACTGCCATTCATGAAATGATCAATTTACGGTGGTAGGTCCGCTTAAATGTGACTTTCTGATTTTGTTTTGGAACAAAAAACTTTTGGAATACCCAACAATCTGTGATATTTGGCTCATCTTTCATTCCTTACGCAGGAAAAACAAAAATTGTCTGATAGATTGCAAAATACATAGAGCTGTTGCAGTTAATTTCCTCCATTGAAATGAAGCAGACAAATACTCAAAAAAGAGGCAAGTCAAAAAAGTTTGACTTACCTCTGAGCTGGTATGATGGTGGAGTAGTGCTCCACAATCCCAAAAAAATATACTCACCTGCTGTTGCCTGGAATCACATGAGAGATTCCATATTTATTTGCCAGATGTGCAATATCCCGAGTGGCCACTGGGGGCATTTATAATGGTTTTCTATGTGAAAATATGCTACATTCAGTTTACTACAGAGCTGTGATTAGAGATTGCGGTTATTGCCGTGGAGCGCCACGGCACAAACAGGCATAGAGGAGTGGCTGCAAGGGATCTTCTCTAATTATAACTCACAGGTAAGTTTTTTTATGCTTTCCTCCCTATTATGGGCACTTCTACTGAAGTGGGTTTATGGTGGTAGGTGGTGGTGGTCCTCTTTAACATGATTTTTTTTTGGAACAAAGAACTTTCGGAATACCCAACAATCTGTGATATTTGGTTCATCTATCATTCCTTACGCAGGGAAAACAAAAATGGTCTGATAGAGTGCAAAATACATAGAGCTGTCGCAGAAATAGAGACACACTGTCAAAATTCACAGCATAACACACACACACACAAGCCTTCACATACTTCTACAAACGTCTCCAGCCTATGAATGCCGAGTTCTCAGACACTCAGACCGATGCTTTCAATTCCCCATTCATTTTCTAGTCAACATTAAACTGACGAATTTGCAGACTATCCAAGATACACATCATCCACGGCACAGAAAGGATTTATTCAATGTGGCCTCTGATTAAGAAGAAATAGCACTGTATGTCCAAGAATTCCGTGTGTCTGCCAGGCGGGCAGTGCCACATCGCCATCCAATCACACCGGGGCCTTTTATCCGTACGCGGAATGTCCAATATTGGCGGTAATTAGACTGGGAATAGAGACCTCCATTTACAGGCGGTTCAGTCACTAACAGCCTTGTATGCAGTATTTATTAGTGTGTACAGGATCGGAAAACACATCGCCCCTGGACACTGCTCTCAGAAGGAAAGAGAGTTATAATTAAATGAAAGCGTATATAGGAAATTTACTAAGCTGACTGATTTATATAATGTATTTACGTCAAATTCAAGTTCAATATCTCCAAGTACATTTACTAAAAAGAGAGCTCAGCCATATGACTCCCTTTGCTATGTATATATATATTCAGGGGTGCACGTAACCTTTTTAGTGAGCTCCTCAGATGGTTTTGGTACTCACCCCATATGTAGGGTGGTCTTCCTTACTGTCTCCCTCACTGTCTTCTGAGACAGCCTCCTGCATGGTAGACTCTGCTGCAGATGAACCTCCCTGTTCCTGATTGAGCCTCCGATTAGCGGTCTGCATCCACAGGTCACCTGCTGGCTTTGGGTCACCTCAGTAGTGTGACCCCCCAGATCTTATACCTCAGTAGTGTGACCCCCTAGATCTCATACCTCAGTAGTGTGACC
>CM070039.1:77714326-77739715 GCA_036250615.1 Ptychadena robeensis
ATACCTCAGTAGTGTGACCCCCCCAGATCTCATACCTCAGTAGTACAACCCTGAGATTTTCTGGCTCTATAGGTGTATGACTGGCTTTAATCTCATTGGCAACTGAATTATCTTCTATCCACAGTGGTCTACCTTTAAAATGACTTGATAATAAAAACGAACAATTTCTGCGATATGCCCGGCGTCACAAATAAAACAACGGCTGAACACTAAAATAAGAACGCGTAAGAAGGAAAAGCTTTGCCATCTATTATTATTAGAAGATATTTGCCAGCTGGCACTCCTGTTAAGGAAGATTAGTACTGCATTAGCTCACAGCAGTGGCCCAAATCTGCTCACAGAACAAAACACAGGACTGATTAAATAAATAAAAATTAAAAATGTACTCTGCGAGATACGATTAAATATCACCAGTATGGAGCGACAGAACAGCCGTGCACAGGCAAATTTTACATTGAAAACGTAAAAAAAAAAATGAAAATGGTTTCCAGGAACGCGGTATCTGGGCTACGCAGGCACGCCATGTCTTTTCTGTGGAAGTATAATATATCAGCAGGAAATTTGAACAAACCCGCTTTAAAGGATTAATGGACTTTTAAAACACATTAGTTCTAAGTATGTTGTGGGACACCAAGATACCGTGCCAATATAACTCTATAATGGCCGCCACACGCACCGAGCGGGGTGCCCACATGGGGGCGACAGATCCCTGTCACCCCAAAGCTCGGTCGGCCAGAGAACGGACATGTCCGATAATCTCTAGCCCATGCCATTAGTTTCAATGGAGACCGGCGTCCCCACTGAAACTAACTGCTGGCACACAAAGGGTGCCCGTCGATGCTCTGAGCGACGGAGTTTAGCTTAATGATGTCCTCACGCTGCACTCCATCGCTGATCTGTTGGCCCCCACTCGGTACGTGTGTGGGGGCCTTTAATCTGACTTATCAATGCCAACCCAGGTTAATGTTAACACTGATTTTTTTACATATAGCCTGTCTGCATTGGAACTGTCACTTTGTAAAGGGGTCACTCATAGCTGTCAACGTAAAAAAAATTGGCCCACACACAGGAAGTGACATCAGTGACGTCACTTCTGGTATGTGGGTCCTGGTTCTTCCGCGTTCCAAGTGCTGCACTGACGTCACTTCCGGTGCTGGCTTACCTTTCGGCTGTTTTTGCAGGGAGATGGTGTTACTAATGTCCCACCCCACTTGTGGTGAGGATGTGCGGAGTAACGCCCTCTCCCTCCTAAATTAGCACGTTGACAGGTATGGTCAGACTATCAAACACATCTGTTTGACCCCCTATGAGTAGTACTGTGCTTATGCAGTAACACCGTATTTTTCGGACTATAAGACGCACCCACTTTTTAAAGCAGGAAAACCAGGAATAAATATTTGATTTATAAAAGTGTTCACATCAATTGGGTTAATGCAATATATTAAATGAATGTAATATCAAATTAAGCCAGTAGATGTCACTAGCAGCAGTACACACACACACACAGCACATCACCTCCTCACTCGGGAGCAGGGGGCAGGAGGCCCAGTCCTCTCCTCTCCGGCTGCGCCTGTGTCCGTGGAAGCTGCAGAGTGATTGCAGTTCCCACAGACACGGAGAGAGGGATAGATGGAAGATCATCTATCTCTCTCTTCATTGCTTATATCACCAGGGCTCTGTTGGCATAAGCAATTATACAGTTCAGATGGGAAATCCAACCATGGGCGGATCTCACATCTGACAGCTCCCCGGCTAATCTCCTTGCCGGGAGAGCTAGCGAGGAGCCATAGTGCAAACACCCCCAAAATCAGGGTGAAGAGACTTATAGTCCGAAAAATACAGTACTTTAGTATTAGTATTATTGGGCTAACATACTGAGTAAATATGATGGCTTAAGCCCCCCATACACGCTTAGATTTCCACCTTATTTTTTTGCCCATCGCTAAATCGATCTAAGCCATTACGGACATGTTCGTAATTCTTAGATCAAATTAATTGCTTTGGGTGGGGACCCCTGTGAAATGCTCATTTGACTCACAATAGGGGCGCGACCCACAAGTTGAGAACCACTGCAGTAGAAGTAGGAGAGAGAGCAGCCAAGAGCTCTGCTGTGGTTCCTTGTGGGTTTCCACTAAGGGCCCCCATACACCTTTAGATTTCTCTGTCAGATTTCCTTTAGATCTTCTTTTGTTTTACCAAAACCATGTAATATGACAGACTTTTTTAAACCCTCAAGTCTCCATGTGTTCAAGCACACAGTACTCTAATACTACATAGTTGTTGGTAGATCTAAAGGATATCTGACAGAGAGATCTAAAGGTGTATGGCCAGCTTAAGGCTTCATGTACCTTCATGCCCCAGCCCTCACACTAAAAGGGAGCAGAGCAACCAGGATCTCTAGCAGCTGCTTCTTCAACCAAGATCTTGGCTGCTCTCTCTTCTTTTGTACCGTATTTTTCGGACCATAAGACGCACTTTTTCACCCCCAAAATTGGGGGCAAAAAGTGCCTGCATCTTATGGTCCGAATGTGCGACCCCCGCGGCCACTCGGCCGCTGGTGGTCGCATCTTGGCTGCCCGCCAACTCCCCCGGCATGGAGATTAGCCGGGGGAGCTGGAGGAACTGTCAGTTGAGAGATGCCAGCTGGTGCCGGCTCTCTCAGCTGTTCTGTAAAATTGCCAGAAATTGCCAGATTGTCAGAAAAGCTAGAGAGAGGGAGAGATGGACTGCCATCTTTCCCTCTCTCAGTGTCAGTGGGAACCGCAATAACTCGGCAGTTCCCACGGACACAATCACAGCTGATCAGAGCAGCTGTTTAGAGCAGAGGAGAGGAGAGGGAGAAGGCTGCAGATTTCTGCCCCCCTCCCTCCTCCTCCTCCTCCTCCTCCCGAGTGATCAGTGTGAAGACGTGTGCTGAGTCACTGCTGCTAGTGACCCCTGCTGGCTAAATTGAATATTGAATTCATTGCATTAACCCAATTAATGTGAAAACTTAATAAATATTTTTTTTCTGGATTTCCTGCCCTAAAAACTGTGTGCGTCTTATGGTCCGGTGCGTCTTATAGTCCGAAAAATATGGTAGCTTCTATATTCTGGTGGCATTGAGGGGGAGGGAGAAGGGAGTGGAGCCACAGCAAGATATCTGAAAAGCTGCATGCCACTCAGGAGTTGCGAGTTGACGACCCCTGATCTAACCAGTCACCCAACATATGTTTTTGTTTCTTATTCATCGTTTTATTACACCCTTCAGCCATCCTAAACGTTTCCGCGTTTACCCCCTCTTCATTCCACCCCTTTTCATCTCACACTCTCTCATTCAAACTGTATAATGTGCAACATATCCTTAGAACGTCAGGACAAACTCATTTTGGTCTTCTAGAACATTCTGCCATAACTACTTAGCATTTCTTTGTTTCATGTGTAAACTTCAGAAATACCTGTACTTCGTCTCCAGCAATAACATTCATATGCAAATGACCCATCTGTATGTGGAACGTAGGATTAGGCCGCACAGTCTGCAAAGCGAACGCTATTTATGGAGCAAAGAGAAAACATCTGTGCAATGGACGGGCTTTATAAGAGATTGTAAAAGCAGCGCAAAATGGAAACACATGTAAGTAGCCATTATTGTTGTGTATTCGTCCCCGGGGGTTAGGGTTTCCTGAAGTCTTCCTTTTAGGTAAGTAACGTGAAGATGCCTTCATTAGGCTTAGGGTTGCAGTTGAAAAAGTACAACCAAGGAACGTTTGATGTATTAATAGTTTTTTTTTCCTAAGCAGTTATCCAATCAACCAATTGGATTTCTGTTTAGCAATGTCAAATCAGCAAAAGACACATTTTCATTGGTTGTTATGGATTTTGCCACATTGCTCTTGGCCTTATTGATTTGTCACTGTTAGTAAAATGGATTTTTGTATATATAAGTAAAAATATTAAAACCCTCCAAAAAAGGTCTGTATCCTCAAGCCAAATAGAGCATCAAGCCTAACTTTGCACCTCAACTGTACTTTGTCCACTCTGTAAAAAGATTCTGGGGGGAAGGTCTGATAAAATCCATAGATACCAAAGTTCCCAGCATTTTAATTCCAGGCCACAAACATGTTCTAAAAAATTTTTAAATGGTCATATGTAAGCAAAGGAAAGGTATTTTTTGCTGAAACCTTTTGTCCCCAAAATCAGTAGGGCCTATAGAGCTAATATACAGCATGTTCAAGCAGTTTGCCTGGGTGCTGGGGGGAAACACTTATTCCAGGCTCTCGGCACTGTCTTTCCTCTGCTGGACCAGTATACAGCAAGTTCAAGTAGAGTGTGCTGTGCAGAGAGACTAAGCTCTTGGTGCTGCCTTCCCTCTGCTGAACCAGTTTACAGCATGCTCAAGCAGAGTGTGCTGTGAGGAGAGACTAATTCCAAGCTCTCAGCACTGTCTTCCCTCTGCTGAACCAGTATACAGCATGTTTAAACAGAGTGTGTTGTGAGGACAGACTAATCAAGCTCTAAGTGCTGCCTTCCAAATGCTGATCCAGTATACAGCATGTTCAAGCAGAGTGTTCTGTAAGGAGAGATTAATTGTGGCCTCTTAGCACTACCTTCCCTATGCTAAAAACATTAAATTATCCCGTATTTATAGTTTAAACATATTACACAATACTTTACAGAGTATATATATTCATATCACTAACTATCTCTCAGGGGAGCTCACAATGTCCATGCCAGAGTCATGTATATGTCACAGTCTAAAGCTGAGCCGACCGACTGACCCTTTGTGTGCGGGTCATTACTTCAGATGGGTATGGTAGTCCCCATCTGAACTTATGGGATCGGCCAAGAATTTACCAGCTTGTCGGATCACAGTGCGATCCAACATGACCAGGTGGGCCCCCCACGATTTTATGCCGAGCGACTGCGGACCGCGCCCGTCTATGCCCAGTTTAAGTCATATGTCACTTACATAGGAGATTATTTGGGGGAAGCCAATTAACCTATCAGCATGTCTTTGGAGTGTGTGTGTGTGTGGGGGGGACTGCATTACCCAGAGGAAACCCATGCAGACACAGGGAGAACATGCAAGCTTTTTGCAGATGTCCAGGACAGGGTTCAAGGATTCAAACCTAGGACACCGGCACTGCATAGAGTGCTAACCCCCTTAGCCAAACATGCTGTATACTGGCATTTACTCACTCTCACTCTAGCTGTGGACTCTAAGCACTGCCCCTTCTTCCAAATAAAAACTGCTATACAGCATGTTCAAGCAAAGTGAAGGCAGTGCTGATAGCCCAGAATTTGTGTTTTTTTCTTTTATTTCCTCCCCAAACCCTTGCTGTATCTAGAGGGAAAAGTAAACGCTGCTTCTGCTACTATAACACTGGATGAGATGGTGCCGTCCAGCACACATCAGGGCTCTGGGAGCGCATACTCACAGTTCTGCGCTGTCCCGGTGTCCCCGATATGACATGCTGGCTGGCAGCATATCCTCCGTCTCTCTCCCCCTCCGAGTGACGTGATGACGTCACATCGGGGAGGCGGCGGGAGATTTGAAAAGTACAGTACATGAAATCAGTTTTCTATGTACTAAATCTCACTCAAATAAAAAGTCTCTGGTGCCCCAGATGTGCCCATTTGCAGTAACCCTCTCTTCCCTGGTATGATTTTACCACATCCATCACACCAGCTTAGAGAGGGTTAACTGCAAATGGGCACATCTGGGGCACCAGGGTCTTTATGTGGGCGAGATTTAAGGCCCCCATACACGGGTCGCATTCCGGCCGGATTCCGGGCTGATCGATTCCGGGCGCGTGCACGTGAATCGATCGTGCCGGAAATGTGTGCAGCCCACCTTGTCCGTCCGATCGTTCGGGGGCCCAGAATCGGATCCGTCAGAGAACCAACATGTTGGTCTTTTTGATCCGATTCTGCACAGATCAGGGGGAGTTGCCATTTGTGAGGTGGAATCGGACACGGAATCGTCCCGGAATCGTGCCGGAATCCGTTGGACAAGGTGGTATGCAGCGATGGATACTCTTAATTGGCCGATTGATCACACCTGCGATTCCCGGCAGAATCGCCGGAATCGATCGGATGATGAATCGATTGGACATGGAATCCGACACGTGTATGGCTAGCTTTAGTACATAGCAGCATAACTTTGTGCCCTGATTTTTGTGTTTTCTCATTAAATTTATTAAATTTATTAAAACAAACAGGATGTCTATTAGACCCTTGTACGGACATATTTTGGGAAGTTACAGGCCTACAACATAAAGAAAAACGTACAATTGAAGTCTATGGTGCGCTTTTGGTACAGAAATCTGGACCTCAGCAGTGCGCTAGGGAGGTTAATGAAAGTAAGCAGATACAACCGCATACACCACCAATTGATCCAGGGGTCTGAGCTAGTGCTTGACCCTACCATGTGTGATGAATAGGAAAGTCACTAGGACCAGTAGTTGGGCAATCTAGTCACTGTTTAACTATTAAATATTTAAGAAATAATGTGTTTTATAGATAAGTGTACATTACAAATTTATGATCAAAAACACTGCATTCGCTTGACTTTCTTCTTATAGTCTCTTTAGTAAAGTATTTGTATATAGACTATATAAAATATAAGTGGGTGATTGGACATAAAGTACAAAATCATAGGGCATTCGTGCACATACATACATATCAGTACACTATTCGCTGCTATGCACCAAGGTCAGTTTGGGCCAATTACCACCTGAGCCAAAATAATTCGACAGAAATCAGGAAAGCTAACCAGTGACTAAATATGTCGCTGGAACCATTATGCAAATAAAGGCCATTTCCTTCTGTTCACTTCTACCGGCATGAAAGCAAAGTATGAATAATTTATAGGCGCTAAAACTTTTAGGACAACGGGTCTGGGTAATTAAGAATGTTCTTGTCTAATGAAAAGCAAAATAGTTGTTTTTAATAGCGGAGTTATTCAAATCGCTTGATACAACCATAACAACGATGCCAGGATTTACCGACTGCTCCCAATGAATAAATCATTTTATTTTCTAGGCCAGGCCTGTCCAGTGCTGATCTGTGAGGAGGATGTATGGCCAAGTCTGTAAATATGGTCTTACGGTTAGATCCCTCATAAGCATTACTTTTCTATTTTTTTTTGGGGGGGGGGGGGGGGCATACATTGACGTACCCTCTTTTGTCAACCACTCGATTTATCCGAATCTTCTTCCTCAGCCCCTTGTTCATCCAGGACCTTCATGCCACCTGTCTTCATCGTAGACCTTTTGTATCAAACATCATCATCTTCATCCCGTCCACATTTTGCAATCGCACCCTGTGAATCCCAGCCCCCTTCAGCCCACTACCGCTAGCCACCTTCTGCAGCAAACACCCTCGCATGCCACCGGCTGGTCATCCCACCCCGCAGCCCGAGTCCTCGGTGGGCGGGCACCCCAGGCATCCCAGCCCAGTGTGCAGCCACACCCGCTAGGCCAACTGGCGGAAGCCGACCCCCGGGGGCCGCCCCGGCGGGCAGCACCTACTCACGGGCAGAAGCCTACCCCGTGCTGGGACGCAACCCGCGGCGGGAGCCGACCCCCTGCGGTGGCCGAGCCCCGGGCCGCCCACCCCCGCGCAGCCAAAACCTTCTTCATCCCGCCCCTCTAATACCACCTTCTTAATCCAACCCTTTCATCCTACCCTCTTATCATCCCCTCTCATTCCCACCGTTCTAACTTGACACCCCTTCATTCACCTCGTTTCCCACCCTTTCATCCTACCCCATCTTTGTTACACCCTCACTATCCCCTCTTACCCCACCCCCTCTAATCCCACCACTTCTCATCCCACGTTTTTCATCCCACCTTCTTCATCCTACGTTTTTCATCCCACCCTGTTCATTAATGACTCCGGGAATGCAAGGACAAAGATGGACATTGTTTGCTTAACATGCAGGTCAATAGGTTCACCCCCCCTCCCACCTCTTAGGCGCCATCGTTGACGCAAAAGAGGTGGAAGGATCGTCAGTACGCCAACATACAGAGAGATGTTAAATTAGAAAAACACACAGATGATCCAGTAATTAATTCGCTTTTTTGGTTAGAATGAAAACTAAAGTGAACTCCCCATTAATCAGAACCCAAGCAAAAGCAAGCAAATAAAAAAAAATATATATATATATATATAGCAGAAAAATATTGAGTTTATATACATTTGATGGGACTTTAGACTCATGCAGGGGGTGGGCATCAGAAATTTTTTCTGATGCCCTGATGTCTCCACCTCTCCCCCACAGTGTGCCCGCCCAATCAGAGAGAAGGAGTAGAGGAGACTCACCCCCCCGTGCTCTCTCTCTCAGGGAGTGGAGATGCTTTCCCAGGGAGGTAGGTTGTTGAAACAGAAGTCTCACCCTTATCTGTAACAGAGCACCCCAGTATATGCCAACCCTTATATAAGCCGGGGTTCCTCATTATAAAAAAAAATCTTTAGCTCACTTTGGGCCTGGAAACATTCAGCTTATACTCGGTACTCTATACGGTAGTCAGGCTTTACCCAAACGAGTGTTCTACATAGGCAGAAATAATTTGGCAGATACAGATACACTTACCACTCTTTATCGGCTGTCGATTTGAAAACGTCAGGGGAGATATTAGAAATCTCGTTTCAGCTACAGGGACCCAGTGATGAAGAACGCGGATAGTCCAGATGCCCGGCCTGAGAGGCAAGTTCAGGGGAGGTTTATAATGAGTGTACTCCGCTGTGGATTCGATTAAAATGTCATATGTAGCAGCAATGACGTTCACAGGGTCAATCCACACCACGGTGACTGTAATATTGGGGCCTTTTCCCCACTTCTGCATTGCGGTCGGCTCATCCATTGGCCCCATGACACCACCGAAATTCCGGAATATTCTTTCTTTGGCATCCCACTCAGTTCCCGCCTAAAATACAAAGAGTGGTCAAAATTTATTGGACTAAAAGTAAATAGATGAATAAAGTTGTACGGCCCATCCAAAGCAGACGATAAAGGTTAGGCTGTTATTCCTTCAACCTCGACCACACTCTTCACCTATAGACAAGCCCCTACTAAGCCTGAGTAGGCTAGGGTTGCACTGGGTTGTCCCTGGTTTTATGTGCATGGGATGACGTCTGGGACAGGAATGGGTGAAGGTGCAGGAGCCCACAAACAAGGCTTGGTAGTTATGAACAGCGACCACCACTGCACAAACAAAGCACTGGATACATTGAGGCAGGAGTGTTATCAGGTCCAACCGGGGTCAGGGCTGGCAGCATGCAGAGGATGGTTGGTACAAAGGAAGAGTCAGATTTCAGGGGAGTGCCAGGTCCAACCAGGCAGCAGCACAGTCTTTGACTTGGCACCACGTCAATGATACAGTCACAAATTTACACAGAGCATGTGTTGTGTATTGCTGGCCATACACATGCCGATAAACGGCCGGATTTTAATCTGACCGACGGGCGTGCGCGCTCTCGCCGTCGGTCAGGTTAAAATCCGGCCGTTTATCGGCATGTCCCCACATGGGGCGACAGATCCCTGTCGCCCCACTTCTCGGCTGGCCAGAGATCCGACATGTCGGAAAATCTGAGCCGATGGGAGCCGATGCCATAAGCTACAATAAAGCGGCTGCTTCATTGTAGCTTATGGCCAGCACACAAAGGGTGCCCAGCCGACTGAAGGGGCCCCAGAATGCTATGGGATTGTAAACGTGATGACGTCATCACGTTTACAATCCCGGAAGAAATCGGGGCAGATGTCGGCGATGGTCGCCACGTGTATGCCTGGCATTAGTCTGTTTCACCATGCAGATAATACTGACTAGATAATCAGGATTCTGCATTAAGATAAGCCGTGCTGGGAATCTTCTCACTGGTTCTTCACATATCATAGATAAGGGAATGGTTAGGATTTCTGGGGATAGGTGAAATATGGCTGGACAGCTGGGAGGACTACAAGTCCCAGCATGCCTGGGGGCATCCTTAAGCAATGCTATGGCATTGAATGTCTAACGCTTTATAATAATAATTGCCCCGTGGTATAGTTCATTCGCATTTATTGTTAATGGTTCAATGAATGTCAGGTTCAAAGGTCACATTCCCATCTCACCGAACCTGGCCATCTTTGCAGAAAGTTTGGACACCCCTGCTATAGGGTATAAAAAATAATGGATGTTATATAGAAAATTTGAATTTTCAAACATATATATAAACATATATAGTGAGGTTTTTTTTATGTAGAATAATTATATTCTAAAGGAACAAAATGTGGGTCACTGCTTTCTGAGCAACCCTTGTGTATGACCTTGTCAATCAGCGGTACATACAAGTCCCATAGAGATAATCCGAAAACATTCCATGATTGAGATTTCATAATGGATGTTGGATGTTAAGGTAACATGAAGAAAAAGGGAATTGGTACATAGGGAGTAAACGCTGGTGGTCCCTACTGTAATCTACACGGTGTGAACTATGTATTCTTAGCTGCAAGCTGTCATTAGATTCGTTGTGATACGGTTTAACCTTGACTAGCATTGATTACACACTCAGCATAGTCAATAGAGGTCACCATGTACCAGACTCTGTCTGGTCACATATTTGGGACTTGTAAATACTTACTGATACTCTAATGTGATTATAAAGGAAATCATAGGAGAATTTGTCATCCAATCCAGGAAGAAGGCAGTAACATACTATTCACCTCCCTGGCGGTTACCCCGAGTGTAGGTTAGGGTACCGTATTTTTACGCACCTGACCATAAGACAAACCCAGTTTTTAGAGGAGGAAAACCAGAAAAAAATATTTAAAGTGTTTAAATCAATTGAATCAATGCAATACCAAATTCCGCCGTAGTAGCAGTACTATCAGGCACTCACATCATCTTCCTCACTGGTCTTCCTTACTGATCAGGGGAAGAGGGGGGCCACACATTCGGGGGTGGGAAAATAATGGTAAGTTTGTTTAGAAATCAGGGATATTCACCCATTCTAAAAGGATAGGTGATTATCCTCTCAGAATGGGTGAATATCCCCGAATTCTAAACACAAGAGCCCGTGGAGATGGCTTCCGGCACCACCTCTTTGGCATAATCGGGGATGCCATTGCCCTACATGTTAAAGCTGACCTTCCACCTCCACATCTGCCATCTGTTATCGGCATCAGAGTAAAAAAAAACAAAAAAAAACTTACCTGGTATATTGTCAAAATACAAGCGAGACTCCACCTCCAGTGACGTTTCCCCATGGCATGCGCAAGGGGACATGGGAGGGTAGACATACATTTTTTATGTTTACAGTTTACATCTGCTTTAAGGAGGAGGCGTGGTTTCCTGTTCCACGTGGGATGTATAGAGGGGAGGACAGGGGAACACCACAAGTTTTTTGTTTGCCCGTACCACGTTGTTGAAAACAACTCAGTACAGGCGAACCATCAGGGAGGCTAAGGACTTGTTCCCACTAGGGCGATTTGACGCAGCAATCGTGGGTGGTCAGGTCCATTTATTTGCATGGGCTTGTCTCACATAGGCAAGCGGCCGCCCGCGGGATCGCATTTCCCCATGTTTTTGATCGCGGACAGCCGATCGGCCCGGACTGCACCCTATAGACATGAATGGATACTATCAAAAATCGTGCATGGCCAACATTTTGTAATCACGGCCATTCATACTCTATGGGTGCGATCAGGGGCAATCTTGCTTGGTTACCCATAATGCACTTTTTTAAAATCATGTCGGCTGATCAATTGCACAGGATAATGGTCACATCTCTCAAGTGGGAACAAGCCCTAAAGCTGGCCATACACCTTCAGATTTCTTTGCCAGATTTCATTTAGATCTTCTTTTGTTTTACCAAAACCATGAAATATGAGGGACTTTCTAAGCAATCAAGTCTGCCTGTGTTCAATCGCAGAGGACCCGGAACTACATAGTTGTTGGTAGATCTAAAGGAAATCTGACAGAGAAATCTATAGGTGTATGGCCAGCTTAAGAGTGTTTCGTTCAATGTTTGCAGTGCATGCAGGGCTGAATAAAGTGAATCTCCCCTTATGACTAGGGATGCAGGAACTGGCAGAAGCCTCTAGACTCAGAACTGTACCATTCATAAGTGGCAGGGGGCAAGTCAAAGACCGTGCTGCAGCTGTCACGCTATAACTGCAGCTCTGGTTTGGTGTCACTCCTCCTTTGGGAGTGAAATGGTGTCACTCGCTCCACTTCAAACTTGAACACTAAATTCACTAGAAAGTTCAAGTAACAAAAATCACTGTATAGAAGGAGGTAAAGTAAGTGAAAGAATTCCAAACAACTCGAAGGGAAAGAGTGAAGTAAAATACAGCTGTGGTAACTTATTACTTCAGGGAATTAAAAGTCAACTAGCAGACACTTTGATAAACAGCACTAACAAAGCATTTATCTCCTTAATGGGACATTAATGTCTGGGATCTGCCACACACACCAAAAGCCCGAGCTCTACATTGGTCTTTCTTAATTACCCAATCACCATCACCATTTGTTATGCTGGCCACATTGATAGGAAAAGAATGTGGACGATTAATTTCAGGCTAGTGCGGAATACTAAATACCTACGTATGACTGTACCTTGTGTTGCTGTTTTATATACTTACTATATTTTGAATGATGCAAAGGATTTAAAGGTGAACTCTAGTCAAACAACCTACCATATTATGCACACAATAAGATGCACCGGACCGTGAGACAGACCAAGGTTTGGAGAGAAGATAAAAGAAAAAAAGGAACTCACAAAAAAACAAATTCTGGTAAAGAAGAAACCAGCCCCTGTATACAGCTGTATCCTAACTTCCTATGCTCTAGGCTGTCACCACTGCCTCCCTTTTTGCTTACTCTGCTAAAACATGCTGTATACCAGTATTCCCTTGGGAGGAGGGGAAGTGCTGATAGTCCAGAGCGAGTGTCTCTCCATGTCACTCATCTCTTTCCCTCCTACCCAACCATATTTACAATAACCTCCCATATTAAAATACCCTAACATATTTTGTGCATAATACGATGCACGGACTGTAAGATATAAAAAGGTTTGAGAGAAGATCAAGGGAGAATTTAAAGAAAAACTCATTCTGGTAGAGAAGGACATGCAGCCCCTGTATACAGCTGTATCCTAACCTTCTGTGCTCTAGGCTGTCACCACTGCCTCCGTTTTTGCTTACCCTGCTAGAACATGCTGTATACCAGTATCCCCTTGGGAGGAGGGGAAGCGCTGAGAGTCGAGAGCGAGGGTCTTTCCATGTCTCTCATCTCTTTCCCTCCTACCCAACCATATTTACAATAACCTACAATATTATAATACCCTAACATATTTTGCGCATAATACAATGCACGGACCGTAAGACATACAAAGGTTTGGAGAGAAGATCAAGGGATAACTCAAAGAAAGAGTTATTCTGGTAGAGAAGGACATGCAGCCCCTGTATACAGCTGTTTCCTAACTTTCTAGAACATGCTGTCTACCAGTATTCCCTTGGGAGGAGGGGAAGTGCTGAGAGTCCAGAGCAAGTTTCTCGCCAAGTCTCTCATCTCTTCCCCTCCTCCAGTAAATATGGTATTATACTTCCATATTTACAATACCCTAACATATTTTGCGCACAATAAGATGCACGGACCATAAGACATACCAAGGTTTGGAGAGAAGATCAAGGGAAAACTCAAAGAAAGACTAATTCTAGGAGTGGGCAGAGAGAAGAAACAGGAAGCCCCTGTATACAGGGTTGTATGCTATCTTCTGGTGCTCCAGGCTGTCAGTAATCTCTCCCTTTCTGCATATTTTGCTAGAACATGCTGTATACCGGTATGCCCTTGGGAGGAGGGGTAGTGCTGAGAGTCCAGAGGGAGTGTCTCTCCAAGTCTCTCATCCCCCCCCCCCCACAGAGTGATTACCTTTATATTAGCCTACCATACTTACAATACCCTAATATATTTTGCGCACAATAACATGCACCGGACCGTAAGACATACAAAGGTTTGGAGAGAAGATCAAGGGAAAACTCAAAGAAAGACTAATTCTGGGAATGGGCAAAAAGAAGAAACAGGAGGCCCCTGTATACAGGGTTGTATCCTATCTTCCAGTGCTCCAGGCTGTCAGAAATGCCTCCCTTTCTGCATATTCTGCTGGAACATGCTGTATACCGGTATTCCCTTTGGGAGGAGGGGAGTCTAGAGTGAGTGTCTCTCTAAGTCTCTCATTTCTTCCCCTCCTACAGAGTGATTACCCTTATAATACCCTACCATATTATAATACCCTAACATATTTTGCGCACAATAAGATGCACGGACCGTAAGACATACAAAGGTTTGGAGAGAAAATCAAGGGAAAAAACCTCACAGAAAGACTCATTTTGGGAGTGATCCCTCCCTTTCTGCATATTTTGCTGGAGCATGCTGTATACCAGTATATCCTTTGGAGGAGGGGCAGTGCTGAGAGTCCAGAGCGAGTGTCTTCAAGTCTCTTTTTCTCATCAATTTCCCTTCTACAGGTTGAATATCCTTATACAGAAAATGGAGAAACATGGAGTCCCTGTATACATGAAGCTATGCATATAGCATAGCTTCTGATTTGTCTTATTGTGCGCAAAATACGTTACTTGCTAAAAAATACAACACCATAGTGATTTGTATTCTTTAAGAAGGATGGGGAGGGGAGAGCAGGGAGTGATCAAGAGAGTGATCAAGGGAGAGAACAAGACAAAAGAGTAAAGAAACATTCATGCAGCCCCTGTATACATGTAGCTATGTATACAGCATATCTTCTGGTTTGTTGTATTGTGTGCAAAATACGGTACCTGCCAGAAAATACTGTACCATAGTTCTTTGTATTCTTTATTGTATTGTATGAGGGAGAGGAGAGAGCAGGGAGTGATCAGAATGAGACAAAGAGTGGAGAAACACTCATGCAGCCCCTGTATACATGTAGCTATGTATACAGCATATCTTGTGGCATGTCTTATTGGCATAAAATACAGTACTTGCTAAAAACTTCAACACCATAGTGATTTGTATTGTTTGAAAAGGATGGAGAGGGGAGAGCAGGGAGTGATCAGAACGAGACAAAGAGTGGAGAAACACTCATGCAATATGGTGCTTGCCAGAATATACGGCACCATAGTTATTGGTATTCTTGAAAGGAGGAGGGAGAGGAGAGAGCAGGGAGTGATCATTACGAGACAAAAAGTGGAGAAACACTCATGCAGCCCCTGTATACATGTAGTATTGTATACAGCATAGCTACTGATTTGTCTTATTGTGCACAAAATCTGGTACTTGCTTAAAAATACAACACCATAGTGATTTGTATTGTTTGAGAAGGATGGAAAGGGGAGAGCAGGGAGTAGTCACCACAAGACAAAGAGAGAAGAAACACTCTTGCAGCCCCTGTTTGCATGTAGCTACGTAAATAGCATAGCTTCTGGTTTGTCTTATTGTGCGCAAAATACGGTACCTGCCAGAAAATCCTGTACCATAGTTCTTTGTATTCTTTAAAGGAGGAGGGAGAGGAGAGAGCGGGGATACAACACCATAGTGATTTGTATTGTTTGAGAAGGATGGAGAGGGGAGAACAGGGAGTGATCAGAACAAGACAAAAGCTAGCCATACACGTGTCGGATTCCATGTCCAATCGATTCATCATCCGATCGATTCCGGCGATTCTGCCGGGAATCGCAGGTGTGATCAATCGGCCAATTATGAGTATCCATCGCTGCATACCACCTTGTCCAACGGATTCCGGCACGATTCCGGGACGATTCCACCTCCGATTCCACCTCACAAATGGCAACTCCCCCTGATCTGTGCAGAATCGGATCAAAAAGACCAACATGTTGGTTCTCTGACGGATCCGATTCTGGGCCCCCGAACGATCGGACGTGATCGGACGGACAAGGTGGGCTGCACACGATTCCGGCACGATCGATTCACGTGCACGCGCCCGGAATCGATCGGCCCGGAATCCGGCCGGAATCCGACCCGTGTATGGGGGCCCAAAGAGAGAAGAAACACTCTTGCAGCCCCTGTTTGCATGTAGCTATGTAAATAGCTTAGCTTCTGGTTTGTCTTACTGTGCGCAAAATACAGTACTTGCTAAGAAATACAGCACCATAGTGATTTGAATTGTTTAAGAAGGATGGAGAGGGGAGAGCAGGGAGTGATCAGAACGAGACAAAGAGTAGAGAAACACTGACTTTTCTTGGGAGAAAATTGTGTCTTATATAGTGAAAAAATATGTCAATATCTGGAGAATTAGCTTGTTTGAGACCAAGAATGACAATCTACTATCCCCAAATATGGCGGAATGAACCCATTTTAGACTGAGTAGCTTCTAGTTGTGCCGTCCATTAGGTTTGAAGACAATGGATATGTAAGTCAGCCGAAGCCTCGGTTCATGGACTGTTTTCCTTTGAACAATTTATTTGTTTGAAAAGCTTATCATACTATTTTCTCTCACCTCGGATCCACTCACCTCAGAAAACTGCAGCCTGCCAAAATCACTTGTGGGATTGGCAATCTTGAAAACCTTCTTTGGCATTACCCATGTCTCCAACGTCTCCAGCTTACTGACTGCAAGATTAGTGGCATGATGTTTAATAAGAAAACCCTGGAAGCGGTCAGCGAGGAAATAAAGATGGACTGAAACCGGGTGACCCATGGGATAGTATCTGAAAAACAAGATTGAAGAGGAACTATGAGCGCGTGGGAAAAAAAAAAGATCTGGCTGTCAGCGGTGACAGCAGTATTACAGCTCACTGGCTAAAAGGAGATGAAAGAAGATATACAATTCCAGGAACAATACTGAGGAGAGTAATGTAGTCGTCATATGCAAAAACTCAGCAGCCACTCGTGTTAATAAATAGTGACATCTGAATTTAGAGTCACTGGACCTCTAGGTATTGTTAGTAAAAGCGGTTTTAGATTCAAAACATACAAACAAATAAATGTACTTACCTACATGGAGTCTTGATCCAGGCAAAGCGATAGGAAAATCCCATACTTACCTTCCCCCCCTTCCTCGCTCCAGCGCCAACATGCCTGGAGTGTGCTGTCCGCCAGCATGTAAGATGGAGGAGCGTGACTCTTCCTGTCTCACTCTCTCCAGCAATCCAGATCTGAATCTGGGGATGCTCCGCGTCACTGGATTCAGATCTGGCTGGCTGCCGGGCACATGGGGATTATTGGAGGTAGATATCAGAAGTGACGTCTACTTTCCCAATATCCACTTGCGGTCGCACGTCACAGGAGGGGTGGGGCGCCAGTGCTGATAACAGGATGCAGATACCGAGGTGGTAGAAGAAGAAGTTCATATATGCATACATGGCACTAGAAGTGGCAACAATAAGGAGGAACAAAAAATAAACCAATGTGTGTGTCTTTGTGTGTGCTTGTCTCTATGTGAATGATCCATGTCTCTATATGAGTGTAGTGTGTGTGTGTGTCTATGTGAATGATGCATGTCTCTGCATGAGTATAGTGTGTGTGTCTCTATGTGAATAATGGATGTCTCTGCATGAGTGTAGTGTGTGTCTCTATGTGAATGATTCATGTCTCTGCATGAGTGTAGTGTGTGTGTCTCTATGTGAATGATGCATGTCTCTGCATGAGTGTAGTGTGTATGTCTCTATGTAAATGATTCATGTCTCTGCATGAGTGTAATGTGTGTGTCTCTATGGGAATGATCCATGTCTCTGCATGAGTGTAGTGTGTGTGTGTCTCTATGTGAATGATTCATGTCTCTGCATGAGTGTAGTGTGTATGTCTCTATATGAATGATTCATGTGTCTGTATGAGTGTAGTGTGTGTGTCTATGTTAATGATTCATGCCTCTTCATGAGTGTAGTGTGTGTGTCTCTATGTGAATGATTCATGTCTTGGTCAGAGGTTAGTGGTGTGTCTTATGTGACTGATTCATGGTCTCGCATGGTGTGTTCTAGTGTGTGTCTCTATGTGAATGATCATGTCTCTGCATGAGGTTAGTGTGTGTCTCTAGTGAAGGAAGTCATGTCTCTGCATGAGATGTAGGTGTTGTTTCTATGTGATGATTATGTCTCTGCATGAGTGTAGTGGTGTGTCTCATATGTGAAGATTCATGTCTCTGCATGAGTGTAGTGTGTGGTTCGATGTGAATGATTCATGTCTATGCATTGAGGTAGTTAGTGGTGTTTGCCATAATGTGAAATGATTCATGTCTCTGCATGAGTGTAGTTGTGTGTTGTCTCGATGTGAATTGATTAGGTATCTGCATGAGAGTGTTAGTGTGGTGTGTCTTATGTAAATGATTTATGTCTCGGTAGGAGTTGTCTGTGTGTTGTATCTATTGAATGATTCATGTCTCTGCATGAGTGTAGTGTGTGTGTCTATGTGAATGATTCCTGCCTCTTAATGAGTGTAGTGTGTGTCTCTATGTGTAGTTGTAATTGGACATCAGTTTTGATGCTTTCAGTGATCATAATGACCCCTGTGTGTCCCAACCCACAGGTTAAGAACCACTCAATTAAATTAATGTACACATTCAAAGACTAAAAACACACACATACTATAAAAATCTCTAATACACAGGGACTTCCTCTGTATAGATAAAAAATTGCCGAGATGGATTTTTCACTATTAGTTGCGCTGTGTCAACAATACAGAGCAGTTTAAACACAGACGAGGATGACATTGATTGACTCCACAAAGACACTGCAAACAAATCATTGCCACCATTACGAGTAATATGCCACGCGGTGATCGGCGTACCAAAGCGCATTGCGCAGGATGAACCCACAGGACAGTGTAAGCCGATCTTCGCCTCAGTCACTTACATAAACAGATAACAAAGCAATACTTTTATTGCGGATTTTATTATTATCATTTCTTTTTGTCACATGGAAAGCAAACAAAAACCACTGTAACGCAAGATCAATCGCACGCTTGAACTCCCGTTTGGAAAGGCAATTAGAGTGGAACAAGGAAGCGGTGTTTACTGTCAGCCGAAGATCTCCTAATATATGCAAACAGACGAAAGGACTGTTCATGTGCAGGCGGAGGGCCTGACAATAAATCATAATTACTGTTTTGGACAACGCGGGCGATTCGCGGATACTAAAGAGCACTTGATGTGTAGAATAGGAGTTGGATGTGTAAAGCTAGCCATACACGTGTCGATTCCTGAGCGATCGATCGATGCTCCGATCGATTCCGGTGAAGCCACAGGCGTTGATCGATCGACCATACAAGTCTGTGCCTACCACCTTAGGCCACGATTCCTGGACGATTCTGTTACCGATCGATTCACAAATGTCAACGGCCCTTGATGTGTGCCCAATCGATCAGAAAACACCAACAGGTTGGTTCTCTGGCAGATCTGATTTGGGGGCCATGTCGATCGGGCGGGGTCGATCGGTCAAGGTGGGCTGCACTCGATTCCTCGTCGATCGATCGACTTGCACGCGCCCGGTGATCGATCGGCCAGGAATCATGTGGGAAATCGACCTGTGTATGGCCACCTTTAGGTGGACACACACACACAGGTCTTATGACACTAAGGGTTGTTTTACACTAGCCACGTTTGCAGTACCGCAAAGCCTGTCTACCTATCACACAAGCCCCTTGTTTAGGGGAACGCCAATTTTGTGTGTCCCATATGTATGTGATTGTGTCATTGTGTAGGTGTCATTTTGTTCTTAAAACTTTGCTAACTTAGGATGTTGACAGACCAACTACTACAAAGATCTTTGTAACATACACACAAGTAGGCTGCACTCCAAATTACATTATTCCATATGTATGTGCACACTTGCATGCAGTGAGGGCGGTTTGGGAGCAGATGCAGTGTGTTTTTTTAGCCCCATCCAAACATCTCCAATTGTCCGCAATGAGCGTGTCTCCACTGCCGCAGTTTGGGAACCTCATTTTATTGTTCATTCTTTTATAAAATAATTTTTTACTCAGCTTTATTAACACAAGTCTGTGTTAACAGTGAACACTGAACTGAAGCCAATAAAGCCTGTATTAACCCCAAATAACTGAAAAGACCAATATGAACTCTAGGAACTTTTTTTTGCTTTTTGCTTGTCTGGTTTAACTGAAGGGCATGCAAGCCCAGATTCCTGATGTTCTTATGGAAGGGGACTTTCCTTCCCAACAATACCCCCCCTTCCATCTGATCCTCTCTTCCTGAAAGACAAACATGTCACCGCGAATGGTGATTACAGATGGTTGTTTCTGGTAGAGCCGGCACATTTTATCTTTTTGGTGAGAACACCAGGAAAATGATTGGTGTTTCTGCTAACTTACACATAATATACAATGATTTATTATTATGAAAAGGTGAGGTAAGGGGAGCTTTGGGAGGTTTACTATAACATATTATGTCAGTGGTTCCCAAACCTTCCTTGCAGGGCCCCCTTTTCTATTTAGGGACATTATCGATCCCCCTCCCCATTCAATCACAGGTTAGGAATGAGGGCCAACCCCCCCCCCCCCCCCTGGAATACCTTCGCGCCCCCCAGTTTGGGAACCACTGAATTATGGGAATCTTCATTATTTCTTATGGGAAAAATTGTCTTGACTTACAACCAACTTGACTCACAACCAACCCTTGGGAACCAATTAAGTTTAAAAGTCATGGGTTCACTGTACTAAAAACTTGACAGTTGATTGGCTGATTTCCTTTAATACGGCTAGAATCTTCTCCATGATACTGTAACAAATCAGTTTTGTTTCTAATCCTAGAACGTAAATCCCTTCCCCACCCTAGCTTTGTCTGGCACATGCTGTAAACCGTCTAGAAGTGAAGAGGCAGAAGCCTGCACGTACCGGCAGCTGTTTTCTCCATCTGTGTGTAGGGAAGCCTCAGCTCTTTGGAGTCCCATGCGGGAAAACGAATGGAACATAGTCAACATGACATCGCTGATACTGTGGATGCCATCAGGTTCATCATACAGGTTCTCCCAGTATGATCTCAGGCCTGGTGTGCCAGATGGGTAGTTGCCATACAAATAATAGTCCAGTTGCCCAATAATCTCTTGGTTCACCGCAGCTTCGAACTTACGAGCAAAGAACGTTGGTCTTGCTGTTTGCTACACAGATAGAAAAAGAAAGAGGTTTGTCAGTAGTTTTTTCTTTGGTGTTTTGTTTTTAATTTAATCAAATATAAAACCAACATTGTTTTTTTTTATATTTATACATGAAAGGAAAACTCAAATGTAAGGCCTACATATGTGGCTGATCCACTTCTTTCATCGAAACACAGAATAAAAAATAAATAAAAAAACATATAAGATTTTGAATCTTTAAGGCCACGGCGTCAAAAAGCATGTGTTTGCGCCAAGTTTTTTTTACGCAACGTAAAAGCATCCATTCCTAGCCAATAGTATGGTTTTCACATTGCACTCAGGGATCCATTGTGTTGCAATGTCATGCAGAGCACATTGTTTAAAAAAAATCCTAAACAATGGAACCTGAACGCATGTGGATGCCCCCCCCCCTCACTTCCTGGCCCTGCTCGCCGTGCCGCGGCTATACGTCATGAGAGCAAAGTGCTTGCTGGGTGATTCGGTCATCTCGGCACTTCAATGAACGTATATTGAGGAAAATTCCCATAGAAAACCATTGAACGCCCCCCAGTGGCCACCCACAATATTGCACCCTCGGAAGCCTGGTGAATAAAGATGGATTTTACAGAACAGCGGGTAAGTATATTATTTTAGGATCGTGGAGCCATAAGCCACCATTGTACCAGCTCAGAGGTAAGTCGAACTTTAAGTTTACATATGTAAAGCGGAGTGTACATCCGCTTTGACTTTGAATATAATTCATGCAAAAACTACCAGTGCTAAAGCTACTTTTTTTTACATGTTTCTAAAACCCATCTCTACATCTCATCTCATGTTCAGAGGCTTTGTAAATAACTCAAAATTTCACAATTGACCCAGGCATAAGCCAAATTTCACTTTTACAGCACATTTTGGGTGCTGCAAAATTTGGCTTATACTTGAGTATGTATGGGTAAACTTTATCATTAGCCAAAATAATTTTACAATCACTAATCAGATCTTTCCAGCAATACTCCGCTTATCTATGATAATATTTGAACTAACAATTGTGTAAAGTATGTCAAATCTTTTACAGTTTTCTATTAATTTCGCTCCGTCCCCATAGGTTCTTCCATTTTCCTAATGTCCTCCTTCTCCAGAAGGTGAAAGTAGACTTCTAACTGGTAAATGTCTAGGGATCGCTAAGCAAGTAACAGCAAGTGTCTACCGAGAGTTTTTTAAAGGAATATCGTGAACCTCGTATCAACGTGAGAAAGGGAACCTCTGGGGAAATTCCCAAAGTCATTCCAAAAACTTCTTTGATCCAAACTTTGTTCCTGAAAGATTTCAGTAGGTTACAACCTCATCAGACTTATGACATCACTGCCTCTTTGGAGTATTCCAACAAAGGTTGCAAAGCTTGGGCAAAGCTTTATTCGGAATCTCCGGTGCCCTATATCACCAGGAAATAATATTGTAGATATTCTCCGGAGTCCTATTCGAAACTCCACATTTATGTGGGAGGAAGTGAGATTTATGCCGGGCTTCTCTGGAGATTTATTTGTTGAGCCCATTCTGCCATTTAAGGTTAACTAGAGGAGCACAGTGCAAAATATTAGGAGTATATTTACAGGAGTAAATATATTTCAACAAAGCTCAAAATTTCACAGGGTGACAGAACTGCTCCTTTAAACACTATATTGAGTTTTGTGCTCTCAAAAATAGGATAAACCATATTTTACGGACCATAAGACACACTCAGTTTTTAGAAAAACAAGACAGAAAAATATATGAAAGTGTTCAAATCAGGGGAAAAAGCCTTTGCAATACCAACTTCAGCCACAAGATGCCCCCAGTGTACATGCTGTCAATTTACATATTACATCACCTGCTTCTTTTTAAAACACCAGGGAAGAGGGGAGACGAAGAGGGGCGCTGCGTGCTGCAGATCTCTCCCCTCTATGGCTTACAGCGATTCAAACACAGTAACAACAAGCTGCGGCATACATCACAAAACTTAATTTATTGATACATTTATTATTAACCCCCCCCCCCCCTCAATGCCAGTCGGATCCAATCCAGTTTTTCCTGCCAAAGGCAGAAATATATTTACTGCAATTTAGAATGTTAATGTAAATACACAACTGGTGCAGTCAAAATAGCCTTAATTTACTCAGCTATTACACTGCTATTCACATTATATATTCACAACAACAGACTGAGCTCAATCAACGATTACAACAGTAATTGCTGGTTGAGTTGATGTTATTTATATAGAATGAGTTGTGTATTTACATTTGAATTCTACATTGCAGGAAATATATTGTGTGACACAGACTCCACTCTCCATGTTTAAATAGCTGCTCATGGGTAAGTTGTTAGTGCCAGATTGTAAAATGTGCCTCTCCATTAGTTGGTTAGCTCAGTTCAGAGAATGAATGCTAGTGTAAAGACACATGCTATAGATTCAACCTGAGCTCGACTAATACCGCCCGCCTTAGACATTTAGTCTATAACAAGGATGCAAAGACCCCCCCCCCCATTTAAAGGGGGACAATGTGCCTCTTACATATATAACCCTTCAATACTTTGCTTCCTTTTACACATTTCCAAGAATAGGCTGCTACATTGAAAAATAGATTTTCTTCCCAAACACACATTGATTACATTACTTGGAACTAATGCTTCCTAGTCGGATGACTTTTCTGAAAATTAACAGCACTGACAGCAGTCATAAATATAAACACTAAACACCGTCATTTAGTAATCATTACAGATACAGATTGCAGCACACAGACTATCTATGTGTAGACCGGCTACAAAGGGTCCTTTATAACATACAAAAACCCTGCCGGGCTCGGGGGTGAAGCCTGCCGGTGTGCTTCCCACTATATTACTAGTTTGGGGGCTCATTCTATTAAAAACTAATTATTTTTTTTTATTATAAAGGACAGAGTATTCTTCTCCTCTGAATCTTATAAGTATAGCAATGCAAAAGAAGGCTGATGGTAGTAGGCAAGACTATCTCAAGGCTGCTACAGGGAACCCTCCAGGTCCGACCATCTAGGGGGGGCCCGGTGGTCTGCTTTTTGGTTGGCACCATGCCCGCCGCTGTTGTTGTGGCATCAGCATGGCAACCTTGATGCTGCTGTCAGGATGTGCTGCCAACGTCTTAGTCTTGTGATGGCGAGCAGGGCTGTTTTTAGCCTGTGGGGGGCCCTATGCAAGTTTTTTTTGGGAGGGGGCTATTCAAGAGAAACCTCCCCGCACATCCCCCCTTCCCGTTGCAGCTCGCACTGCTCAGATGGGGAAATGGAGCGCATGTCGACTGGGGGGGGTGAGCTATTTGGGAACAACTCCCCCACACATCAAAGCCCGGGCACAGCTGTTGAAAGGAGGGATGTTGGGCAGGAGGGGGGGGGGGGGGGGGGGGGGGGGGGGGGGGGGAGGCGGTAGTGCTAGTAGTGGGGGCAGTACCTCAAGCACGTCTTACCAGGCCGACACAAAACAGGTCGGGATGGAGAGGGAGCCGGTGTGAAATATGCATGTGGGGGCTTCTGGGGTGCCAATGCACACGCATATTTCGCATATTCCAATGCATGCACATGTACCAAGCCGACACAAAACAGGTCGGGATGGAGAGGAGGCCGTGTGAAATATGCATGTGGGGGCTTCTGGGGTGCCAATGCACATGCATATTCCAATGCACACGCATGTCCCGCAAACTCACCCCTAGCTACATTTAGGGATACTCACCTATGCCCAGCAAGTCTGCGGCAAAACTGAGTATCAGCAGACTTATTCTGGGTCTACCTCATCTGTGAAGAAGTCATTGATCTCCTGGTTATGAAGGCGAGGCCGGCTTATTTCAGCTCTCCTCCACCTCCCACACATCCTCTGGATCATCGTGGATACTGGGGGTGTGTGGGGGGTGGAGGGAGAGAGCAAAAGATCTTTTAAAAAAGATTGCCACGTGCATAACCCTCAGAAGGAAATTTGCCCAATCACACTTAAATAGGCTTTTTGGGTAAAATGCGGACACTCTGGCTCCCTTCCGCCCATTCCCTGCAATGATACATTGCCTAGAGATGGCCTGCCATTACCATGGGGAGGGGATCATCACATGATCACACTGCTGCATGGAAATATATTGTGTGACACAGACTCCTCTCCGTGTTTAAATAGCTGCTCATGGGTAAGTTGTTAGAGCCAGATTGTAAAAAGTGTCTCTCCATTAATTGGTTAGCTGGTTCAGAGAATGGATACTGCTAGTGTAAAGACACATGCTGGACTAATACCTGCCGCCTTAGACATTTGGTCTATAAGATGGACGCAAACCCCCCCCCCCCCATTTAAAGGGGGACAATTTGCCT
>CM070039.1:77739725-77751014 GCA_036250615.1 Ptychadena robeensis
AATACAGTATATAACCCTTTCCTTTTACACATTTCCAACATTAGGCTGCTATATTGGCTCCCTTCCGCCTACAATGCCTACTAGAGGTGGCCTTCCGTTACTATGGTGACTCCCTTGCAGCATCATCACATGATCACACTGCTGCATTGTCCACGTGCCTGTGGGCGTTATTTCCATTCAGAAGGGAAGCTTGAGCGTCTAGGGGCCGGATTGAAAAAATAAACGGGCCGGGTCTGACTCGCCACCTGTAATTTGCCCGTTACTGGCATAGAAGAACGGAAAGAAGAACGACCCCAGAGATCAAAATGCAGAAACCCAGCTGGGACAGTACTGAAAATAACACGATTCCCTATGAGAAAGAAATACCTGAAACAATTTGCTAACCACGTTGCAAAAAAAAAGATCTAAGAATGTAACTCAGCACAAACCAGAGCTTTTAATTAAGTCTAGACACTTCCGGCTGGATAACAGAAGGAAACATTGATTTTTAGACAATCTATATGCTTTTAACAGCCGCTTGCTGTACGTCCAGGTGAACGCATTACCGAAAACAAAACAAATGACTCCGGTTATAGGAAAATGGAGGCACAACATGGCGGACAGGACATTCTATTAATAAAGGAGACGTAATAAAACCGGCCGCAGTTTATACATTTACGGCCACTTGACGTTTACAATGTCCCGGCCGAAGCCAATGCCTGCTATGTGCGCTGCGCCGCCGCCGTGTTTTTTCTTCCTTGACCTTAGAGAGTGGATACAGAACGAATCAAGGTCGCGGCTGTGCTGATTCCACATTGATACATCTTATGCTGAAAGATAAATGCTCAAGACTAGACCTGTCCAACTCTTGCCTTTAGTTGTCAAAACATCCATTAAGTGGGAACATAAATTCATTCAGATACGGGGCTCGCTGAATGTAAATGATGTTTATTTGCATACATTTATTGCTCAGACAGCATTCTGGGCACCTCGAGCAAACAAAGAATAGAAGATTTCAAGGGATCTGGTGCAAAGTTCTTCACAGGTATGGGATTGTCCTTGGTGAATTAGGTTACACTATTCATATCAATATTTGGCTCTCTCAATAGGGGGGTACACCGGATTACTAAGTGTCATTAACTTCTCAATGCTATTGATGTCTATGGCAGGGGTGTCAAATTTAAAAACACATGGGACCAAAGTTGTGGGCCAACCTTTATATATTTTTGGCCCATGGGCTGGATTCTGAAACCCCTGGATTCTGAAACCCCCTTTTTTTTTCATTCGACCATTTTGTGTTAATTGCAAAGCCCCTGAACATGGTATCATCACCAAACTTGCTGGAGATGTAGAAAAGGGTTGGGGGTATACTACGAAAAAAAGTATGTCTCTTACACAATTAGTTTTTGAATAAATTAAGTTCACAGTCAAGTCAAAATGTTGAAAAAAAAATTCCTACAACCCTTCTCTACATCTCCAGCAATTTTGGTGATGATACAAATTTCAGAGGCTTTGCAATCAGCTCACAAAGTCAGCTAGTCGACCATCTCTACCCTGGACATGCACATACATGTACACACAGGGATGGGGGCACACACAGAATAAAAATAAAGTGTACAGTGTGTGTAGTCCATGTGTGCCCCCATCCCTGTGTGTACAGTGTGTGTAGTCCATGTGTGCCACCATCCCTGTGTGTACAGTGTGTGTAGTCCATGTATTCCCCCATCCCTGTGTGTACAGTGTGTGCAGTCCATGTGTGCCACCATCCCTGTGTGTACAGTGCACACAGTGTGTGTAGTCCATGTGTGCCCCCATCCCTGTGCGTACAGTTGGTTTACTTTGCCTTCCCCCAAACCAATCCTCGTACCCCCTCACCTGAGCTCTGTAGCCACCAGCTGCACTCACTATGCTTCTCTCCTCAAACTCTGGCAGTAGAGCACCACAGATCTCAGCATACTCCAGACAGTGGGCACTCATTATGATGTCACTGGAACGCACCGCTTAGCAGCCAGGAGACCCAGAGTGAAAGGGCGGAGGAGCTGTAAGTGCAGCTGGAAATGGGAAGTATTCAAACAATTGGGGAAAAAATCCCCCCTGCAATACCAAATTTCAGCTACTGCCACTAGCCACCATATCAATCATATTACGGCATCTTCCTCACACAGGAGGGCCGCCGAAGCTGTGCAGATTTCTCCCCTTTACGGCTGATTGCATTCTCTTTCATCTATCTCTTTGCCGTTCATTGCTCATATCAGCAGGCCTCTACAATACAGTACAGATGGGAGATCCGAATGTGGGCGGATCTCCTATCTTACAGCTCCTCCACCTCCCCCACTAGTTTTCTTATCGGGAGAAAGAAGAGGCTGGCGGGGAGACAAGGTGCACCACTTAGCTGTGGGTGGTCGCGATTTCGCAACATAAGACACATGCACTTTTTCCCTCCGATTTCTGTGGGGTGGGGTGCGTCTTATAGTCTGAACAATATCAAAAAATATCATAAATACTTATTGATGGATGCTATTCTCTTTGGGATTCTTCTGAAATGTAAAATGGTATGTAACAGTCTAACAACTATGACAATGAAAGAAATGCATTCACTTTATTCACAAAGCGATACATACCTGGAAGCGGTGGAAATCCGAAGGTTTGAAGTCATTCGGAGAGCAGCCACACCAGTCCACAATATGTTTGTATTGACACTTGCAGCCCAGCTTCCTATTCCAGTTAGTGATTCGCAAGTTATTATCAACCATGGTGTCACAGTAAGGGCTGTTCTCCAACACCGTATGGAAGAAGGACTGGAAAAGAAAAACAATAGAGGTCTGAGGGTCAATAACCAAAAAGAGAGACAAAAGAAATACTCATTACATATTATTTAATTTAATAAATATTTTTTTTTTATTGTGTTATGTCAATATAGTGAAGTTATGGTTAACCTCCCTGGTGGTACGGGTATTTCAAATATACGGGTACAGGAAATGTAATCAGATCACAATGTATTCTGTTCCTATTTCCTACCTTCCACCAACCCCCCCCCCCCCCCCACACACACATCCTGGATATGAGGACCCAGCACACCTATGCCTGTATTACAATACAGACGAAAGGTGATGGCACCCAGCCCCCCCCCCCAACATTATGGACGTCTGGAGGTGGAACCCGTACGAAGAGCCGAGGATCACATCATTAAAGAACGGCGTGGGTTCACCTAGGGGAACAAGGCGCACAACCTAGTGCAACAAATTAAAGTGCTCCTTTTTACTCCCTCGATAGTAGTGGCAGACCAATCAGCCTTTTCTGCAGCCCCTCTGCTCCTAAAGTTAATCTGTACTCCCACTCCGGGAGTAGAAAACTATGAATCCCAGCATGATCTAGGTGGCGGGCTCTCACTGTGATATCACTAGAGTGGGCCGCTTAGCAGCCGGGACTGCTCAGAGTGTGCGTGTACAGGAGCTCAGTGAGTGTAAAAGGCAGAGGGGCTGCAGGGAAGGCATATCTGCCAAATCCACCACGGGCCAAAAATATTGGGTCGGCGGGCCAAATTTAGTCCATGTGTAAAAGTTTGACACCTGTGGTGTAGGACGTTATTTACATTTATTTCAAGGGGTTAAGCAGTTTCCATCTTTCCAGTAAGATCTCCATTCAAAGATTTATAAATATTGTTTGTTCTTGTTAGTCAGTTGGTTAGCTAGACATATTCTTTGTGTAAAAAACAAATCCTGAAAAATGTTCATTCCAAGATGGGTTTATTTATCTTCAGTAAAACACATAGAAGAAGGAAGTACTAATATACCAATTTATTTATGAAGCTGCGGTGTTACCCTCCCTGGCGGGTTCCCTGAACCCAGTTCATCAACAAAACAAACCATACTTACCTATGGTTGGTGGGCCCGGGGCGATTCTGAATTGCGACGTGCAAGAAGAACGATTTTGGCACCCGTCCCTCGCTCCTTCCCTCTACACATGTGCGCTGGGAAACCGACGCAGCCTCTTCGGCATTACGAATGACAGCGAAGAGGTGACGGCGGTTTCCCAGCCCACATGTGTAGAGGGGAGGAGGGCCGGTGAGAACCAGCAGAGTGCCGATACAGGCTAACCGCTACATGTTACATTGAGTTAGGGCTTGTCAATAGAGATGGTCAAATTGTTTTTCACAAATTTGACCATTTTCAACAATTTCGAGTTAATTGCAAAGCCCCTGAGCATGGTATCATCACCAAACTTGCTGGAGATGTAGAGAAGGGTTGGGGGTATACTACAAAAAAAAGTATTGCTCTAACAATAGTTTTTGCATAAATTAAGTTCAAATCAAGTCAAAATTTTGAAAATCGGAATTTCTACTTTGACTTTGACCATAATTTATGCAAAAAGCACATGTGCTAGAGCAAGGATTTTTTTTTCTAATGTTTCCACAGCCCTTCTCTACATCTCCACCTCCACCTATGCAGTGATAATACCATTTTCAGAGGCTTTGCAATCAGCTCACAAAATCTGATAGTCGGAAATTTCGACCATCTATACCTGTCAACACTACTATGTCTATGGCTGGGTGTTGCCTATAGGCTAAGATGTGCCAGTCTATACAGTCCATAGCCCATGTCAAGCCAACAACCCCGCGTCCTAACTATTGTGATGCTTGGTGAATGGACACATCAGTGTGCCGCTTGTGTGTTAATCCATACCACCCTACGGCACCTTATTATCACAAAGAAAACGTCCAGTATGGGAGGCGCAACGATGAACGCTCTGGTAACGCTCTGTATTAAGTACAGTTGAGTAAAAGCACCCGTTGCCAGTGTCACATAGTGGAATGCCATTGAATGAGTTAACAAAAATGTACTTACCTGCTGCTTCCTGGAATCGTATGAGAGGTTCCATATTTATTTTCCAGGCTTCCGGGGGGAGGGGGTTACTCAGAATGCAATATCGCAAATGGCCACTGGGGGTGTTTATAATAGTTTTCAGCTGAAGGAAACTTTGTGGAAGACACCATACCCTCACAACCTCGGCCCCCCTCGATTTGAATACGTCTCCTTCAGCTGAAGGAAACTTGGTGGAAGACACCATACCCTCACAATCTCGGCCCCCCTCGATTCGTTTTCTATGGGAAAATTTGTCTCGTTTATTTTAATGCAGAGCGGAGATGAAAGATTTCTCCCTGGTCGGTGCCATGGCACAAGCCAGGGAGAGAGAATGGGCTGCAGGGGAAGAGAGGAAGGGCCTTATCTTTGCTATGTGCGTGGATGGTGAAATCCCTTTCATGAAAACGAGATCACTACAGCTGTTACAGCCTTCCTCCTGGAGGGTCATACAGAAGATGGAATGGCTTCCTCTAAAGTGTTCATACTAGCTGCTTAAAAAGATAAAATGGTTTAACTTAATTGATCCTGAAGTGACTACTTCAATGTGGGGTTGCTATGCTACAGAGTAAGTTGCTAAAACATGATGTTCTATCTGGACTGCGCAGTCTTCAAGGTATCCGTTCTGTTTATTCTCCATCTTTTCAGCGCCGTGCCAGCACTGGCGGAGCTCTAAAGCTTTCAGGCTTATAGGAGGTGAGGTATCAAGGTCAAGGTAAGTCGGTGATAGGAGAAGAATAGTGTGTTTTATAGATTGGCCTTGTGCGGAGGTGTTTATCGATGATAATTCATATGATCCAACAATGCAGCCATCTCCTTCTCAAACATTGAGGTTAGGGTCAGAATTATAATGAACTAATTAACATAGGAGGTTGGTTCTTAGCAAACCTTGTCTTGGCTAGTGCTCATTCAAAACTCGTTCTGCAGTGATGGTCCATTGTTTTTTAAAATTTCGACTAGCTGATTTGTTAATTGCAAAGCCCCTGAACATGGTATCCTCCCCAAATGTATAAAATGTATAAGGTATAACACACACAAGGTCCAGGCCTTGAAAGGGTAGCGGGCGACCAATTAGGGGGGCACGCCTACAACTCAAAGGTCAGGTGTGTGCAGGTAGGGGGCCCAATCGAGCGGGCACACAGACCTGACTGGGCGGGCCTGGCCAGATAAATTATGTTCAAAGTTAATAAAAACATTTACAACACACTTTTGACTTGACTTGACAGAAAGTAGTAAAGGTGCCCATACAAGCAAAGATATGGGCTAGATCGATGGTCGATTCGAACGCCGTGCGCGCTCACGGCCACCCATATCGAATGGGCCATTCTGGTATTTTCAAACACGATCAATCCAGGGATATCGGACATGACCGTAAATCATCATGCCGATGTCCATTGCTTTGGATGGGGACTGCGGGCAGTGCTGCGCCTCTAGCTCCTTCGATATCGGGACAAGCAGTAAGTTTTCGGTTCGTTTTTTGAGCGCCTTCTGTCACATTCAGAGCGTTGTTTGGTCGTTAAACGACCACCATGACTTTAATGATGAAGCTCTGAAAGCCACTGCAAGGCTTTTTTCACTCGTTTTTCAGTCTTCAAAAAAATGACCTGGGAGTGGCCATCCCACCTTTTCAGGCACTCTGTAGGGTCAGGTGACCTTTTGTAGTCCCTCCTGTGGCTGCTAGAACCCTCCCGCCCCCACTACCCCCTGGTTGTTTTCCAGGCTTTTCCAACTAGTACATTTTGTAGAAACGTCTTTGCTTTAAAGCGTCATTAACACTTTCTAGAGGGTGGAGCTTTTAACCTCCCTGGCGTTATGGGCTTTTGCGCTTTTTTTATGGCGTGAAAAGCCGCAGCGCGGTGGAGTACACTGTATTTCATCGTGATTCCCCGCTCTCTCCACGGCTTTCTACACACTGCCAGTGTCAATTAGCATGGAGGTCTATGGCTCTGTAAGCCTACAGCGAAACTACGCCCGTACTGGCTTCGGGCATAACGCCTAGGAGGTTAAACGACACATTCAACAACAGTGTAAATTTAGTCTACAGGACCGGTTTTAGCCCTTTACATTTACATTTTTTTTATTGAATTGCGTAGTTAACAGGTCAAAGGGCAGGAAATATTTACTTTTTAAATTAACATGGGTTTTCATTGTAATACCTTCCTACCAGACCTGCTGTTCTCACAGCATTCTGCTAATCCGCCGGTCAGAGGTTGACATACTGCACTACGTTGACCTTCCAGACGATGGATCCGAAGGTATGTGTATCGGCGTAGACATTCCCTAACATAGAGGCTTGCGGATGAAGTTGGCAGCAGCCTTGAAAGAGGGTGAAATAAGGCAGCTCTCTATCTCTGTGTAGGGTTAATTTTTAGGGGAGGGCATATATAAGAAGCATTTATGCTAGGTCGCACTTTCGGGAAAACACGTTAGATGATTTTAACCCTGCTAAGTTATTACCCCCCGATCTGCCCTACTATGCTACTTTTCCCGGTCTGCCCAACTATCGGCATTTCTGGTATAATAGAAAGTCAGAAAGCGGGTGAAAGTCCGTTTTAACCTCCTGGGCGTTCTGCCCGAGGGTGTGATTTTCTGATAAAACTCACCCCCAGATAACTACAGTCAAACTCACCTCTCCTTCATAATCCCCAGACGATTCTGCACATCGGCATTCAGTGCTCGTCCCGATGATGTCACATATGATGCCAGATGGGCGGGGAGTAGGCGGGGCCTTTGACCTACATGTAATGCAGGAGGCGTCACTTTTTTCTAGCACACCTCCGGCGCCACCGGTGGACTTTTCAATGATGCCTCTGGTTGTTGGCTGCTACGTAACAAGTAACGCCCCCCCCCCTCCCCCTGGTGAATATCAGGTTATCAATGTTTGATATATTTCTAGACTGACTTCTCTTATGAATAAATAGTATGTAAATCTGACAAAAGCAATCGGATGCGACATCACAGAGGCAGTGCAATTACATAGGGGGGGGGGGAATGTAAGGATCTCTAATGAATAGCACGGTATTGGCGCTGGCGTCCTCTACCCCCCCTGCCATCCTGTAATGCTACGTGACAGCCCAGTGAATATGTGTTTTCTGCTTGGATTGTCTGGGTAAAATGATCAAGGCGCGCATCCTCACTGGAGCGCGGCAAAACGCCCCAATTATCCATCGCCCTGTGTCCTTTCATAATGATACAGAAATCCTCGGCAAGATAATGGACGCAAAGGTTATTGGAATTGAGAGGAAAAGGTGATTGCAGCTGAAATGGAATTAAAATGGATTATTTAACATGTGTGTTGCATTCAACCAGTCGCATTATGGCGAGCGGCGGTCTGCGATAAGATGCGTGATGGCCTAGATTTAACGAATCAAACGATGGGAGAAAAATATTTGCTGAGTACAAAAAAAAAAAAATTTCACACCCGGCGATAGTCAGAAAATGCTGGGAAGGTGAATGCTGCAGCTGCTTGAAATGGATAATGAAACTACCTGGCACCGGTAATACGGGTGAACGTTTACAATCAGCATAAAGTATAAGCAAGTGGCAAGCTGCGCAGTGCGTTTTGTCATACGGTTTCCCCTATGATAAGCCGACCCCGGTTTTTGCCCAAAACCTTAAAATAAGCACCCCCCCTCCCGCAAATAAGACACCCACCGATACCTGCCCTTGCCCGAATCTCCCATTCGGGTGGTACAATGGGTAACTGTGTGACTCCATCAGGGCTGTCTGTTACCTGGCCGTACTGGTAGATCAGAAGAGTAATCAGAAGGGGACAATGAGTGGCACAGAGTGATCAAAGGGGACAATGATTGGCACAGAGTGATCAAAGGGGACAATGATTGGCACAGAGTGATCAGAAGGGGACAATGATTGGCACAGAGTGATCGAAGGGGACAATGATTGGCACAGAGTAATCAAAGGGGACAATGAATGGCATAGAGTGATCAAAGGGGACAATGATTGGTACAGAGTGATCAGAAGGGGACAATGATTGTCACAGAGTGATCAGAAGGGACAATGATTGGCACAGAGTGATCAGAATGGGACAATGATTGGTACAGAGTGATCAAAAGGGGACAATGATTGGCACAGAGTGATCAAAGGAGGCAATGAATGGCACAGGGTGATCAATGAATGGTGCAGAGATCAGAATAAGACATCCCCCTGAAAATAAGACCTAGGGCATATTTTGGCGTTTCAAAACATATAAGACAGTGCCTCATCATCGTGGAAACAGGGTAATAAAGGAAGAACTGTATATACTCGAGAATAAGCCGATACACAGAGGTATCAAATTTTACCCCCAAAACTAGAATGACTCGAGTATAAGCCTAGGGTGGTAAATGCAGTAGCTTAAGCCCCCCAAACACGTTTTTAACAGATTTTTCAACCGATGTGCGCACTCGGATAGAAATCTAAGGCTATGTTACCACATAGGCGATTAACCGCTGCATGCTTGAATGGGCTTGTCTCCACTCAGCTGATGGCCGTGATCACACGAGATTGGACCAACGTTATAATTTTTTTCCTTCTGATCGCCCCCATAGACATGAATGGACGTGTGGACGTGATTGGAAGATCGCATTCATTCATTCTCTATGGACACTATATTTTTTTATAATGAGGACAATTATTTTTTTTTTTATTGTGGGTGATGATCGCCTGGTCAAATGCGCCTGATTGCGTGAGCAATCAGCTGGCCGTGATGACGCACGTGATTAAAATGTGGGAACATAGCTTTAAGCTTACAAGTGTGATTCGGGGTTAAATCGGCCGCCAAATCGATCTAAGCCATAGATTTATTCCCCATCCAAAGTAAGGTTATGTCTCCACTGTGTTCTCAGCTCTGTCGCCCAACCCTCACCCCCGCACGCATTCTAAGCGCATTCTTTTGGTGGGTACCTGACGGAGCCAAGAGCACAGAGGAGACAGCCGATCCACATTACCAGTCTGCCTCTGGACTACTCCTCTGATTAACCCTTGGATACTGTGTGTGGTTGGACTGATCTGTGTATGACTCCTGCTTGCCTCTGGACTACTCCTCTGATTAACCCTTGGGTACTGTGTGTGGTTGGACTGATCTGTGTATGACTCCTGCTTGCCTCTGGAATACTCCTCTGATTAACCCTTGGATACTGTGTTTGGTTTGACTGATCCTCTGCGTATGACCCCTGCTGTGAACCTGGACTTGCCCTTGTTCCTGTACTAACTCACTAGGGAGTCCTTAGAGGGTTTCCCAGTCTTCAGCTCTCATGTTGGATACCTTGTGTGTCAAGTCCTGGGGGCAACCGAAGTAGGGTAGGCGTATCGTGCCTCCCGTTGAAGCGGGGGCTTGTCTATCGGTGAAGACCGGAGCGGAGATTGGGGTATCTGACCTGACCTGTGGATTGGTGACCCTCACACCTGGTGGGCATAATGTGGCCCAGAATATAAAATACATAGTCAAGATTTATCATTATTAGAATTTGAGATTTATGGAAAATGGGTGAACAGCGTTGAATACACGAGCTGTGAACCTGAAGCAGCCAATGCTATACATATCCCCGGTCCTGCATTGGCAACAGATCTGCTCTCAGCCTTGAAGCTGGACCCGATAATACCCTTCGCCTCGGAGGTTTGCCTGCTAGCAGAGATAAGCCATTCTGTGTATTTACTTCAAGACCTTACTCCACCGGCCTTTGTTTTATCCTCGGAAAATAATTCTCCAATGCTGGAATCCAACAAACCGTTCTATCTTAGTACTGTTCACCGAATTCTTCCTAAACGCAAACAAATGTATGTATGGAATGCCCAAGTCTGCCAAATATGGAACCCAATACCGTATGGTATCATTGAGTAACAAGATTTATTTTTATGCAGAGCACAGTTTCAAAATCCTCGAAATGTGTAATGAAAGGGGTGAAAGAATGTGTATATGGCCGCTTAACCTTCCTGGAGGGATGACACGTGACATTCCCCCAGCTCAGAGAGGTGGAGACGTTGGTAAGGAGCAGCCATCACTGGACAAACCGAGTCCATCTCGGGCTGAATACTTCCACCCTCTGGGTGTTTTTTTTTTACTGCGCAACAGGTAATCTCCACCCTCCCTCCTTCCCCTTCACATCCCCGGCATCATTGAAAACGCCAAGGAGTGTGCATCAAAATAATGACATTGCCTCCTTTAAGTGGAGGTCAATTGCGCTCCCCACCGCTTGGCAGACTTGGAAAGTTCGGTGGGGATGCCCATATGGAGGGATACCGTGGGCTGGCTCCTTCTGGACATGTAAGTTTGCCCAAGGTTAGTTTGGGATTTGTATTGTTTTTAAACCAGGAGTTTAATCTCCTTGTTGTTTGGCCCGAGTTAACTCGGTCTAAGTTTCATCCATCATAAAAACTCAGCCCAAATTAACTCGGGAGAAACTTGCCTGTCCGCCGGATTCACCCAGCAATTCTGTGCCCAGTGCCAGCCCCC
>CM070039.1:77755534-77767738 GCA_036250615.1 Ptychadena robeensis
AACACCTGACACACAGCATGCAGGTGGGGGGTTGAATTTAGAACACCTGACACACAGCATGCAGGTGGGGGGTTGAGTTTAGAACACTGACACACACCTCCTATAATGTCTTCCCTAAATATGGCAGCTGCCTCTGTGATCTTATTTTCGAGGGCGGCCTTATATTAGAAGCTCATGTGAAATAGAATCTACGTCTTACTTCTGGGGTAGGTCTTACTTTTGGGGGAAAACGGTATGTGTATCAATGGAGTACCTAGAACCAACAAAACACCAAATGCATCAACGTCACCTACCTGCCACCTTTCCCAGACTGGTGTTTGCCTCTTATTACCTAACACAGATACGTATAGCAGAGATTAGCTTGTAAATGAATAAGCATCAAGGTTGTGTCATACTTAATGACCCAATAACACGGCTCAAGGATAATGGAAAGGAATAGGATCTGCAGGACAGACTTGTTATGATCATAGCTGTAAGAAAATAGTGATTTGCAAAATGCTTACTCTTGCTTATGATAATGGTAATTAATAAAATGTTGCTTCCTGTCACATGCTCCTCTAGGTGTCAGCTGGTTATAGGACTGTCAGACCTGCTAGATATGGGTTATGCCTGGGCAAATAGAGACATACACTGCCCGGCCAAAAAAAGTTGCCTATTAAGCAAATAGGAACAAGGCTCCTATTCGATGAATCTGGGATTTCTGCAGTTGGTCAGGTCTAGGTTCAGCAACAGTATGTGCTCCAAGAATGAGGTCAGCTGACATGATACTGAATGACCAGGTATTCCATCAATAGATTTCTATCTTCCAAGATGACAATACCAGGATTCATCGGGTTCACATTGTGAAAGAGTGATTCAGGGAGCATGAGGCATCATTGTCACAAATGGATTGGCCACCACAGAGTCAAGACCTAAACCCCATTGAGAGTCTGTGGGATTTGCTGGAGAAGGCTGTGCGCAGCAGGCAGACTCTACCATCATCAATGCAAGATCTTGGTGACAAATGAATGCAACACTGGATGGAAATTAATCTTGTGACATTGCAGGAGCTTATCAAAATAATGACACAGTGAATGTGTGATGTAAACAAAGTCCAACGAAATATTAGAGTGTCACATTTTTTTTTTTTTGGTGGCGACTTTTTTTGGGCTGTGTATATGGCTTCCACTGATGTTTTCACTTCCCGAGAGTACCTATTGCCTGTCTGTTAGTAAAGTTTTCTGGTTCTTCCACACCTAAAAATGTAGGAAACTTCCATTTGCTCCCACTGGGTATATAGAACGACAGGGAAGCAAGAATGAGTACATGAAAGGTGCGTGTACACTCAAATAACAGGGTCACCTTAAAGTAAAATCCACCAGAAGTGTGGATAATAGGGCAGATCAATAGAGCATAAGGGGACCTGGGAAGGTAGCCATCAATGAGATCTACCTTCTCAGGTCTCCTTCCCCTGGCAGCCCGTCACGGTGTCACTGGAGGGGCGAAGCGTCATTGGGTTTAGATACAGATTGGTTTAAGAGACTGGAAGAGTCTCCTCCCGCCATGTTGAAGATTGGAGCAATGGACTCAGTAACTATGGTGGCAATGCAATTTTCTGCTGCTATCTTCCATGAACTACAAAACACATCCTAGACCAGACGTGGGCAAAACCGACCCTTTAGTCTTTTAATTTGGCCCTTGGTGTCACCTTGGTGTCAAGATGCTCTGGCTCCCCTCATTTCCTGCAATAAGTGAAGATAACACCTAGTGCATAATTGTTTGTATTGTTCCCTAGAGGCCATAGTTTGCCTGCTCTTGGTCCAGCCATGTCACATTTAAAAACCCCTTGTGGTCCCCAAGTCGAAAAGTTTGCCCACCTCTGTCCTTTCTGACTTGTGGGCCACAATGGGTTTTTCAATGTGACATCTGGGCCAGACCAAGAGCCTTGATCTACCCTGCTGTCATCTGTGGAAGTCGTCATATTGACTTCTGAGTAGCTTCCAGCCATTAAAGCGGACCTACCACCTGGAAGGGCACTTAGCATTATCAGCTGCAGCTAAGCCGATAATGCTGAGATCCTTGATTGTAGTAAACAAATCTTCTTCTGATAGCTGGAGAAAAGCTTGTCAGAAGTGCTCCCCCTCCCACTGCCTTACGTCACGCCTAGGCAGCCGAAGTGGTGTCTGGGAGATCTCTGCCAGGCAGGAAATCGTCAGCAGCAGAATCCCCCTTTTTACAATCCCCCCTACGAGTGTCTGCAGCTCCGATCAGAAGACACAGGAGGTGAAGTGGAGAGGAGGGGGGGTCAGTGTGGGCGGAAGTGTGCAGATGCCAGGAGCCAAGATGCTAGCATGCCATCTGCAAGCAAGTGAAGACAGTTTAGTGTAGGGTTTTTTTGAGAAGCCGTTTCCCAGCATCTGAACTGCTGACAGGTGAGTATTGTGTCTGTTTAATGTATGTCTGTTTTTTTATTTTGAATGTAAAACCGCTTTAAGGTAAATGTGTCAGTAAGGTAAATGACCACCGGGGGCTGCCAGATACATCTTTCGATGGACACAAACTGAAGAGCTACTGTTTAGAATGTGCTATCTGACACATCGCTCTCATCGCGACTTTCTTCAGAGAGAGGAGAAGCGATGGGGGAAATACACAAATATCTCCTTACAGGTAAGGTAATTTTTTATATTTTATTTACATATTGCTCCAATAATGGGGGGTTGGCTAGCTAGGGACAGAAGTTTATCTGGTGGGTTTAGGTGTGCTTTAAGATCTCCTTTTACAAAATTACATCCAAGACAAATGCAACATGAACACAATTAAAACAGCATTTTTCAGAAGGAATTATTTGTGAAATGGTAGGTAGCAGCGGCTCGTAATGCTCGCCTGTAACTCTGTATTGCGTAAAACATTCTCTGCGGCTGGAAAAAGAGCACTAATTGAACTGACTTTTAAACACAGATAATGCATTAAATATCGCACACTCAGGAGCGATTCCCGTCATAATTAAAGTTAATTACACATAATTTCATATTTACAATAAACGCAGATGTTACAATAAAGGGAGAAGCCTGGCTATACAGCAAGCCATTCTTTCATTATGTCCAGTTTAATGTGCTTGATGCTAATGCAGAATAGTAAGTAGGTGAGTGGCAACAGTATATATAGTAGAAAATGTGCCTTCCTGTTGCCTCAACAAGTTACCATAGCTGGATCAAAATGTTTCTTTCCGGTGCCTCAACCAAGTCACCATGATTTGGTCACCATGTTTAAATCCAAATTTTCCTTCCTGATACCTGAACTCACTACAGCTGGGTTAAAATGTTTCTTCCTGGAGCCTCAACAAGCCAACTGACTAGTTCAAAAATGTTCTTTCTGATGCCTCAACCAAGTCATCACAACTGAGTAAAGTTTTTCTTTTCTGGAACCTTAACCAAGTCACCATGATTTGGTCAACATTTTACTCACTGGTACCTCAACAAAGTCACCATGATTTGGTCAACATTTTACTCACTGGTACCTCAACAAAGTCACCATGATTTGGTCAACATTTTACTCACTGGTCCCTCAACAAAGTCACCATGACATGGTCAACATTTTGCTCCCTGGTTGCTCAGCCAATCACCATGTTTGAATCTAAATTTTCCTTCCTGGTACCTCAACTCAGTCAACACGACAAAATGTTCCTTTTTGGTGCCTGAACAAGTCACCACAGCTGTGTCAAAATGTGTCTTTCCTGTGCCTCAACCAAGTCACCATGATTTGGTCACCATGTTTAAATCCAAATTTTCCGTCCTGGACCTCAACAAGTCACCACAGCTAGGTTAAATGTTTCTTTCCTGGAGCCTCAACAAGTCACCACAGCTCGGTCAAAATATTTCTTTCTGATGCTTCAACCATGTCACCACAACTGAGCAAAATTTTTCTTCTTTGGTTCATCAACCAAGTCAACAAATTGTCTTTCTTGGTACCTCAACTAAGTCAACACGACTGGGTTAAAATGACCCTTCCTGGTGCCTGAACAAGTCACCACAACTTGGTCAAAATGTTTCTTTACGGTGTTTCAACCAAGTCACCCGGATTTGGTCACCATGTTTGAATCCAAATGTCCCTTCCTGGTACCTCAACTAAATCACCACAGCTAGGTCAAAACCAAGTCACCATGATTAGGTCAACATTTTACTCCCTGGTTCCTCAACCAAGTCACCATGTTTGAATTCAAATTTGTTTTCTTGGTACCTCAACTAAGTCAACACGACTGGGTCAAAATGTTCCTTCCTGCTGACTGAAGAAGCCACCCCGACTAGGTCAAAAATTTTCTTTCTGATGCCTCAACCAAGTCACCACAACTGAGTAAAAGTTTTCTTTTTCGGTGCCTCAACCAAGTCACCATGATTAGGTCAACATTTTCCTCCCTGGTTCCTCAACCAATCACTATGTTTGAATCCAAATTTTCCTTAACAAGTCACCACAGCCGGGTAAAATTTTTCTTTTCTGATGCCCCAACCAAGTCTCCATGATATAGTCAACATTTTCCTCCCTGGTTCCTCAACTAAGTCCCCATGTCTGAATCCAGATATTCCTTCATGGTACCTCAACCAAGTCAACACGGCTGAGTCAAATGTTCCTTTCTGGTGCCTAAACAAGCCACCCGACTAGGTCAAAAATGTTCTTTCTGGTGCCTCAACCAAGTCACCATGATTAGGACAGCATTTTCCTCCTTGGTTCCTCAACTAAGTCCCCATGTTTGAATCCAACTTTTCCTTCCTGGTACCTCAAACTTGAAAATGTTTTCATTCCCGGTGCCTATACAAACCACCACCACTGGGTCAAAAATTTTCCTCCCATGTTCCTCAACTAAGTCCTCGTGTCTGAATCTAGATATTCCTTCCTGGTACCTCAACTTAGTCATCACAGCTGGGTCAAAATTTTGCTTTCTGGTACTTCAACAAGTCACCACAGCTGGGTCAAAATATTAATTTCCAGTGCCTTAACCAAGTCACCACAACTGACTGAAAGTTTTCTTTTCTGGTGCTTCAACCAAGTCACCATGATTAGGTCAACATTTTCCTCCCTGGTTCCTCAACCAAGTCACCATGTTTGAATTAAAAAAAATTCTTGGTACCTCAACTAAGACAACACAACAAACTGTTCCTTCCTGGTGCCTGAACAAGTTACCACCACTGAGTCAAAAATGTCGTTCCTGGTACCTCAATTTAGTCACCACAGCTGGGTCAACATGTTTCTTTCTGGTGCCTCAACTAAGTCACCACAACGGAGTAAAATTAGCTTTTCCAGTGGCTCAACCATGTCACCATGATTAGGTCGACATTTTCCTCCCTAGTTCCTCAACCAAGTCCCATGTTTGAATAAATTTTTTTTCCTAAACTAAGACAACACAACAAAATGTTCCTTACTGGTGCCTGAACAAGCCACCCCGACTAGGTCAAAATGTTCTTTCTGATGCCTCAACCAAGTCACCACAACTGAGTAAAGTTTTTCTTTTCTGGTACCTCAACAAAGTCACCATGATTTGGTCAACATTTTGCTCCCTGGTTCCTCAACCAAGTCACCACAACTAGGTCACAAATGATCTTTCTGGTGCTTCAACCAAGTCACCATGATTAGGTCAACATTTTCCTCCCTGGTTCCTCAACCAAGTCACAACAACTAGGTCACAAATGATCTTTCTGGTGCTTCAACCAAGTCACCATGATTAAGTCAAAATGTTCCTCTATGGAGTCATGTTTGAATCCAAAATTTTCTTTCCTGATACCTCAACTAAGTCAACATGTGAAGTCACCACAACTGGGTCCTTTCTTTTCCTTCCTGGAGCCTCAACAAGCCACCCCGACTGTGTCAAAATCTTTTTTTCTGATGCCTCAACCAAGTCACCGCATTTTGATTCAATTTTCCATACCGCTAGGGTGGTTAAGATGCCAGAATAAGGAGAGGTGTGCCCCATTAACCCCCTAGCTGTATTCTCAAGTGCAACTTTGAATAGATTTTAATTACCGTAAATTGGTAACCCCACACTGGGGTTGGTTGACCTACTCCAGCCATGTTGTCCTACAGTGTATCTTCTTTATTCTCATGCTAACGGGTTGGATTTCCTGTACTAGTTTGGGAAAGCATAATACGGAATAAATGTTGGTTAAACCTTTAACTCTTTAGTCGTTATTTTTTAATATTTCATCATAATGTGGAGACTTGGTAAGCCTATAGGTATGGAGTCTATACTCATATACTAACATGTCTTTTCTGCAGTTATAATTCTACTATAAATAAAGAATGTAACCAACACTTGCTGTGCACTCTATGACATGACATCGACTAGCGAATACTTTTGGATAAATCGCTGTAAGATTCCGCTAGTTCCGTCCTGACCATAAACACAATAACCCAGACAGCTCTTTCAGGATCTCTATTGAAGTCTTTGTTATCACCAGGCCTCTTTAATGTTGTTAATGTAATTTCCTTCCTCATAAACGATATGCTTTGCATCCTTCCCCCATGTAGTAATTGATTATATGCTGCTTACTACAGCTTCATCTCAGATCAGAATTAAACATGTCTTTGATATCTGTTTTCCTATTCCGAATCATCTCTTTGTCTGACTTCTCAGAGCATGGCTAAATGGCATTGATTGCACGGCTAATACTCTTATCATCCCCTTGCACTGTTTCTCCTGACAGCAGCTTAATGTACAATACAAGCACAGTCACTTCTGTCTTAAAGAGGTTTTCTTTTTTAATTATGAACTGGACCTGTGCCTATGATCATTCTGAAGCAAAGAAGTTCCCCCCTCTTGGTCTTTGCCCATGGCCACAAAGTCACACATAAACTGCTCAGAACCCTATTTCATATGAAGCCATTTATACCAGATTGTACATAACTGTCATAAACACACTCAGGGGTGCACATAACTTTTTTTTAGTAAGCTCCTTAGATGAGTACCAGGAGATGGTGTTTGGTACTCACCCCATATGTATGTGGTCTTCCTCACTGTCTCCCTCACTGTCCTCTGCGTCAGCCTCCTGCATGGTAGCTTCTGCTGCAGATGGACCTCCCTGTTCCTGATTGACCCTCCGATTAGCTGTCTCCATCCACAGGTCACCAGCTGGCTTTGGGTCACATGTTACTCTCACAGTACAACACGTTTGAACCCCCAGATATCATACCTCAGTAGTGCAAATGTTCTGGGTCAGTTACTAACCCCTGAGACTACCTGCAGTCCAAAAGTCAACCTTTCATATTTCAACTGTCAAACAGTGCTTCTCTTGTCAGATTTACTCTTAGGGCTTGTTTCCACTAGAGCAATCGGCCATGGATGTACGTGTTTTTATTGGTTTGCCGCGTCCGTGGCCGATCGCTCCCATTGAAACTCATTAGTCATTTAGCAATGACATGCCGATAGGTGTGATCAGGCGCGGACGCAATTTAGGGGATGATTTTGATCCTACTGTGTTTTTAATCGCGGACTGCATCCAATCACGTCCCCTAGTAGAAATGGTGTCCCCCAGTGAATATGGATGCAATTTTTTACCATGTACATTCATTTTCTATGGCCGCGATCAGGAAAGCACGTCCAATCATGTGGAAAATCGGTCGTGTCGGATCGCGGCAGTGGGGATGAGACCATTAAATGAATATATATTACGAGTATACTTTACATAAAATATATTCTGTTTACCTGTAAATTGTATGTTTGCATAATATCAGGTTGTCAAAGTCAAATACATGGGACAGTTGAAAAATCATCACGGCGTGGCGATTGCAGGTGATGTGGGGACATGCCCTTAAGCTAGCCATACACGTGTCGGATTCCATGTCCAATCGATTCATCATCCGATCGATTCCGGCGATTCTGCCGGGAATCGCAGGTGTGATCAATCGGCCAATTAAGAGTATCCATCGCTGCATACCACCTTGTCCGAGCGGATTCCGTCACGATTCCGTGTGCGATTCCACTTCCAATTCCACCTCACAAATGGCAACTCCCCCTGATCCGGGCAGAATCGGATGAGAAAGACCAACATGTTGGTTCTCCGTCGGATCCGATTCTGAGCCCCTGAACGATCGGACCTGATCGATCGGACAAGGTGGGCTGCATGCGATTCCGGCACGATCGTTTCGCGTGCACGCGCCCGGAATCGATCGTGCCGGAATCCGGTGCGAATCCGACACGTGTATGGGGGCCTTTACATTTGCCTACTCTGACTTTTAACCCCCAGATCACCAACACCCTTGGAAGTCCAATCTTTTTTTTTTATTAGTAATTATATCTTTCAATAAATATAAATTTTGGCCACAACTTTTTTTTTTTTTATTTGTCCCATGTATTTGAGTTTGACACCCCTATATTATGCAAACAAACAGTATACAGGTAAACAGAAATATATCGCAATTTATATCAATCTATACGTTTACCCTTTTTAAATGTTGTTAGACCATTTGGATTGTCATTTTAAAGGTTGCTTCCAAAAAGGAGTGGGCAGGCCCCCTTGATCATGACCAGGGGTGGGCAACCTGTAGCTAGGAAACCGCATGCGGCTCTTAAGCCACCTTGCTTGCAAGCCTCCTTCCTATAACATATATACTGGAAGGAAGAGATAGCACCTAAGATCAAGGCTGGGAAAGCAGCTGCGAGAGAAAGGAGCCACAGCAGAGATCTCCTCAGCCCCCCAGCCCACATACTGTAAGAGATCTTGGCTGCTTGCTTCCCTCTCTAGGTCTGGGGGGTAGCTGGCGGAAGAAGAGTAAAGAGCCTCAGTGGAAATCCACCGACCTGGGAGGATGAAGGGGGGTGGAGAGAAGGGAGAACAGGAGATCTTCAAGAGCGTAGGCTGGTGTGGGAAAAGGAGCCAATATCTCTTGTGGCTACTTGGTCCAGTTCCACAACCCCCTGGTCGACAAATAATTTTCCCTGAAAAGGTTGTAAGACATGATTTAAATACTGTGACTAAAACCTCTAGTCTCTGAGCAAAATTCTTGTAAGATCAATGACCAGAAACCAGCACGGATAAAGTCAAATTAGAATTCCTAATTGTCAATGACTTAAAGAATTGAGACATTGGAAACATTATGTAAGACACCAAGAAGACTACAGAAACGTACTTTACATTGGCAGCTCACTCAGCAACATGCGTTTTACAAATTGACTTGGGAGGAAGGGTGAGTCTCTAGCTGTTGCAGAAGGTGATATATTCACTACATTTGCAATTCCATATGTAGAATATGGATGCGAATTTTTACCACGTACATTCATTTTCTATGGCCGCGATCAGGAAAGCACGTCCAATCATGTGGAAAATCGGTCGTGTCGGATCGCGGCAGTGGGGATGAGACCATTAAATTAATATATATTACGAGTATACTTTACATAAAATATATTCTGTTTACCTGTAAATTGTATGTTTGCGGGTTGTCAAAGTCAAATACATGGGACAGTTGAAAAATCATCAATCAATTAAGCAACTCCTCCAGAGTGAATATGTAGTTAGCAAAGGGTGAGCTACCAGTGTAAAATAGGTCTCTATAAGTTACTCTCTGGGCTCTGAGAAGTGGCTACTTCTATTGAAAGCCAATATACAGTATGACCCAGCCCTGTACACTCTACAGTCTCTTTGACAAATGCTGAAACATTCTGGATGGTCCAGCCCTGCATTCTCTGCTAGAACATGATAAATATTCATTTTATACCTTTTGTAAGTGTTCTTTTTTCCTTATTCATATTGTGAGCAAAATGGGGTAATTTAGTCTGGATTTGCACAGTCAGCTACATTAAAAAAAATCATTTTCGATATGCTGTTATCTTGTTGATGCAGAATCACATCTTATATGACCCAATGTTATGCATCCTAACAGATTTGTCTATTCCTTGTAGTGTAATTGCGGCGTATGAAAGCGTCTAATTTATAGGAGTTGCCCAGCTGCGTTATATTGGCTGCATCTTGTTTTACTGTTATTTTTCTCATTAAAGCTCACTCATATCGTAGGTGACTGGGGATGTGTAAGACGTCGCTATGCTTTGCAAAAGAATATAATATCCATGGATAAAATTTGATGTTCTCTGAGGCGCCCATTTTGTTCGACATCAAAATGATATCAGCTATAAAACACCATACAGCAGGACTGTCATTCTCTCCATGTCTCCGGCAGCATCACCATTAGAGCTGTTCCACCTTCTAAATATAGGAAGGCTATGGGGATTTCACTAAGATATTTAACGACCTGCAAAGGGAGCGGGGAAAAGATCTTGCCGATGTAGTCTACCGTGGGTAACGCGCGTACGCAATTTCTGTTAATGCATCTCGCGTCTCAGGAAAATGGCGATGATCCTGCTGAGACGAAGGACCATTTTCACCTTCATCTTTTATCTGTTCCTGCTAAAATATTTAGACAAGGTTCTCCTTGACGTGTCCATGCTTTTCTAAGTAGGACAGGATGGTAAAAAGACGATAAGGTAATACGTTTGATGTGTCTCTCTGCGGCTGAACCCGGCATAAGGCAATTTTGTAATACACCGGTTCTGTATCTTTTCAATGTAAAATTTTAAAAAGTTTCAATAAAAAATAGAAAAAAAACTGATAAGAAAAAAGGAAAGAAAGAAAAAAATGTAATGAAAACGAAAAGTATGAATTCTAAGTGTACTGAAGTGCAGCCAAAGTCAGGCCATTTGTCCACAAGACACGCGGATTTACCATGACTTGCGGGCAGTGTGTCCGCAGCAAAAGTTGTTCTATTACCATATTTTTGGGACTGTAAAACGCACTAAGCTTTTAACGCAGGAATTTAGAAAAAAAATATTTTATGTGTTTAAATGAATTAGGGTAAAATCCCCTGCAGTACCCAATTTCAGCCACAAAAATGGTGTCACTAGAGAGCACACTTCAGCATCTCTTCTTCCTCATACATCGGGAAGGGAGGGGGGCTAAAGGGGAATCTGCGCACTGGTCTCCTGTACGCTGTGTGTGTGAGGAAACTGCCAGGGAGTGCAGCTTTCCCCACACACACTGTGCATTGGTTATATCTGCGGGGCTCTGCAAATATGACCAATACAGTTCAGATAGGAGATCAGCTGTGTGCAGATCTCTCATCTGCCAGGAGAGCTGTCAGGGAGCAACGTTGCGATCACTGGCGATCGCGGGTGGTCGCACATTCGAACCATAAGACGCAGGCACTTTTCCCCCAAATTTGGGGGTGAAAAAATGCGTCTTAAAGTCCAAAATATACGGTAATTAACATACCAAAGAAAGGCAGCGCCTTTTCCGTGCCTTGCAGATACATCCACTGAAGATAAGTAAATATGGGCAGGAAGCCCTAAAGAGATCTCTGGTTTGTGGCACATAACCCTTCTTTATATCTTCACCAATTGTGGGGATGATAACTACAAAGCCCCTGAATATGGTAACTCGCAAAGTCAGATTTCAAAAAAAAATTCCACCATCTCTAGTAAAAAAAAGTAGTAAAAGGTCCACAAGGTGGCGCTGCCACTTGTTTACCAGCTCGGGATTCCCACTTTCGTCAAGTTTTTTCAGTCGGAGCTGGATTTGGCATACAGAGAGACAGAGGGGAGCACGGAGCTGAGCTTGCAGCGTCTCTTTGACACAGGCTGCAGGATCATACCTGTCAACCCTCCCTTTTGGCCGGGAAAGTCCTTTTTTATGTGGCTTTAGCGGCCAAATCCAGATTCTTAAAATTGCGCTGATCTAGCAGGGAGAGAGCGTTACTAATGTCCCACCCCACATATTATTAGCACAAGTGGGGTGTGACATTCGAGGGAGAGTAACGGCCTCTGCCTGCTAAACCAGTAAAGAGGTAACCTCAGCGCCGGAAGTGACGTCACTTCCAGTACTTGGAACGCGGAGGTCACTTCCGGTACTTGGAACGCGGATCCGCATACCGGAAATGACATCAATGTCAATAAAAATCAAGTGACATCTCTTTTTTATGTTGCCACAACCCTTCCCTATTTCTCCAGCAGTTTTTGAGAGGCTACCATGTACAGGGGCTTTGCAATTTTTATCTCTTGACTTGACTTAAGCCAAAATACTACAATCTTTTATACTTATGAGTAGGCAATTTATCAGTTGATAACTTTAATTCCATTGTATAATGATTAAAGGGTCTGTACATATAACCCCTCCCCACATATAACCCCCTCCCCACATGTATCCCCCTCCACACATATAACCCCCTCCCCACATATAACCCCCTCCACACATA
>CM070039.1:77779390-77789897 GCA_036250615.1 Ptychadena robeensis
CCCCCCCCCCCACCCCACTCAACAAGTCCTGTCATGGGGCCCGGACATTTTGCCCGGACATTTTTGCTGTACAGGGCCCCATGATTTTTCACGGCTGCCCTGCCTGTGTGTGAGCCTAGAGGGGAGACATGACTGCAGCTTCCCCTGCAGCCACCCACCTCTTTCCTGTGTGTGAGGAAGATGAGATGATGTGAAGTGTGCTCTCTAGTGACACAATTTTTTGGCTGAAATTGGCTACTGCAGGGGATTCCCTTACTGATTTGAGCAATTCAAATATTTGTTTTCTGGTTTTCCTGCTTTTAAAACTGGGTCAGATGCGTTTTATAGTCCGGAAAATACAGTAGTTCATTGAGTTAAGATCGGCTGCATGAAACTACGGCCAAAAAACAATAGAGAGAAGGTCAAACACTATTTTTAAATCCCACACCCCAGCTCCGATTTAATACTCGGCAAATCACTTAATTATGATACGCAAGGCAAAAAGTTGTCTTTCGCAGATATCAATCGGCACATTATGAGGACAAGGCCACGAAGTTTGATGTTGCCGGCTGGTCTATGGAAATGTCTCACTTTCCAACAGTAGAAGCCTGCAGTTATGCTGCGCAGGTACACTGAGAATGCCGAGTATGCAAATTCATCATAGGAATATATCATATGTGACAGGATACAGGTGTAAGAATGAAATGGATGATTTAACAAAGCACAATGTTACATCCAGATAAATTTGATACAAATTTGGCTCAAAGTACCGCATTAAGAGATATGCCGTATATACCGTATTTTTTGGACTATAAGACACACCGGACCATAAGACGCACCCAGTTTTTAAAGCAGGAAAAAATATTTGATGTATATAATTGTGCACATCAATTGGGTTAATGCAATATTAAATGAATGCAATATCAAATTCAACCAGCAGGTGTCAATAGCAGCAGTACACACACACAGCACATCACGTCACCTCTTCACTGACTGGGGGAGAGGGGGGAAAGAGGCTGCCCATTCTTCTCTGCTCTGCTCTCCCTCTTCTCTCTGGCTATGCCTGTGTCAGTGGGAGCTGCAGAGTGATCGCAGTTTCTTCGGACACAGAGAGATAGATAGATGGGAGTTCATCTATCTCTCTCTTCATTGCTTATACCAGCAGGGCACTGTTGACATAAGCAATTATACAATTCAGATGGAAGATCCAGCCGTGGGCGGATCTCAAATCTGACAGCTCCCCGGCTAATCTCCTTGCTGGGAGAGCTGGCGTGGAGCCAAAGCGTGGCCATGGGGGTCTTGCATTCGGACCATAAGGCGCAGGCACTTTTTCCCCGATTTTAGGGGTGGAAAATGCGTCTTATGGTCCGAAAAATACGGTACTTAAGTAAAAGCTGAGGTACCTAATTTTATCTAAGAAAACCATGAAAATGTATTGATTTAAGTATAAGCCGAGGAGTCAGTGCCCTAAATTCCAACAACAAAAGGCGTGGATGAAGTCTCTCATGTAGGTTTATGAAGACCGCCTCATGAGGAAACTTTCAGTAGCTGAACCGCTCCAGGCAAATCCCGGAGACTTGTAATAGAAAAGAGAATGAAATTACACTGCAGCTGTTGTTTCACATTCTGCCACTAGACATATTGCATTCGCATGTACAAGTGATGATTTTTGCATTAATAAGCAGGGGTGCACATAAGTGGTGCTCTGGTACTTAGAAGGGGCAAAACACTAGCTCTGTGTACCTGCATTATTGTTACACAGCTCATATGTGTACTAACAACTTGGAGGTGCCCCGTGTCTGGGCGGCCGCAGCTAAATGTTACATGTATACAATTTATGTCACTTGGATAACTGCAGGGAAAGGGAAACATGAATAGGGTTGCAGTTTGGGGGGTGACATTGGGAATGTAAATTAATAGTCCCCCCCAAAAAAGATTGGACTTCTCAGGGTGTTGGAGATCTGGGGGTGAAAGTCAGAGTAGGAATATGTAAGAGTAAAATCTGACAAGAGAAAAGCACTGTGTGACAGCTGGAATATGACTATGAAAGGATGACATTTGGACTGCTGGTAGTCTCAGGGGTTAGTTACTAAGCCAGAAAATGTCAGGGTTGCACTACCCCCCCCCCCACTATCCTCATCTAAAGGGTGATTCCAAACCCTTGTAGCTGTTGTCAGACATAATTCTCACTCAAATGCTACTAGTGGTATAATCCAGTAGAGACCTGAGTAACCTCACACAGTAGGTAATGAGCCCAAAAAGGTGCCCACACACGTTTAGATCTGCCTGGCAGATCGACAGCTCCCGGCCAAGAGTGATGAGAATCTGCCGGGGCACCCTTTGTGTGCCGGCCATTAATTTAAATGGAGTCGCTGGTCACCATCCAAAGTAATGGGATCGGCCGGGATTTTACCTTTATGATGGTTTCTTGGCCGATCGAGAATTCTGCCCACATGGATCAGTTGATCCATGTGGGCACCTGCAATCCGCGGATTACAGCATGTATGGGGACCCTAATGCCTGCCATACACCCACAGATGGGACCCTGATGCATTATGGGGCTCCGTCAGTCGACCGGCACCCTTTGTGTGCTGGCCATTAGCTTTAATGAAGATGCCGGTCTTCATTGAAGCTAATGCCATCGGCTTCCATCGGCCAGAGATTATCGGACATGTCCGTTCTCTGACCGGCCGAGCTGTGGGGGATCTGTCGCCCCATGTGGGCACATGCTGATAAGCGGATGATTTTTCCGCTGACCGACGGCGTGAGCGCGCACGCCCGTCGGTCAGGTGAATAATCGGCTACTTATCGGGCATGTGTATGCCAGGCATTAGACTGTATAGGTCATGGGCAAAGTTAAGCCGAAAAAATGAGTTCTCTGCATCTTCTTGTTAGGAAACGTTTGCATATTTAAGAACGATACGTAGCCTAAAAGTCTAAAAGAAAAAAGTCTAAACAGCCTAAAAGTATAAATGGACGTCACTGCGACAATACTCCAAATATAAGAGAAAATGACTGTACCTGACGGGATAATCAGCCGCACTGAGATTGATGAAGAAATCCCACGACCAGTCGGACATCTCCAGAAGGTCCCTCATACTTTGCAAGTAGGTGGACAGAAGACTCGCCCCTCCCCAGATGGTCGCCATTCTCCATGAAGTGACCCGTACATTAGGATACTGGCTGGCAAACTGGACTACTTGTCGGTGTAGGTAGTTAGATCTCTGCGCCAGACAAAAGATATAAATAATAATAATTCAGAAATAAAGTATCTTAGAGGCTGTTTTTACATTTAAGGTCATTTCACAGAAATGGGCAGACATGCTTAAGTGTACAGATACATGAAATGAGTCCTCAGTCCCCCACTTGCAGCCCCTGAAACCTAATTGTTAGTGCATAGGAACTCACCTGTCTGCCGAATCCAAGGTTATGTGCCCCATCAATATTATCAATGGCTTTGATGATACCTGACATCACCACACTACAGTGTTACCTAATGCTAATAGTATAATATTAAACAAATTCTGTTATTTAAAAAATCTCAAATAATGTCTTCTAGCTCTGCATGCTGTAATTTTTTTCATAAAAAATGGTTATTCAGTATAGACTGAACATTTTTTGTGCGCGGCCCTTTAGTGATGCCGAGGGCCGCACTTGTGGCCCTCCATATCAACTCAGTTGCCCACCACTGATCTATAGTATACTCTTCTAGTGATCGAGGACTACGGGACAGAGGCAGTTTCCCTTGCAGCTCCCATTTGGTCCGGCGTGCAGGCAGCACCATGTTAAACCCCAGCTACAGTGGACACCTGCCGTTCCACCAAGGTGCTTATGGCAACGTTCCAGTGGGGTGAATGCCAGCCTATGCCGTCTGGACCACGCCACAGCCTCTGTGGAATTGTTGTCTATGCAGAGGATTTGCCCGTCACTCTGTTCCAAGGACACACATGTGCCGGCCTTCCTTGCCCTTGTCACCTCTGGCCATACGTGGTCTAAGTGGACACTAGTTAACTCCCGGCCCTTTGTGCTGGGCGAGTCTCCTGAACTCTGAACTTATTGTGGACTTTTTTTGGTTCAGGCATTCTGGAAACCCTGTTGGGCCTTGGAGTTAAATAAAGTTTTATAGAGCTGGTTGAGTCCTGAACCTTTACACACTTAATGCAAGTCATACATAAATAACCATAACATTAAATCTCTGGGTCAAACTGGGGTAGGGGGATGGTGCACTATACTAAGCATTTGATTCATTAGCCCTCCAACTTGTCTCAAAAGAATAGTTTAAATTGTATATACAGAGGTGCACATAAGTCCAATAACTAGCTATGCATACCTGCATTATTGTTACAAAGCTCATATGCGTACTAACAAGTTGGGTGTAAAATTGGGAATGTAAATGAATAACCCCTAAATAAGATTGGACTTCTGAGGGTGTTGAAGATCTGGGGGTGAAAGTCAGAGGAGGCACATGTAAGGGTAAAATCTGACAAAAGAAAAGCACTGTGTGACAGCTGGAATATGACTATGAAAGGATGACATTTGGACTGCAGGTAGTCTCAGGGGTTAGTTACTAGCCCTGAAAATGTCAGGGTTGCACTACTGAGGTATGAGATCTGGGGATTCAAATGGTGTTGTACTGTGAGAGTTGCTGGTGACCTGTGGATGGAGACAGCTAATCGATTGAGGATCAATCAGGAACAGGGAGGTCTATCTGCTGCAGAGTCTACCATGAAGGAGGGTGACCCAGAGGACAATGAGGAAGACCACCCTACATATGGGGTGATTGCCAAACACCATCTCCTGGTACTCACCTGAGGAGCTGACTAAGAAAGTTATACCGCTGTTTATATAATAAACGCTCCATTAATATATAAATTTAAAAAAAATTACGATTCTCCAGGTCCCCCCCAGTTGATATTTGCTACAGGAATTTTAGAATTTTAGGACGTATAATGAGTGCATAAATACTGATGCTTCTGATTCAACACAGGCCACTTGTTCAGCTTCTGAGCGGAGCCTGGAGGACCATCCAGTCACGCCATGAATTATACATCTGAATTCATCCCTCATATTTTTAAAACAACTTCTCTCAATGAAAAAAAATGAGATTCATGAACCCTTAAGGACTAAAACCCAGGGCACTCTGATATGCAAATATGAACTTCAGGAAGGTGAGGGGCTTATCTGGCCCCTCCTGAGCCTCACTAATTAAATGTCACATACAGCCTGGGTGATCCTTTGTAAGACAAAAGAGGTTTGAGGATTGACCTTGACCCTCCCCTCCTGAAATTTATATTTGCAGTTCAGGGGGATATAGATTTTAGGGGTCACCAGGTGCCCAAAAAGATTTTGAACATCATAAGGAGGAAGATGAAGGCCAGTCAACTGCAGCAAGGCTGTAGAGCAGTGGTGGGCAACTGAGTTGATATGGAGGGCCACAAGTGTGGCCCTCGGCATCACTAAAGGGCCGCACAAAACATCGATCCAGACCCTTGCTTCAGCGACTGATGTCAGAGGTGGTGGACCAGATCCAGACAGGCAGTGAAAAACTGTTGATTAGGAAAGCCGGGTCAACATGTGACCACTTCATTAACAGTTTTTGGGAACATGTGGAGGACCAAGGGGGGCCGCCAAACAAGGCTCAAAGTGCCGCATGCGGCCCCCGGGCCACAGGTTGGGCACCTAGGCTGTAGAGGGTCTATAATGGAATTCTGAGAATCAATATTCTCTTTTGGAAAGCCTTGGGAATGTGAGCTTGAGGGTGGAGGTTTAATGATATGAATAAATATATCTGCAGTAATAGCCCTATAACATATATATATATATATATATATATATATATATATATATATATATATATTTATTTTGTATAAACAATTTTATTAAAATGTTTAAAAAAGAAACATTTGTGTTACAACAGAAATGATACAGCCGTCATTACATTTAATTTAGTTTTAAAGAGAAACTCCTCACTCTCAGTATGATTTTTTTATTTATTTATTATTTACAATGTAATCTGTTTACTTTTCTTGCCTGCTCTATTCCTACTGCAGGTCCCGAATGGGAGGACTTATGCCTGGCATACACATGCCGATAAGCGGCCAACTTTTCACCTGACCGACGGGCGTGCGGGCGCTGTCGGTCAGTGGAAAAATCGGCTGCTTATCGGCGTGTGCCCACATGGGGCGACAGATCCCTGTCACCCCACAGCTCACTATCACTGTCCCTGTCACCCCCCGGCGTCTTCATTGAAGCTAATGGCCGGCACACAAAGGGTGCCCGGCCGACTAAAGCAGCACCATAATGCACCAGGATACAAACGTGATGACGTCATCACGTTTGCATTCCACAGCTCATCGGAGCTTGTCTGTTGGCACCCATCTGTGGGTGTATGACAGGCATTAGGATCCTTATGCCATTTATGCGATAAGGGCAAAGGGGGCAGGAAGTTCTCATGTTTCCGGTGTCATCAGTGAGGACATGCACCCAAGAAAACTGAGCCCAGGTGGGCATGGCATGATGATGCCGCCCACTCAGGTGAACATTACTGTGTGACACTGGGGTTTCCACTTATGGTCATGAAAATCAAATTCCCGGATCACACTTGGGAATACCACCAGGGAGTTAAAAGAATAAGGGTCCCCGTACACCTTTAGATTTCTGTCAGATTTCCTTTAGATCTTCCTTTGTTTTTTTTACAAAAAACATGTAATATGATGTGCCTCATCATTTCCTAAAGTGTGGGCCCCCTTGGGGGATACTGGTTTACCTTGTGACCTTCCATACACCTTGAGCTCTTCACCTATCTAAGCTTTTTTTTATTTTAACCAGTGCATACGCTGAAGGAATTGCTAAGGCTATGTGCCTCACCTTCCTCTAGATAAACACCTTGGAATTGTTTCTCTTAGTGGGTTCTGGAGCATGGATCCTTCTTTTCCCTTAGGTAGGCCTGGATCACTCATCTCCCTAGTCTCCGTTACACATGGTCCTTACCAGTAAATGGTGATGCTGCCCACCATTAGTGGTTTCCCCAAGTCCTCAAATCTCTCTCTTCAAGGGGGGTGTCTCTCACCTTAACCGTACCAAGGTGGGTCTGGCCCCCAATCCTCCTATCTACACATTATATTTAGGGAAACAACACTACCCACGGCCTGGCACATATCATATATATTTACACTGGGTTATCAAGTATGCTCTCGTGTGGCTCTCAACTGCAGTATTTGGAGTAACTCTGACAAGAGACAGTAAAACATTTTCCTGGATATTATTAATAGAAAATAATTTAAAGTAAAGGACACGTTTTGGAGTAGAGAAGGATTTGGATGACTAGGACTCACTGCTATCCAGTGTCTCCTATAAATATTTTTCCCCTTTCCTATTCTACTGGAAATTCCCAGACATCATGTAAAGGAAAATCTCCAAAATACATTTCTGGCCATTTTAGCTTTTCGACCAACCAAAGTTTGTTAGATAGTTCGCAATAGGGATGGGCACCTACAGTGTACTAAAGTCATATTTTCTTGTGTTTTGTTGCACACTCTACTAAATAAAACTACTTTTTGCCAGTAGGGCCAACCTCTTTCACTCTGTCCAACACTAAGCAAAGAAAAAACATTGTCTTGATGTACACTGGTGAACTTTAAAGGGCCAGTTGCCTGCACCAGCTCATGTTGGACTCCAGAAGGAGAAAGTTTTACCTTATCACAATGGATGTAGAAGTAATGGTCCTTGTGGTAAATTGCCTTGAACATTCGTTGTAATTGACGAGAGGCTCTGCCATGAACAACCAGAACAAATGCAATCCTCACAGGTTTGGTCGCCATATACTCCACTGAATCTTCATCCCACTGTACGTTGTTATTTGCCTTTCCTGAGGAAACACAGAAGATTGAAAGGTTAGTACTCTAATTTCACTTACATTATCTTAAAGCAAATAACATACCGAAACAAAGTCTCATAATCGGGTGACCTTTATTATATGGGTCTCCTAAACTTGTCTGGACAGATGGTGGTTTTCCTAATTAGATGGTTGACATCAATGATAGTTGTGTGAAGGAGTTCCATTGGCCAATGAGTGGTCTACCAGGAGATTTTGGATCACTTTATGCTTCCTTCCGCAGAGACAAAACTTTATGGAGATGCTAACTAAATTTTCCATCAGGACTTGACACCGGCCCACACTGTCAAAACTACAAAAACCTGATCAATGGTTGAGCAACGTGCCCGTCCGCTGGGTTTTCCTAGACGTTCTCTGCCTGCCCCGGCCAAGATTCAGCTGCCTTTTTTTTTTCTAATAGATAGTGCTTGGTGCCTGCCCTTGTGTATGCTTATATGTGTTTTTATATTTGGTTTTGTCTGGAATTTATTATATATATCAGATATTTGTACTTTGTTGTTAAATCTTTAATAAAAATTTTATATTTAAAAAACTTGGTTCAATCACCATGGGATTACTGCGCTTCATTGGCCAGCGAACTGGCCTGACCTGAACCCCAAAGAGAATCTCTGGGACATTGCCAAGAGAAAAACGAGAAACATGAGAGGGAACAGAACAGAAGAGCTGCTAATGAAGCATCCTGGTCTTCCGTAGCACCTCAGCAGTGCCACCGGCTGATACCATCCATGCCACATTGCCGCATTGAGGAGTAATTGATGCAAAAGGGGCCAAGTACTGAGTACATAAGTAGGATTCTATTCTTCAAAGGTCTGACATTTCTCAAAATAAAATCTTTTATTGGTGTGAAAACCACCTAAAGTTGTTCTATTTTATATTCGAAATAAAGTTTGAGGGTCTTCAATCTAAAACTGTGTAGTTTGAATTGGGGGCTTGAAAATTATTCTATAAAGAAAAGGGGGGGGGGAGGGGGGACCACTGGTGTAGACCCAGCCTTAAGCTGGCCATACACCTTTAGATCTCTCTGTAAGATATCCTTTAGATCTACCAACAACTATGTAGTGCCGTGTCCTCTGCAATTGAACACAGGTAGACTTGATGGTTAGAAAGTCCCTCATATTACATGGTTTTGGTAAAACAAAAGGAGATCTAAAGGAAATCTGACAGAGAAATCTAAAGGTGTATGGGGGCCCTTAGTCAATAGGGAAAAAATCCTGTGTCAGATACATAAGCATTCTGTTTCTTCTCCTGAAAATGCAAGCCGTCTGGTTTTTATGGGGACCCCATAACTTCAATCTACTCAGTGAGCTCATGCTTTACAGAATTGTCAGAGAAAGAATGGAAGTCCCAAGCTACAAATTTATTCCTAGTTAATGACTCAAAGTATTGAAGCAACACGGTCAACTAGGCATAACAGCCAGATAAAAAGCATCTCCAGCTAAACCATCAGTGATAACAATCTCATAACTCACAATATAGCAAGTCATTGTCTAAGGGCCCCCATACACCTTTAGATTTCTCTGTCAGATTTCGTTTAGATCTCCTTTTGTTTAACAAAAACCATGTAATATGAGGGACTTTCTAAACCATCCAGTCTACCTGTGTTCACTCGCAGAGGACCCACCACTACATAGTTGTTGGAAGCTCTAAAGCTGGCCATAGACGCCCTGATCTATGGCCGACTTGTAGCAGACTCCTCACAGCGTGGTGACGTCACCACGCTGTGAGGAGTCGGCTACAGAGAGGACAGGAATCCCGTGTGTTCCACTAACACACCCGATTCCTGTCAGACTGTAGCCAATTAACTTGGAGGGGGAGGAGACTTCCCCTTGGAGTTAACAGCCTGCAGCAGGATCGGAGGATCGTGCAGAAAAAGAACCAGCAGGACGGATCCGTGTGCGATCCCTTATAAAAACTCAAGGTGGGCTCCCTTATAGTTGCGGCCGACCAACCTTTATGTGCTCGGCGGGAGCGAGCACAAAAAGGTTGGTCGGCTGCAACTATGGCCGGGAATCAGCCTATGGGGGGCTTAAAGGATATCTGACAGAGATATCTAAAGGTGTATGGCCAGCTTTACACAAAGGAAAGAGGAAATCCAAGTTGTACTTTATTAACTTTTTGTAGGGCAATGCAATAATCTGTACCCCCCTAAACAACAAACAATGGAAATGGTAGTGTCCCATCACACTTTTTTCATATTAAATGGAAAGCAATAGACAAAGCTTGTAATACCTGCCTTTTTCAATAAAGCTTGTTTGAAAAAAAAAAAAAAAAAAAGCAATAGATGTAGCATATCCCTTTGCTGATGAAAGCCTTTCATTTCCAACTATGATATTTATTGTCAGGAATCCATTATCATCCTAAAGTTTTGGTTGTAAAATCCTTTAGGAAATATTATGATGCAGTATTGTTTCAGGATTTTCTAAGCTGCTGAAAAGCAAGCTTCAAAGTCAAAGTGAGATTTAATCTTAGCTTATCTCTCAAAGGATGATACGAGTAATGTATCAATGAGAGCTTAACACCAGATAGTGAGAAATAGGCTGATTTTTAACCTCCCTAGCGGTTGAGACGAACCCTGAGAAGCCGGCGGCGGGGAGACCCTATGCCTCCCCGGAAAGCTGCAGCGATTGTCTTCAT
>CM070039.1:77789997-77804348 GCA_036250615.1 Ptychadena robeensis
GTGTGCGTGCAAGACATAGTGAGACTTTCAGGATAGAATCGTCCAGGAATTGAATGCATGATATGTTGCAGTCTGCGATCGTTTTCACAAATTAAAATCGATTCCGGAATCGGATTAAAAAACGATTTCTGGATAATTGGTACGTGTATGCCCAGCTCAAGGAATTATTTATTGATAGAGCCACTATAGGAACCTAGAGCAGTGTTAATAAGCCGCACAGATCACCCGCGGAGGCTGCTCCCAACACACAAATGGAATCCCAGAAGGTCGTGTCTATAAACACCAAAGGAGAACCAACCAGTGTGGGGGATCAGCTCCAAACGGTTGCTCTCAAAGCATCAATCCACACGATGGTTTATCTTTTAGGGCTCCTGCCCGTGTTTATTTGCACACAAATAAGTCCAAAACACTTACCCTCACAGGGGGGTAATTTTACTCCAAAATAAGATGGACCAAAGTCTTTGAAAATGCCAAGCCACCTGGCTTTTTTCTGTCCAATATAAATCAGTGTTGTACACTTGGCTACTCAGCAGCAACAGGCCTGGGCCCCACACTCCCTGTGTGCCCCCCTGTACCAACTGCTCCAGCAAGCCTGGGACCCACACTTCTTGTGTGCCCCGTCTCCAACTTCCATGAGGAGCCCTGACACACTGGTCTCTGCTCCTTTTCTGGAGACACACCCCACTCCACTCACCTGCAAACAGGTGTCAACTGTTTAGTGGACCCTGGGGGAATAGAGAGGCCCACCCAATTCCATCCTCTCTATCCCAAAGTCCGTGAGCCTTTTAAGAAAAAAAAACTAAAACACATTCAGCAACCTAATTGTGCTGGGCAATAATATCCCGGACTCTTTCCAGGATACCACCAAATGGTCCATACACACAATGACAGATGACCAGTCTGTCACACCATGTACTGGCTGCTGAATAATAACAAGGACAAATGCACCCTCAGATAAAGTTATGATATAATTAAAGTTATTTGGTATTTGAGTCCCATAATCCCAGCAAGAAGGTTAGATGGGCGGATCCCTTAATCTGTTCTGCATGGTTTATATCAGAAGAGCCCCACTGAAATAACCAATGAAGAGCAGAGACAGACGCCAGTCGGCATCCCTCCCATCTATCTCTGCCTGCAGCTTTCACACAAACACAGCCATAGAGGGGAGATATCTGAAGGCAGCTTCCCCTCGACCCCCTCCTTCCCGATGTGTAAGAAAGAAGCCGTAATGTAACAGCAAGTCTAGTGACATCTTGTGGCTGAAGTTGGTATTGCAGTTTTATTTTTTACCCAATTGGACCCAATTTGAACATTTTTTAAAAATGTTTCTGTGGTTAAGTTAAAAAAAATGTTTCTGGTGTTCCTGCTATAAAAAACTGGGTGTGTATTATGTTCTGAAAAATATGGTCACTACAGGTATTTTGGCATGCACACTTGTCTTCATATATGTATTTTACTTTGTTGATGGCATAGAGTTGTGCCTTAATCACCAAGCTACCGTATTTTTCAGACTAACAGACAGACTCCCCAAAGGAGGGGGGGGGTTGCCTGCATCTTATGGTCTGGATGCGCGACCACTCCCGGGCCACTCTTGGTCACACCTTGCCTCCCCGCCAGCTCTCCTTGCAAGAAGATTAGCCAGGGAGATGAAGGAGCTGTCAGATGGGAGATCCAACATTGTCTGAACTGTATTGTTAATACAAGCCAAGCCCTGCTGAAATAAGCAATGAAGAGAAGAGAGAGATAGATGAATTCCCATCTATCTCTGTCTGTGTGTGAAAGCTGCACTCACGCTGCAGCTTCCACACAGACACAGCCGTAAGGAGAGACATCTGAAGCTGGTCCCCCGTGGGGACCCCCCTCTTTCCCTGATGTGTGTGGAAGACGGCGTGACATGTCTTGATACTAGTTTTACTAGTGACATCTTGTGGCAGAAATTTGGTATCACATTGCATTGATTCTTCAATTGAATTGAATACCTTACGTTTTTTTTTTGCTGGTTTTCCTGCTCTAAAAACTGAGTGCGTCTTATACTCAGATGCGTCTTATATCAATACAATCATAGGTAGCATAAAATTTAATTTCACATCTCCAAAATCGAAACACCTGCAGAATATCTAATGTTTTTCTGAACTTCATAACGAGGGTGTTTATTCTGGAAGCTTTTAATATGTATGCCCGAGTAGATATATAGAGATATGTACATAAATGTCCCTTTTAATTGCAGTGAGTCTTCCCATCCTTGATTAAAATGTGTCTGTAAGTTTAGGCAGCGCACCTGTAATCCCAAACGTAAAATATTATACATTCAAATCAATATTTCAATGTACTAGGAAATGAGTCTTAAGTCTTAAGACTGAAAGGGTTAAGCCACCCATTCACTTTAGATCACTCCATACAATTTCCATTAGATCTACCAACAACAATGTAGTGCCAGGTCCTCTCTGATAGAATACATAGTGATTGGAAGGTATATATCACTGCTATGTAGTGCCGGATCCTCCCTGATAAAAAAACACAGTGATTGGAAGGTATATATCACTGCTATGTAGTGCTGGGTCCTCCCTGATAGAATACATAGTGATTGGAAGGTATATATCACTGCTATGTAGTGCTGGGTCCTCCCTGATAGACTACATAGTGATTGGAAGGTATATATCACTGCTATGTAGTGCTGGGTCCTCCCTGATAGAATACATAGTGATTGGTAGGTATATATCATTGTTATGCAGTGCTGGGTCCTCTCTGATATAATACATAGTGATTGGAAGGTATATATCACTGCTATGTAGTGCTGGGTCCTTCCTGATAGAATACATAGTGATTGGAAGGATTAGAAAGCTCCTCAAATTACATGGTTTTGTTAGAACAAAATGGGATTGTACAGAAATTGAACAGTAAGATTGTAAGGTGTATGGGGGGCTTGACATATTGATAAATTCCACAACAAGTGGCTACAATCAGTGGGCCTAATGTGTAACTTGAACACCAAGTCAGGCAAAAGGGAATGAAAGTTTCTAATGCAGAAAATTGGAGGTCTGGAGTGAACACGGGTTCAGTTCATTCCTCTCTTCAACGCAATTCACGTGTTAGTAATTCACAGCCAATGAATCATCGGGATGAGGCCTGAAACAGAAGACTACAAGGAATTGTTATTGATCCCTCTTTATACTCTTCTGTCTCTGTATGTGTAAAGTCTGGCGCATACTACCTTCTCCCCATCACTCATTGTCAATTACTCGCATAAATCCAACTTATGAGATTTGTGCATTTTACAAAACTTTACAGACATTTTTCAGGGGTAAACCCTTTCATCTCTGAAAACATTCAGATATCTTACACCTGATCTTCAAGTTTAGAGATGTTCATATTTTTCTATGGTGACAGCAGAATGTCGTCCCCCCTCCCGTCTCCAGTAGATGGCAGCGTGGCCATGCTCTCTAGGTCTATAGGCAACAGACTGGCTTCTGGTGGAGCAGCCTGTGGGTGTGTGTGGGTGGGCATAAACACTAAATGTTGCTAGGCCATGTTCTAGAAGCTTTGTCCGCCTCTGTTACGGTACCCATACAACCCATATAGGCATTGTCCTGACCATTCGTTCTCTCGGCCTGTTTACGCCAAAATCTGCCGGTTTACGCCAAAATCGCTGAACAATTGTTCAACAAACATCCATCGAATTAATGCGCACCAATGGGTGTTCGGTCCCTAGCTGAAACTTTGAATAGGGATCAAGGGTCCCCATCAAAAGTAATGGCAATTAAACAGGGATTAACCAACATGTCAGATCCCTGTTTAATCAACATATCTTTTAGAGTGAGTTTGAATGCTCAAGGTAGCTATCGAGTCCTGAATGATCGATCACCACGAACAAGCACGTTGATAGATCGTTTGGGAATAGAATGCAAAATCGACTCGTATATGGGTTACTCTTGATGTATGTGGACCCAGAGGGCTTGGCCATGCTGCCATCTGCTGTAAAGAGAGGTGGAAGGACATTCTGGTGTCACAATAAGCAATACTGAATTTTACTCACCAATCGTTTCCGGGTCCGCCTCTTCGGCATCATCAATGAGGGTGAGGGGATGGCGCCATTGGCCTGCATTTCCTCCTCACAGCCCCATCATGCAAGTGGGAGTCAGGGTGTAGGGGGATCCGAGTATATTACATTGTAATCTGATCTGATTGCCGTAGCACTCTTTTTAACCTCCCTGGCGGTATGTCCGTACAGCACAATTTTCAGTGGCAATCAGCTTTACCAATGACGCCAGGGATGTGGAACAGGAAGTGGATGCAGTTTCTTAACATGGAGTTCAAGGCCCAGCCCCGCACAAGATGCGGTGTCGGAAAGGAAAGGTGAGTTTTGTTTAGTAAAGAAACATACCATGCCAAGAAACATGAGTGTAGGGTAACCGCCAGGGAAGTTAGTTAAAGAAGTCTATGGCCAAAATACCCATTTTGGGATTTGTTAATAACATATCTGCTTGAAAGTTTGAACTTAAAGCAGTTCTGAACCACAGAAAAAAAATAAACAATACTAACCTTTCAGTAGGCCTTGTCCGCCATTTTGAAAAACCTACATATTTACGCTTACTCTCTCTAGGCGCCCGTACTGCACCTTTCTCAGCCACAATCAGCGTTGTTGATGATGCCAGGGATGTGGGACAGGAAGCGGATGCATGGTGGTCAAGGCCCAGCCCTGCACCTCTCCGGCGTCACCATTGATGCCAAAGAGGCGGTGTCGCAAGGGATCAACAAGTCTTCTGAGATTTAGATTTCACTGAGGATAGGAGAATCCCCAAATGTAGCTGGGGGTGATCTTGTTTTGTAAACGAACTTAACCCAAGTGTAGGGGTAACCACCAGGGAAGTTAAAGAAAGAATTCTATGGCCAAAATGCCCAAAAGGTAAATACCCATTTTGGGTTTTGGGATTGGTACATTATAGGTCTGCTTGAAAGTTTGGACTTAAAGCTAAACCATAAAACCACTAAACCATAGAAAAAAAATAAAACAATACTAACCTTTCTGTAGGCCTTGTCTGCCATTTTGAAAAACCTATTTCCCTTAAAGACCTTATGGTATGAAATTAATTAATGAACGTAAACCTTTAGAGGCTCCAAGAAATGATGGCGCCTCGGGATCACTATATTTAGAGTACAGGTGTGTACACACAACATAGTGTCTGGTATAAGACGAAAGAGCGTCTATTCTTCCAGCGTACGTCGATGAAATACTAATGCCTTTTCAGTAGGCCTTGTCTGCCATTTTGAAAAACCTACATATTTACCCTTCCCCTCTTGCTCTCTCTAGGTGCCTGTACTGCACCTTTCTCAGCGACAATCAATGTTGTCGAAGATGCCAGGGATGTGGGACAGGAAGCGGATGCAGTTTCTTAACATAGAGGTCAAGGCCCAGCCCTGCACCTCTCCAACGTCACTATTGATGCCAAAGAGGCGGTGTCGTAAGGGATCGATCAGTTATCTGAGACTTTGATTTCGCTGAGGATAAGTGAGTATCCCCCAATGTAGCTCAGGCTGAGCTTGTTTTGTAAACAAACTTGCCCCAAGTGTAGGGGTAACCGCCAGGGAAGTAAAAAAAAAATTCTAAGGGCAAAACGCACAAAAGGTTAATACCTATTTTGGGTATTGGGATTTGAGAAAAGGTTTGGACTTAAAGTGGTTCTGAACCATAGAAAAAAATACACAATACTAACTTTTCAGTAGGCCTTGTCTGCCATTTTGAAAAACCTATTTCCCTTAAAGACCTTGGGGTATGAAATTAATTAATGAATGTAAACCTTTAGAGGCTCCAAGAAATGATGGCGCCTCGGGATCACTATATTTAGAGTACAGGTGTGTACACACAACATAGTGTCTGGTATAAGACGAAAGAGCATCTATTCTTCCAGCGTACGTCGATGAAATACTAATGCCTTTTCAGTAGGCCTTGTCTGCCATTTTGAAAAACCTACATATTTACCCTTCCCCTCTTGCTCTCTCTAGGTGCCTGTACTGCACCTTTCTCAGCGACAATCAACGTTGTCGAAGATGCCAGGGATGTGGGACAGGAAGCGGATGCAGTTTCTTAACATGGAGGTCAAGGCCCAGCCCGGCACCTCTCTGGCGTCACCATTGATGCTAAAGAGGCGGTGTTGCAAGGGATCGATGAGTCTTCTGAGATTTAGATTTCACTGAGTATAGGAGAATCCCCGAATGTAGCTGGGGGTGATCTTGTTTTGTAAACAAACTTAACCCGAGTGTAGGGGTAATCGCCAGGGAAGTTAAAGAAAGAATTCTATGGCCAAAATGCCCAAAAGGTTAATACCCATTTTGAGTTTTGGGATTGGTACATTGCTTGAAAGTTTGGACTTAAAGCGGTTCTGAACCATAGAAAACAATACACAATACTAACCTTTCAGTAGGCCTTGTCCGCCATTTTGAAAAACCTACACATTTACCCTTCCCCTCTTCCTCTCTCTAAGAGCTGCCATACTTACCCAGCGGCGCCCAAACTGCCCCTTTCTTAGTGACAAACAGCATTATCAATGACACCAGGGATGTGGAACAGGAAGCGGATGCAGTTTCTTAACATGGAGGTCAAGGCCCAGCCCCGCACATCTCTGGCATCACCATTGATGCCAAAGAGGCAGTGTCGGAAGGGATCGATGAGTCAATTACGCCTCTGGACACTATATTTAGAGTAAAGGTGTGTACACACAATATAGTGTCTGGTATAAGATGAAAGAACGTCCATCCTTCCACCGTACGTTGATGAAATCCTAATCCCTTTCCATCTATACGAACATACATCCAGCGTTTTGCGTGTCACGTGACATACGACTATTTATTGATCTGTGTTATGTTGGATGTCATGTGTCACAGGCATTGTCCGGGTTCGTGTCTTGTACCATAAATCACGTCACTCGCCAGAGGGCATGTCATTAACACAGGCTTGTTCTTTTCTCGTCTGCCCCCCCCCCCCCCATCCTCCTGCACAGTTCATGTCTCCTTGCCGCTTGTTCCCGTTACTTGTGACCTTTCTGCATCGCCTGCTTAGTATTGATAATGTGATAGATTGTTAGTGTTGTGTCATATGTGTGCAGCACGCATGTCAGTGGTAACTGGAAGGCGACTGTGCACACTGTCAATCTTCACATCTCAACATTTTATTTCAACACCTTCAGAAGGCAGCAAAATCAGACTGTCAGGTCACCGGGTCAGAGTGCCGGGGACATAATATATATAAATAAATTATTACAGAAGGTCATTTCTATAGGATAATAGAGAACAACTAACATGAGTATATTATTGAATACTTAATAAATTGATAAAAAATATTCTCCCCTAGAAATTACGGAGGCTTTCAACTATCATCTTTAAAATGGCGACGGTCAGGCAAATGATATCCTTCAAGCATGTTCAAGCAGAGGGTGCAGTCTGATATGGGGGGGGGGGGGGGGAGCATCTCATAGAGCAAAAAACACAGTGCATCAATTCTGATTATGCTGACACAAGACCAATTATATTTAAAAAAGTGTAATTAAAGAATTCTAGAAGTCAAAAAAATGTATCCTTTACAGTAGTGCAGTGGTTCCCAAACTGGACGACGGGCCCCCCTAGGGGTGGCGCGAAGGTATTCCAGGGGGACGCGGGCCCCTCATTCTTAACCTGTGTTAAAAATAGGGAGGGGGGCTCCGTAATGTTCCTAAATATACCATCTTCAGCCACTTCAAAGTTTAAAAAAAATTCCCCTGCAATACCATCTTCAGCCACATGATGTCAGCGCTCAAAACTGCCATCTATCAAGCCGTTATCGTCAGGTGTATGGGCACCCTAACATGAAAAAGTCACCAATACCATAAGATAATATATAAAATCTATATAAAGGGAATTCATTTTTTTTTATTAATTAATTTTTCTTTTTTCTTTATAAATTAGGCAAATTGCTAGAACAGGGGTGGGTAAAGATTTTGACTTGGGTCAATGGCGTCCCTTTAAATCAGGATCACAAGCCTGTAACAGCCGACCCTGCCATAGGTGTCCTCATTTCTTGTGGCCTGAAGCGTGCAGAAACCTTGGTGACAAGACACTCTGGCTCCCCTCCGCTTGTTCACTGCATGTTCAGACTACTATAGGCATTGTGTGCACTCATTGCAGATAAATAGGGGAATGCAAAAGAGAGTGTTTCCACTAAGGTAAAAACCGGCCAGATTAAAAAGCTAAATGGGCCAGATAGGCCCATTTTAAGCTTTAGTGCAGGTGTCCCGTCCAAATAAAACTTCCGTTGAAATGAGTTCACTCCTCTACACATGCTGCAATACATAGCAGGGGGGGGACCAGTCGAGATGCGACTCTCCCTCCCAGTATCACTGATAGTTCATTCTGATATCGACAGGGGACCCATTGAGATGAGCCTTCCCCTCTGGGTCCCCTGTCCATGAGCCTCCCCTGTCCCAGTGTCACTGACAGTTCATTCCGATATGGACAGGGAATCCGCCCAGATGAGCCTCCCCTCTCCCAGTGTCACAGTTCATTCTGATATGGACAGGTTGCCCCTTCGAGATGAGCCTCCCCCTCTGGTTCCCATGCCCATGAGATGAGCCTCCCCTCCTCTGTCCATGAGAGGAGCCTCCCCTCTGGATCCCCTGTCCATGAGCCTCCCCCTCCCAGTGTTACTGACAGTTCATTCTATGGACAGGGTACCCGTTGAAATGTGCCTTCCCTCTGGTTCCTCTGTCCATGAGATGAGCCCCCCTCTGGGTCCCCTGTCCATGAAATGAGCCTCCCCCCTCCCAGTGTCACTGACAGTTCATTCTGCTATGTCCATAGTATAATGAACTGTCGATAACACGGGGGCTCACCTTGACAGGTACCTCTCTACTGATGACTCCGCCGCCTAGATCACTGCACCCGCACATGCGCAGCACCAGGGGAGGCTCAGCTCGATGGGGAGGCACACCTCAATAGAACACCGGATTCCAAAACGTAAAATAGTTTTTTGATCCTAGCTCAGCTTTAATCACAGACAGTCCAATTTTTCCACTGAAGAACGCTGCTTTGGACTAAACGTTGAATACAATAAAACTTATAGAATTAAATCTCCGACAGACAACACGAGAGACTAATTCATAGTGGAGGCGTTCAAAGAATCTAAAAGGATTTTTTTTATTCTTCTAGAAGCGCCGCCAAGCTCGCTCTGTGGAATACCAAGAAATAAAAATGCTGCTCAGGATTCGGCTGTTGTCTCTCCAGTCACAAGCAGAAGCTGTCTGTCTAAGATGTAAAAAAAGAAAGTGTCACAAGAGTAACCGACTCCGAGGAGCTTTGACTTTGAAAAACTTCAACAAGGAGAGTTTCTTCAGAAAGAAAAACGTGTGTGTTAAACAACTGTCAACTTTTTGGGTTGGTATAGGGTGTCGCCACACACATCCCAATCTACTACAACTCGTGCTTCACTGCTCTGTCCTATATGTTAAAGGGAAATGGGCAATGGATGTGAAGATAACTGATATATTATCATTATCTTTTATTTATAAAGCACCAACATATAATGCAGGGGTGGTCCTTGGGACATCGGTGCCCTGGGCGAAGCACCACCCCCCCCCCCCCCCCCCCCCACAGCACCCTGAAAAACCACTGTGGCCACTCCCGAGTTGGCGGTGCGCTGGTGAGACTTATGGGCTACAACATCCCTTCTGGTCCTCCCATCCATCCCCCTTCCCCCAGGAAAGCATCTCCACTACCAAGAGGGAGGGGGGGGGGGGGTGCTGGTGAGTCTCCTCTACTCCTTCTCTCTCACCAGGTGGGCGAGATGTGGGGGGAGATACCTGCCCATCGATTTCCGATTGCCCATACCTAAAAACGCCGCTGATATAATGCAACGCGATACATCAAATAAGAGTGGAAAGGCAACACAAGGTACCGTATTTTTCAAACTATAAGACGCACTTTTTCACCCCCGGGGGGGTGGAAGTGCCTGCGTCTGATGATTTAAATGCGTGTGGTGGCATCTTGGCTTCCCGCCAGCTCTACCGGCAAGGAGATTAGCCGGGGAGCTGTCAGATGAGAGATGCAGCTACGCCGGGATCTCCCATCTGAACTATATTATTGCTTATACCAGCAGAGCCCAGAGCCCTGCTGATATAAACAATGAAGAGAGAGATAGATGAACTGCCATCTATCCCTCTCCCCGTGTCTGTGGAAGCTGCAATCACTCTGCAGCTTTCACAGGCACAGCCAGAGAGGGAGAAGAGATCTGCAGTAGATTTCCCTCCGCGACCCCCCTCCTCCCGATCAGTGAGGAAGATCAGTGAGGAGGATGACGTTAAGTGCTGAGAGTGTACTGCTGCTAGTGACATCTACTGGCTGAATTTGATATTGCATTAATTTAATCCATTGCATTTACCCAATTGATTTAAACACTTATATTAAATACTTTTTTTCTGGTTTTTTTGCTCTAACAACTGGGTGCGTCTTATAGTCTGAAGAATATGGTAACACACAGATACAGACTATGACACAGGAGGAGAAGAGGGATCTGACCAATAGGGTTTATAATCTAAGTGGTTGGGGAACAAAGTATAAAATGGGGATACAATACCTATACATGCACCGGAAATGAACCTGCACTCATTAATCACAACTACCTGCACATGGATGGGTAAATGCCTGAAAAACGCCAATGTGCTTAAGAAATAAAAGGAGTCTATGTAGGTGTTTAAAAAGTGTTGTCGTTTATCAAGCAGTGCGCTTTCTGGACGTTTTTTGAATGCCAACATCCATCGGAATCGGATGGTCGTTAACCTCCCTAGCGCTTCTGACACCACCATCTCATCCTGCATTTGCTTATGCAGTATTGCAGCTGACGAGATAGAGCCGTCCAGCTAAGCTCAGATCCTCGCAGCTGCACACTCTGCTCGGTGCTGTCCAGGGATCTGAAGAAAGCCAGCTGTGTCTCCTCGCTCCCAGCCTAATTTGCACATGAATGTCCTGCGCCCCCCGGGAGCCGCAGGACATTCATGTGCAAATTGGGATATTCATATGCAAATTGGGATATCTTCAAAGAGCACACATGGAATATCACGCCCATTGTCATTCCAGAGGTGATCTTTGAAGTTAACCCTTTCAGACGGTTGCCAAATGCCATTGTATTGGATACAGTGATAACTGTATCCAATACAATTCAAAACAAAAACAAAAACAAAATAAAAATGTTATTATAAACAAACATAAATACTGTTTTGAAATCTTTCATACCAAATAAGTATTCAAGAGATTTAAGCATTCAAATGATACATTTTATAATTTTTTTAATGTACTTTTTTAATAATAATTGTGTGTTTCAAACATTATTATAGTCAGGATGTCTATTAGACTCTTGTACGGACATATTTTTGGAAGTTACAGGCCTACAACAGAAAAAAAATTCCATTAGAGTCTATGGTGCGCTTTTGGTACAGAAATCTGGACCTTGCAAGCGCTAGGGAGATTAAACAACCTCATTGACATTAAAAGGAATGCTCTGAAGGAAGCCTGCCATCGCTTGTCAGTCGTTTTTTGAGCATTAATTGCCTGGGTGTTGTCATATCACCTAGCAATGTTAGTGTTGATACCATGTACAGGGGCATTGCAATTCATTCACATGTAAAACTTAAGCCCCCCATAGACGGGCCGATTCCCGGCCATAGTTGTAGCAGACCAACCTGCGTGCTCGCTCCCGCCGAGCACATGAAGGTTGGTCGGCCGCAACTATGAGGGAACCCACCTTGAGTTTTGTAGAAAAAAAGCCGGCAGGTCGGATCGCACACGGATCCGTCCTGCTGGTTTTTTTTTCTGCACGATCCTCTGTTCCTGCACTGCAGGCTGAGACTCCCCCTCCGAGTTAATTGGCTACAGTCTGACAGGAGTCCCGTGTGTTAGTGGAACACACAGGATTCCTGTCCGTTCTGTAGCAGACTGCTCACAGCGTGGTGACGTCACCACGCTGTGAAGAGTTTGTTAAATGTCGGCCATAGATCGGGACGTCTATGGCTGGCTTTACCTCTACAGCTCAACTAACTAAACATGATGGAATATAATATTTGCTGGAATGGTTGCACAGCCAACTTCACTCGATGTAGACAGCAGCAGCTTGTAAAAGAAGGTTGGGCAGAGTAACTCCAGAAAGCCGTCAGCACACAAATGCTGATTGATTCCATAAGTGGAGGAAAAAAAACGTCATTTTTATTCTTCTCAGTAGTTGTTATAGTTCCAAGTTTCCTCAGACATTTCACAATCTCATGTGTATTGTGCCGACACTAACTGCACAGCTACACCACTCACATCAGCCTCTCACCAGCAATGTAACAAATGCAACCATTACGAATGTCAACTACAAAATATATATATATATTTATTACACTCTCTGCTGATTGTAGTTCAAAGTTAAGCGCACTTATTTATTTTTGAGGGAAATAAGTATTTGACCCCCTGCTGATTTTGTAATGACAAAGAAATTACCAATTGTTATGGCAGGATTACTGTACCTGCGAGAGAACAGATTAACAACAAAAACCCTCATAAACCCAGTGCACAAAAGTCAGAGATTGATGTTTATTGCAATGAGGGAAATAAGTATTTGATCTCTTTGCAAAAGTGTTATCCCCCTTCCCATACTCGCTCCCTACCTCAGTCAGATCCTCAGCAAGCCGCGGGTGCTGGTAGCTCTGTGTCCTGCTTCCAGTCTGAGTGGGACTCCTAGGGGCGCGCGCTCGGTCTCACCTGAGCTTTAAAGCATACTTGGAGCCAATTCAGGTGGGAGACCACCCCTCCCATGGGTGTGGTCATAGACAGCACTGGCTATATAAGGGAAGACCTTCCCTGTGTCCAGTGCTGTCTGTTTCAGCTTCTTATGTGTGACTTGTGCTTAGATCTTGATTATCCGTGTACCAGACCCTGCTTTGACCCCGACGATCCTGATTTCTCTACTCCCGACTTGGCTTGTTCCCGATTATCCCACGATTGACCCATTTTCAATGTCTTGGCTGAAGGAAGGAGATGCTCACCCCAGAGTTGACAGTAGAGGGTCCTGTACATCGTATCTTCTATGTGGTGAAGGTGTATTGTGCCCTGTGCAGAAAACACCACTTAAAGTGGACCTACCACCAGAAATCTATGTTTTTATGAATGGCACTAGAAGTGCCGATAATAGGAAGGAATGCAGTAAAAAAAAACCTCAAAAACGTTCCTGTAATGAGCAATTTAACAAGATTACCACACAGCTCCCCTCACTTCCTGGTTCGCTGAAGGAAACACATGAAACTGGGGGTGCAATATCGCGGGTGGCCACTGGGGGCGTTCAGTGATCTTCTATGGAAATTTTCTAAGCAGATCACTGCTTCCTGTGACGTCCTGCCGATTTCTGCCGACAATGAACCTGGAAGTGACAAGAGCTGCCGGATTATTTTCTTAAATTGCTTTACATATACATTACATATACGCTTAGTGGGGGTCCCGACGTAGTCGAGTATGTTGAGCCTCTGCACCGGCGGATGTGTAAACAGAGCCTCCACCGGCAAGCAATGTCAATGTGCTGTTGGGACGCCCGCTAAGCTTATACGCTTAGTAGAGGGGTCCCGGCGTTTAATGGAAACAAAGCCTTAGGCAGGATTCCTCCTCCCTTAAACACAGTTGATTTAATGGCAAAGAACACGATTTTGGTGTCATCTTACCACAACACTCTCACCCAGTACTCCTCTGGATCATTCAGATGCTTATTGACAGACTGCAGATGGGACTGTACATGTGATGTATTAAGTACAGGAGACCTTGAGGGTGATGTGAGATTTGTCCTTCACAGCGTAATGTGTTACCAATCGTGTTCTTGGTGACTCTGGTCCAGGCTCCCTGAAATCATTGCCAAGGCCTTCATGTGTAGTTCTTCTTCTTTCTCACCTGTTCTCATGATCAACTCCACGAGGTGAGATCTTCCAAAGCGCCCCAGACAGAGGGACAGTGACGGTTATTTCTCGTTTCTTAAATGTTTTAATTATTCCTGCAACTATTGTCACCTTCTCACCAAGCTGCTTGGCGATGGTCATGCAGCCCTGTCCAGCCTTGTGTAGGTCTCCAGTCTTTTCCCTTGGACAGCTCTTTGGTCTTGGCTATGGTAGGTAGTTCTGTGGTCAGATGACCTCTATACAGGCTCTGTAACAGGGAGGGAATAATAGCTCTCGCATCCCATATGCCCCCCATACACCTTACAATCTTTCCATACAATTTGTACATACAATATACCTTTCAGTCACTATGTATTTTATCAGGGCGGACCTGGCACTACATAGCAGTGATATATACCTTCCAATCACTATGTATTC
>CM070039.1:77818279-77828689 GCA_036250615.1 Ptychadena robeensis
GATATTACTATAGCTGTGTAATCACTGCTAAAGGTTGTGCGCAACTACCCATCATCTTTCGATAGCTGGGGAAGCAGCTGTGAGTGCAAGGAGCCACAATGGAGATCTTGGCTGCTCTACTCCCTTCAAGAAGGTGGGCTGGTGGGGGGTTGCAAGGAAGGACCAGAACAAAAAGCTTTGGTGGAGATCCTGGAGAGCCACCTACCGGGGCTGATGAGAGAGCAAAGTGCCTACATGTTGGAAAGAAGAGAGAGCAGTCAATATCATGTCTGAGGAAGCAGCTGTGAGAGCAATGAGTCACAATGGAGATCTTGGCTGCTTTCCTCCTTTGCAGCAGGTGGGCTGGTAGGGAGTTACAAGTAGGGAGGTGAACTCAAGAAGCCTCAGTGGAGATCCCCCTACCGGGGCTGATGAGGGAGCAAAGAACCACAGTGCATATATTTTGGAAAGAAGAGAGAGCAGCCAAGATCACGGCGATCAGGTGGAGCCACAATTGAGATCTTGCCTGCTCTACTCCCTTCCAGAAGGTGGGCTGGTGGGGGTTGCAAGGAGGGATGAGAACAAGAAGCCTCAGTGGAGATCCACCTACGGGCTGATGAGAGAGCAAAAACCAAAGAATACATGTTGGAAAGAAGAGAGAGCAGCCAAGATAGTCACTGGGAAAGCAGCTGTGAGAGCAAGGAGCCACAATGGAGATATTGGTTGCTCTCCTGTGAGAAGGTGGGCATGTAGAGAGTTTCAAGGAGGGAGGAGAACAAGAAGCCTCAGTGGAGATCAATGAGATCCGCTGCAGATGCTTGATGAGGGAGCACAGAGCCAAAAAAGCATACATGCTGGAAAGAAGAGAGAGCAACCAAGATCATAGCTGGGGGAGCAAATGTGAGAGCAAGGAGCCACAATGGAGATCTTGGCTGCTTTCCTCTCTTCTAGCAGGTGGGCAGGTGGGGGGTTGCAAGGAGGGACAAGAACAAGAAGCCTCAGTGGAGATCCATCGACCAGGAACAAAGAGCCAAATGGTAGATTGTGACTGTTTTCTCTTTCTTCCAGATCCTGGGAGATATCCGGTATGTCTCTTATTACCCAACCGCCTCCCCGCTGGCCGGAAAATCATTAGCCAGAAAAGGTTGCTGACGGGTTGGCAATAGGCTTTGGAAAACAATGCTGATGGCCACAACAACTGCAGTGTTTACCAGAAAGTGGTAACTCTGCTTTATGTTGAGGAGCGGTGCAGAACGGTTACCACCCCAGCAAAAGAAGCTGCATTAGGTGAAGCTTTTACCTTGCGGTAGGCACAGCTCTGTGAAGGGGGTGAGTGGGTTAGATTGGGGTATTCTAGAGAAGAGAAGGGGAATGTGTGGATTTTGTCCTTTATCAAGTGACACCCCCCCCCCCTCCCCAATCTTTAATTCTAAAGCCCCATCATTGGAAACATAGGCCGCAAATACACGCAGGACAGGAAAAGTAACTTGCAGAGACGTGAAATGAAATTATAAACTCAGTATAACTCATATGACTTAATAGTTTTACTTTCAATGAGGACGATTCCTCCCCTGGTACCTATGAAAACATAAAGTATGTTAAAAACTATTAATCATCCCCCTCCTCCTTCTTTTATTACAACCTCACTCAAAAATTAACAGTATGCAAATGATCACCAAAATTAACAGCTTGAACATCTACCAAGGGGAATGGATGAATATTTACTCTGTTTAATAATGCTGCTTAGTGATTCACATAACAGCCGTGTTTACATTTAATCTCATTAGAACATCTTGCATGAAAGCACCGCGGGGCAGAGACCCTGTACAGGCCGAGATCCCGACTCAAGTTAACTTTACAAAAGAGCTAAGGTACGGTATATACTTGAGTATAAGCCAACCCGAATATAAGCAGAGGTACCTAATTTTATCTACAAAAACCTAGAAACTTTATTGACTCGAGTATAAGCCTATAATATCCTTTAGATCTACCAACAACTATGTAGTGCCGGGTCCTCTGCGACTGAACTCAGGTAGACTTGATGGTTTAGAAAGTCCCTCATATTACATGGTTTTGGTAAAACAAAAGGAGATCTAAAGGAAATCTGAAAGAGGAATCTAAAGGTGTATGGGTACCCTAAGCTTTATGCATGGTGGAAGATGAAATGGTGAGTTACTAGATTGTATATGTGTGTGTATGTATGTGCCTTACTGTGTGTCTTTCTGTGTATGTTGTATGTATGTAAGTGTGGGGCAGAAGTAGAGGGTTACAGTCATCTCTACCAGAGAGCTCCGCTCTCAAGATATCATCTGTGCTGAGGAACTGCATTCCATATGTAAGTCGACTGTTGTGTGTTTCTGTGCCTTATATAAGTAAGCCCCCATACACCTTACAATCTTACCATACAATTTCTGTACAATCAACTTTAGTTCTACCAAAACCATGTAATATGAGGAGCTTTCTAAACCTGCCAATCACTATGTATTCTATCAGGTAGGACCCGGCACTACAAAGTTGTTGGTAGATCATGTATGGAGTGATCTAAAGGTGTATGGGGGACTTTAGTACAGTGAGATCATACAATAATGGTTCTTTATCACAAAACATACAACTGTTGCACAACCTTAGCATTACTGTCTTGTGTTGCCTGAACCCGTGACCCAATCATCTCGTCCAACCATTCTTCATGGAAACTAATTTCACTGCCAAATTCTCCATCCACAAAGTGATGATGGTAGACATTACAACTGTAGACCTTTAACACTGTCTATGTATATTGTGTTGGTATTTCTCACCCAGCAACAGGGGGCAGAAGGAGAAGATAATTTTTTCAACCTGCCCAACATTTTAGTTTTTTCTACAGAGTATATCCCTCCTTGTGTCTCTTTTGATGGACTATACAAACTAACAATGCAAACCAAAACAAAGTAAACCTTTAACCACATTGGCTGTTATCTCGAGTGTGACTTGGTGTAAACTACCAATTCAAAAACCACATTCTGGGTAGCTCCAGTGATGCCAACCGGAGAACACTTCTGCCTAGGGACGTCCTAGGAAACATATGCCTGTCAGATAATTAGCGTGGACAGCCCCATGTCCCTGACATCTTCAATGACACCGGTGACATAGGTGGGCTGAACTCCTGACCCCTCCCTAGTAGTTCCTTGATTAACCATGTCTCTGCACTTCCTCCTTGCCAGAATATTGTGCTCTATACCGATATCTCGCTCTGCTGCTTTTGCTTATCTGTTCCTTCATTATTATCTTCCATGTATTTACCCTTGGCTACTGATTACTGGACTACCCTTCATCTTGCCCCCTTTGTATCTGATACATTTGGCTTTTTGACCTACGATTGTTACTGGACTACGCTTCTGATTACTCCCTTGGATTACCACTGTTGATCCTGCTAGGACCTGTATCTCTGTTTCAGCACCAGGGTTCCAAGCCTGAACCTAGATCATTACACAGGTTTCCAAACTGGGGGGGGGGGGCGCAAATATATTCCTGGGGAGCACTGGCCCTTATTCTTAACTTGTGTTTGTATAGGGAGGGGGGCTGATAATGTTTCTAAATAGAAAAACATTTCTATACACCCTACAAGGAAAGCTTGGGAACCACTGACCTAGGCAAAGGGTCTAAAATACTCATCCTCCATTACCCTGGGGAGATGCAGCATGGAAGCAAAATGTAAACAAAGTAAAAAATGTTTATACCCTTTTGGCACTGAAAACCATCCAATATCAGACCACCAGGGGGGATTAAAGAACAATGTTGAACGTTTCAACTTACCTTCCAAAGGACAAAATCTCATGACCTTCTCCGGCATCAGTTTTCCTTGCTTATGTTGACAATAGACTTCGGCAATCTCCTGCCGGCACTGTTTGGACTTAGCCCGTGAAAGTGCCGATATTGCTTCTTTCCCTGTGATCTCACATTTTGGGGGTAGCTCATACTTAATTTCCGGCGAGCTACTCCCAGTCTTCTTCGCGTGGTGCAGTTTAGAACTCCGGTATCCATCTTTGAGGCTGTTACCGGTGAGGTTCTTCGAAGGGTTACCCCCATAGTGTAATACTTCATTGGAATTTTTACCCAGCAATGAATTCTCTTTGACTTTCTCTTCAAGCGCTAGCTTCCTTTTCAAATGTTCTTTCTGTTTGCTAAGAGTCTTTTTCCCCAGCTCCGTCTGGTGCTTATGCCTTTGAGTCCTTGGAGCAAAGTTGCTATTATCAATATTTTCAAAGTCTTTCGGAACAGAATTTTCATTATTGCTGTCGGTCCTCATTTTCTCCTTTGGACGGTGAGAAAAATATCCATCCTGCAGAGAGAAGAAATGAGAGATTTAGTAAAGGGGACCCAGCGTACACGTATGTTTTTTCAATATTGTCCAGGCTATTGCCATGAATCTGAGGAGACCGCTGTGCCGGAAAAAATTAACCATCCCTCGAGTGCATAGCAGTAAAACTCTTTACACACAATATATACAATGTTTTTCTTTAAAAAGATTGAGTTAAAATTGTTAACCAAAACTGAGAGGGTGGCCATACATTACACATTTTCAATAGATTCTGCTTTAGGTTCAATAAAAAACAGAGAAACCAAATAAAAATAAGTGCAAGATCAATAATTGATCAACATATATTCTTTGCCAATTGAGTATGGAGGGCTCCCTAAAGACACCAGTCAAATGTCTCTCACTTGAACTCTAGGGCAGTGGTTCCCATCCTGGGGTCCTAAGGTTTTCAGTGGGGGGAGCACTAAAAGTGGCATTGGAGGGGGTGACACATTGTGCTCTCCTCCACCCTCTCTGTAAGCTGTATACACATGTTTAGTTTCAGACAGAGCATCAAGATGGCCCCAAAATATCTAGAAAAGACAGATGGAAGAAAGAGAAGGTCAAGAAAACATCACAACTACAAAGAAGAAGGATGTGGTGAAGAAATATGAGAGTGGTGATCATGTGACCGATCTCACTATTAAGTCCAGCTTGTCATAATGGACCATCTCACCAATCTAAAAATGTCTACAGACTCTTCCAAGGAGAGAAAGAAATGACACCCCCAGATTCTTATGGAAGGGGACTCTTCTTCCCATTAATAACCACTTTCCATTTCATCCTCTGTTCCTGAAAGACCAACATGTCACCACGAATGGCGATTACAGATGTGTATTCCTGGTCGGCTCGGCACATTTTACGTTTTGGTGAGAACACCAGACAGAATTATTGGTGTTTCTGGTAAAATACACATATACAATGATTTGTTATTATGAGATTGTGAGGTAAGGGGGGATTTGGGAGGTTCAGAACACGTGTCTGAACATTAGTGTTGAGCTTGAATACTTGAATTTCGAATATATTCTGCGAATATCGGCTATTCGAGAATTTGCAAATTTTGTGAATATGGCGGCGGATATTCACAATTTCGAATATTCCCATTGGGATGCATGGATTGCGAATATATATTCGCAATGCGAAAATAAATAGCACATGTGACCATTCATTTTAAAGGTAATTACAAGGCGATTATTAGTGTGAATCTAGAATATTCGCGAATAATAGAATCGAATATTAGTATAATTATTTGCGAAATATCGCGAATTCGAATATTGCCTATGCCGCTTATCACTACTGAACATATGGGTATATGGGAAAATTAGTCTTGACCTGCAACCAACTTCACTTACAACCAACTCTTGTGGAACAAGTGTGAAAGTCAAGAGTCTACGGTATAATGGATTTTTGAACTGTAAAGTAGGGTACAGACGGCTCAATATTTGAGCCATAAGATGTTCCCTGCAGCAGCGTGATGATGTCATCACACTGCTGACAGATATCGGCGGAGCTGGGGAGACTTTCTCCAGCTCAGCCGATGCTTTGCCTGGAGACCCGTGGCTTCCATGCAAAGCAACGGACATCGGCCAAGATTAAAGCGCATTGATTGATTGATCGCGCTCGAAAACTGGGATGGCCGCATATGATATGGGCCAGATAGATGGCCATGAGCGCGCACCGCGCATCGATCTGCCCCATTTCTTCATGTGTGTACCCTGCTTTAATGTAAAGTGCTTAAGGCTGTCTATACATGGGTCGGTACCCGCTCGATCGATGACCGATCGATCCTAAATGATTGCCACAAACATGCACAAAAAATCTACCCTTGTATGGCCAACTTTATTTCACAAAAAATGATGCCAGCATTACGTAGCTCTGGTTCTTTCCTTGGAGGGCCCCCCTTTTCGAAACATTGTCAAGCCCCCCTCCCCATTGAAACACAATTTCAGAATGAGGTCCTGTGCCCCCCCCCTGGAATACTTTTGTGCCCCCCCAGAGGGGTCCGCCCCCCAGTTTGGGAACCACTGACGTAGCTCATCATTGAATGAATATAGATAATGTTATTAAAGCCCCTCATACACCTTTAGATTCCTCCATACAATTTCCATCAGATCTACCAACAACTATGTAGTATAGTGACCTCCCTGATAGAATACATAGTGATTGGAAGGTGTAGAAAGGTCCTCATATTACATGGTTTTGGTAGAAGAAAAGTTGATTGTACAGAAATTGCATGGTAATTGTATGTGGTGTATGGGAAGCTTTAATCTGTGATAAAAAAAAGTTCTTCTCTACAAGACAGTCAACACAACTTCCCCAAATATAATTAGCGTCTCTGCTGAGTTAACTTGTTTATAACGAACTTTCAAAGCGCTGCTTACAGGCATCAGGAAATAAAAGTGAATTATTTAAAAGCGAGAGTGAGAAGAAAAAAAACACCTATATTTGCCGAACAATCCAAACAGCAAAATGACTTACTGTTACAAAACTTTTAATTAGTTTTAAAATAAAATAAAATAAAAAAATAAAAAAGAGAGAAGCTTGCCTCTGGTTAAATTGAACATTTTTTTTTTGGCAGCGAAATTAATCTCTGTAATTATTTTACGTCGGCAATCCTATATTGAAGGTCTGTTGTGCTGCAGAGGTTAAGAGTAATTCTACGAAATGAATCCTCACTCGTGGGCTAAAAATGGAACAATTCTCGGATAAAAGAAAAACGTCCTTGTTATTCCGGAAAAAAAAAATCTTCTATCTGCTTCTGAAACCGAATCTCCTTTAGGCCGCAGTACGGTTGTTGCGCATAAAACCGCATATATAACAATAGCATTAAGTAATTAGACGGACAATGTCCTGGGGAAGGGAAAGCTAAATATATGCATTGTTGACTTTTAATGGTCAAACTGGATAAACAAAATATAATAGATTATAAAGAGATATGGAATGCTACTGGGATTTTACTACAGTTCCTGTACAGTACTAAAATATACCACAGGTCTGGCATGAGCCCCATGCCAGACGCAGTATGACCTCTTAACTTGGCCTCTCTTTTGTTGGTCTGTTATGGTGTCCATCCGCAGTTCAATTTTTATAGATTTGAGCGCAAACGAGCAATGTGAGCGCTCACAGTGCTTGAATCTATAATCTATATTTCTTCGTGTGGGATTCTTCAAGTGGGATCAACCAATTTCGCTCGAAGACAGGTAAGGGACATGTACGTAAATCCTGCTTAAATGTTATTGGACAGGAATTGGGCACCTTAAATGGTGCGTCTAATCTACAGGCGCCATAGCGCAACATGCTGACGTCATGGAACGAGTCAACTGTCGAGCGTCGTGGGTATGTGGTTATATCCTATGAATATCACTATACAGGATAAAGTATCTGTACATGTGACTGTAAAACAGTGGTTCCCAAACTTTCTAACCCTACCTTCAACCCCCCATACATGTATAGATTGTGACCCGATGTCATCACGCGTGGTCAATTGGCCGAAACATCAGCCCGAGCACTGTCCGTGGGGTCTGGCCTAGGTCAGCCTAGCACGAAGGGAGAGTGATGGGAGCTGCTAGCACCTCCCCTCCCCCCCCTCACAGGGAGAGAAGCAGGACACAGCTGCAGAGCTGAGGAGACATACCCATACTTTAGATGGGGACACTGTTTCCCCGTCTTTAGTATCAGACCGATCTAAGAATTACAGACCTGTCTGTAATGGCTTAGATCAATTTGGCTGGTGATTTAAGCTAGCCACACACGGTTCAATTTTGGTTCAATCGATGCTCGATTAGATCGAGGAATTCAATAGTCAAATTGAAAATCGATCTTAATCGCATCAACATACACCCCACATTGAGTTTGCGATTGTGGTGAGATTTCGATTCCAAAATATTACTAAAATCGTGGATTTTGGTCTGGAAACGATTGAAGTTCAGATTGAAGTGGTCTATGTTATTATATCGAATCTAATCGATCCAGGAGAAACACCACAAACATCGATGATTATAAAACGATTTTGGAACAATCGACGATGATTTTCCAACATGTCCGATTAAAATTTGATAAATTTTTCTGCCTTCATCGAACAATTATTGGCGATCGTACCATGTGGGCATTTCTCGATTTTCGCTCAATCGATGAAAAAATTAATCTTATCGAGCATCGATTGAACCAAAATCGAACCGTGTGTGGCTAACTTTAGGCTCTTTAAGCTTAAGATCGGCACCCGATTTTTCGGCCGGCTGCGGTTGGTCAGCTGAAAAATGTGTATGGGGGGCTTTAGTAATTGACCTACTTTAGTGAAACGGCAAACATTCTCATGTGTTCATCGAATGGTAAGGTAGTACAGACAGTCAAGAGTCATTCAACCAAGAAACACAGACTGCACTTCAGCCTATTTCATGTCAGCTGCTAAAACCTTGGATCACTTGGCTCGTAACCAACCTTCCACGTATGTCACTTACCATAAACCATCCAGAATTCAATTCCATGCAGACGGTGCAAACAACAAATCAACAACACGTCTAATGTTCTTATCTGGGTTGATGAGAAAACACTAGGCCTCTCCTCAGTTAAACATAAATAACATCGGGATTAACTTGTCTCTTCATTATAAAGCCACAGGGATTTGAATTACCAAGTGGTATGGTTCTCTTCTTTTATTACTGGATTAGCCAGGCACTCTAGGCTGCTCCTTTAAGCAGCTTCCCTACTTAACGTTGGCTGGAACCAACAAGACCCCACAGAGAGCTTAGACAACATATGGTCAATATGTAATCTGCGTCTGCAATCAACAGCGACGTGGCAGAGACTTGACAACGTGAAAGAATCCGCGAGGAATACGATGACACACATCGAGTTCAGTGAAAGCTGTTGAGCGCATGAATGAAGAGTGTAAAGTGATAACGCGGCTTGGGTCGCCATTCTTACGTGCTCAGTTAATTTGGATGTATTATGGCAGTGGTTCCCAAACTGGGGGGCGCGAAGGTACTCCAGGGGGGCACTGGCCCTTATTCTTAACCTGTGTTTGAATAGGGAGGGGGGGTCGATAATGTTCCTAAATAGAAAAGGGGGGCCCTGCAAGAAAAGTTTGGGAACCACTGTATTAAGGGAGGAATGTAATTACGACAGCAAAAGAGCAATTGATGGAAAAGTACTGGATTATGGACGTAAAAATAAAAAAAACAGAACGCCCGTCTTCATACAAATAGCGGCTAAATTGAGAGATATTGGCAAACTTAAGAGATAACAAGTCATGTGTCACTAGTAGTTTTTGATTTCCTTACCCCAACGCCCCATTAGTATGTTATTGGGATAAAAGACAACAATCTCCTGTATGAGGTAGAGCGCCGTCACATATCACATATCACATATGTACTCGAGCATAAGCCGAGATGCCTTATGTTAGCAACAGCAATGAGAAAGGTTAATGATTCAAGAATAAAGGTAGGCCTACTTGGGCTGATTGACCGTTGTGCATGGTCCCGCCTATTGGACCGAGGCCACTAGGCTGTAAAAAGGGGTTGCGCCCACCTGGCGAGATCGACCAGGAATTTCCCGCACATCGGATCGCACGGTGATCCAACATGTTGGTAGATTCTGGTCCGATCCCCAGTGCCCATCTGAAGCAGCACTGTCTATTCAAAGTAATGGGGCTATGATGTATGTAATGGGGCTATAATTCTATGTACACACAGGCGCGTCACAGCAAAATATGTTATACCGAAATCTTATTTGCACAATGCAGCACTGACGCATGTCTGATGAAAAGCATGTCCATTGGAGATATATGGGCCCGTCTTGTTGACATGCACATATCCCCGCATTGACCGTGCGATTGCCCATTGGTTTTTACCGATCATCCAAACCCTCTATGGACGTGTTTCCAATGTCCCTTCCATGCAAGTTGAATGCTGGTGTGATGCGCCAGGGTTAATATTTCCGTATACTATCATGGGGTGCGTTTCGGACATGTTCTAAAGATGTGTGTTTGACACAAAAAAAAAACCGACTGTGGAGACATAGCCGAAGACCCATGATAGTCTATGGAAGTGGTTCCCAAACTTTCCTTGCAGGGCCCCCCTTTTTTATGTAGGAACATTATT
>CM070039.1:77832770-77851056 GCA_036250615.1 Ptychadena robeensis
GGCTCACTCAGGGCGCTGATCTCCCTAGGACCACCCCTATATATATATATCCCTTATTAATCCCTTAGGGCACATAAGGTTGCACCTTATATAACAACAGGTTTAGCCAAGTGCCATAAATACTTGAGTATAAGTCTAAGGTTTACCCCACCCTAGGTTTATACTCAAGTCATTCAGTCTCTCCTAACAGTATATTAGATTGTAAATGCCTCGCTAACATATTTTTAGAAAATCGAATTGGCAAGTATAAGAACGGCAGTGCCAAATATACAATCCTAACACCTCCAGAATCTATTTATTTTTCTTGGAGCCCTCTGCAAAGCACGTGAGAAAGTGAAATGCATAATTAACAGGCGTAAATTAAGCGGCCGCCGAAGGAAGTCGCATTCATAAATAAGAAACATGATTAAACTAAATCCAAACATCTGTGTCGCCCACCGACACCAAATCACCTTCTTTTAAGAGCAGCTTATTATATATTATATTATAGAAAACGATTGAGAGGTTCATTGGCGTCTGTGGACAGCACATGATTGGCGGCATTTAGGAGGCTTCAATGCTGTGCGGGTTTATATTCCTTAGTTAAAACAGATATACATCAAAATCTAAAAGATTTATATATAAAGTTAAAGTTTGACTCTGAGCTGGTATGATGGTGAAGTAGCACTCCACAATCCTAAAATGATATACTTGCCTGCTGTTTCCTGGAATCATATGAGAGATTCCATCTATATCTGCAATACCGTGAGTGGCCATTGGGGGGCTCCATATAATGGTTTTCTATGGAGAAAATCATCTATGTCAATTTTAATGGAGAGCTGAGATCAGGTAGTTTCCTGGCTGTCTCTGCTCTCAGAAATGCCGGAGCTTCTGCCCCACTGCCTCATCAGAGGAGGGGCTGCGAGGGACATAATTCACTAAAGCAGGGTACAGATGGCCATCTGATCTACCATGCAGCAGCGTGATGACGGCGGGGCTGGGGAGACAGCTCTGCTCTCCCCAGCTCAGCCGAAGCTTTGCCTGGAGACCAGCAGTGCTAAGCATCGGCCGTATTTACGGTCATGTCCGAGATGGCTGTTTTGTGGGATTGATTGATCCCGCTCGAAAACAGTGATGGCCGCATATTATACAGGCCAGATAGATGGGAGTGAGCGTGCACGATCTGGCCCATATCTGCAGGTTTGTACCCTGCTTAATACAGGTAGGTGTTCTTTTGTTACACATTTTGCCCTATTATTGGCACTTATAGTTCTTAGGCTATGTCTCCACTGCGTTGAGTGATTCATCAGGACCCCCTGCATTAAGCGGGAGCAGAGCACATACACATGACCTGCCCGGCAGGTCCTCTGTTCACATGGCGTTGAGCTGATCCGCCGATGCCGGGGTTAGCGTAGTGCAGTACATAAACTCCATGGCCGGAAGATCGTCAGAGCTCCATGAGAACAGCTAGTTCGGTAGGAGGGTATGTGAATCATTCAGTCAGGACCCCCACCAAGCCGAGAACACAGTGGAAACATACCCTAATACTGCAAAGAGGGGTATCTGGTGGTAGGTCTGCTTTTAGGGGTCTATCCACTAGACATTGTTTGCACATGCAGTGCCACTTTATTGCGGTTCTCTGCTTTATGAAAAATGCAAAGGCCAAATATTATAACACAAAGGGCCAGATGTGACCCCAGGGCCGGAATTTGACACGCCTAGCTTGGAACAATGAAAATGAGATCCTTATTAACCCTAGCGTTTGAGACAAGCCCAGCTCTTCCAGAGTTAGGGCTATGTTTCCATTATACATCGGGATCCCTCCGCTAAGCGTATTGCTTGGCGGGGATCCCGACGTAGCACATAGACATTGTTTGCACATCCGCCGATGCAGAGGCTCAATGTACTCGACTACGTTCAGCCTTACATCGGCGGAACGGCATGGCGCAGTGAAGACCGTGCATCCGCTGAGCAGGTAAGTCTATGTGCTACGTCGGGACCTCCTGCCAAGCAATACGCTTAGCGGAGGGGTCCCGACGTATAATGGAAACATAACCTTTACAAAACAAACTCTGCCCGAGCTGAGATCATCTATATCCGATATCCTCGGCGAGCGATTCTCTATCGTGGCAGATTCTTTGGCGTCATCAGTGATGCCGAAGGGGCAGGGCGCACTATAGACCGCTATTATAATGATGATCGATGACACTGGCAATGTGTAGAGAGGAGAGCGGGAAAAGCAAGTACTGCAATCGCCCGGGCATGATACGGTGCGGTACGGGCTGAGCACTAGGGAGGTCAAGGTCTGTCATTGTGATAAGGGAGGATATAGGCCAAACCTCTGATTTCTTGGGATGCATTGAGTAACACCACCACAGGTCTGCTATGTCCTGCCAGAAGGAGATCTTTCAATGTTCATCCTCTTACTATGAGTATCTGCCAGGAAAAGCTGGAATTCCAAGAATTTTTTGTGATAACATTTCTATGAATTCCATCGGCTGATATCTTATTCCATTTTAATGAAATTCTCAAACTATATTAAATTCACCGGACCTAAAAGCCAGACATCTTCCTCACTTCCAACCGGAACGTGACGTATGGCCATGGTTTGTGACCATGTTGTGATATATGCAATTGCTTATCAGTCTTCCATTTCTTTGTCACCACAGCGATACACTGGGAAACTGCTGAATTATTACTACAAAGCCCCCCCATACACACTTAGATTTTATTGCCGACCGATCGCCGATCGGTCAGCCAAAAAATTGGATGCCGATCTTAAGCTTAAAGAGCTTAAATCAGCAGCCAAATCGATCTAAGCCATTATGGACATGTCTGTAATTCTTCGGATCGGTCTGATACTTTGGATGAGGACACAGTGTCCCCAAGCTCCGAGGGACTTCACATCGTTCAGGTTGAGGAATCTCTGCACAGGCTGCCTCCTGCTTCTCTCCCTGTGAGGGGGGGAGGGGAGGTGCTACTCTCTCTTCGTGCTGACACACAGCACAGCCAGCAGCTGTCTGCCGGGTCTGCCGACCCAACGGAAAGCGCTGGCACGCAAAGGGTGCCCGGGCCGATCGTGACCAGATGTTTTGGTCGATTGACCGCGCATGATGACTTCATCACGCATGGTCGATCAGCCAAAACATCGGGTCATAATCTATACGTGTATGGGGGGCTTAAGTGCATTACCCTCCCCTCTCCAAAATAGGGGGAAAATATGTGTGCGTCTAATAGATTCATGGCGCAACTGCCAAAAGACTATTCAACCATGGCTCGGGTTGTTGAAATCCACCGGTGGGTGGTCTGCCTCCTGTAACCCAAACTCAGCTTGTGATTTATAGCATGGAGCTTGGGGAAGCCCAATGAAAGATCCGATCAGCCCGTCCTAAGATCCACCCACAGAGCAGCCTGCATTTCTCTGCTGGCTGCTCAGCAATCATTTCCTCCTGTAGATGTAAAAGTAAATGGGAAAGACAAAAAAAAATGAACCCCAAAAAATACACCATGTCATATTTTTATACACACACCAGCATAGAGCACTGGCTCACGTTCATGACCCGGACTGTGTTGCCGAGTTGTATCATACCCGTGCCCATACTGTGAGTAGACGCTGGATTTAGCCTGCTTGCATTGGAGAAAATGATCATTAAGCATCCAGCAGAAATGTTATTATATCACCTGCAGCACTGTAGTGTGGGTGGTAGCCCCAGTGATGTGTGAATATCACATACCATGATGTGAGATCCCATCTAGGCGAGATGTGTTAACCTCAGTCAATTTCAAATACTGTAACTTAAAAATAGAAAGAACGCTAAAGCGTCTACCACACAGGAATGTACTAATCGGAGACCTTACTAAGAGTGGCACCATCTGTTTTCAGTGGTAAAGGCACTCCATATTAAGTAAAACCATTATACAGATACATTGGCCTTATGATGTTTTACCAATACAAAGCACACAAGGCAAATGCAATTGTTTGCAGCAAATGCAGTCACTGCTATGCAGGAGCGGGTCTAGCATTTGGGACGCCCTATGCAAAATTGGTGCCTGGGGCCCCCTGTCGACCAGAGGGGGTTGTGCTACCAGAAAAGTTATTGAGGCGGGGGGTGCTTGTCGCGCATGCATATTCCAAGGCCCAAGCACTGCTAAATAATAGGAAGATTTGGGTTGGCTCACTCATGTGCAATCATCATTTTGAGAAATCCCATGTACTTTGAGGTTTATAGAAGAACATCTGGGTTGAATGTGGAGATGGCAAGGTTGATGCAACATTTTAAAATTTAAGTGTATTGTCACAGATTCCAAAGACTCAAGAGGATCTTTGCCAATTTTAACCATGAATTGTCTGTTTTTTCCCCACATTTCTTCCCTTGTCCTTAAAGCTAGCCATACACGTGTCGGATTCCATGGCCAATTGATCACTCACCCGATCGATTCCGGTGATCTCAGCGGGAATCGGAGCTCCGATCAATCAGCCAATTAAGAGTATCCGATCGCTGCATACCACCTTGTCCCACAGATTCCTGGACGATTCCGTGTCCGATCACTTACTTCCCAAATGGCAACTCCCCCTGATCTGGGCAGAATCGGATCAGAAAGACCAACATGTTGGTTCTCTGTCGGATCCGATTCTGAGCCCCCGATCAATCGGATGCGAACGATCAGACAAGGTGGGCTGCACGCGATTCCGGCACGATCGTTTCGCGTGCACGCGCCGGGAATCGATCGTGCCGGAATCCGGTGGGAATCCGACACGTGTATGGGGGCCTTAAAAGAACTTGATAGTTCCACATAAGTTCTTCCTCTGCTATCTGCAAGCAGAACACTGTTGCCTTGTAAAGTGCTCTTCCTTCTATCCCTATTTAAGGAAGCTTCAGGCAACTGAAAGTTGTCTGTTAAAAAAGGTCTTAATGTCTGTACTCTAATGTTCCTGCTCTATATGTTTTGGGATAACCTGGCTTCTGACCCTATGATTTTCTACAGACTGCCTTTGCCTCACACCTTGGTACCTCAACTTGAGAACTGTCTGTCAGCTGCTCTCTGCACGGGTGCATCTGGGGGCTACAACCTGGAAACTGTTACAGTAAAGTCCAACACTACTTGCAGAGTACTTTGGTGAACACCAGGTGGTTCCTTAAGCCCCCCATACACCTTTAGATCGCTCCATACAATTTGCTTTAGATCTACCAACAGCTATGTATTGCCAGGTGCTCCCTGATAGAATACATAGTGATTGGAAGGTATATATCACTGCTATGTAGTGCTGGGTCCTCCCTGATAGAATACATAGTGATTGGAAGGTATATATCACTGCTATGTAGTGCCAGGTCCTCCCTGATAGAATACATAGTGATTGGAAGTTATATATCACTGCTATGTAGTGCTGGGTCCTACCTGATAGAATACATAGTGATTGGAAGGTATATATCACTGCTATGTGGTGCCGGGTCCTCCCTGATAGAATACATAGTGACTGGAAGGTATAGATCACTGCTATGTAGTGCTGGGTCCTCCCTGATAGAATACATAGTGATTAGAAGGTATATATCACTGCTATGTAGTGTCAGGTCCTCCCTGATAGAATACATAGTGATTAGAAGGTATATATCACTGCTATGTAGTGCTGGATCCTCCCTGATAGAAAACAGTGATTGGAAGGTATAGATTACTGCTATGTAGTGCTGGGTCCTCCCTGATAGAATATATAGTGATTGGAAGATATATATCACTGCTTTGTAGTGCCTGGTCTTCCCTGAATACATAGTGATTGGAAGGATTAGAAAGCTCCTCATATTACATGGTGTTGGTAGAAGAAAAGTTTATTGTACAGAAATTGTATGGTAAGATTGTAAGGTGTATGAGGGCTTCAGATTGCATCTTCGACAACTATGCCCATCATATCATCAGTGTTACAAAGCTTGCTTCTCTAATGACTTAAGCTAACGGTATCACTTGAACTCCAAACTCTCCATAAATTAAGTTGAAAGTTAAGTCAAAACTTCCACTTCAAGAATTCTGACTTGACTTTGAACTTAATTTATTCAAAAACTACCTATGCTAAAGCCATACTTTATTTTTGTAATGTTCCCAAAAAGTTTGACTTGACTTTGAACTTAAATCCTTCTCTACATCCCTAGCAATATTTTTATGGATGATATCATGTTCAGGGGCTTTGCAATTCCCGAATTTGTTTTAAAGCTATTCACGTAGATGAGGCTTCACAGTAAATCAAGACCACTCCAGCTGCCCGGGCCTGTGACTGATGGCATAAAACTGTGCAAGGCTTTACTCCCAGAGTGTAAAGTATTTGCATTTATAAAACCTCATTTTGAATCGGCCGGACTAAAAATAGTTCCGGGGGAATTTATGGGGAACGTATTTTTCTATTACCGTTATTATTATTTCTCTGTAGACTAATCTTGTGAAGTGAATTTGGCAGAAGCCGCGCTATGACTTCCTGCCGAGGTCTCTGCTGGAGATTTTTCTGCGCGTGATTTAATGAGCTTGTGTATGACCATGGAAACTTATACATCAAACCGCCAGGTACATTACGTACGTTACATCTAAAGGTAACTTTAAGGATAATAAAACCTTTAGAAGGTAGAAACATGTCCAAAAATAACGAGTGACATGCAGACGAAGACATTTTCCATAATGTATCGTCACAGCCAAAAAGCAGGAATAAAGCGCCCACTAATGAAAAAATGTAATGATGTCAGGGTAATGAACAATTGAGGTGGCTATAAAAAGTATACACACCCCTGGAAAAATGTCAGGTTCCTCTGCTGTACAAAAATAAGACAAAGAAAGATCATTTCAGAACCACATCACCAAAAGAACACCATACCCACAGTGAAGCATGATGGTGGCAGCATCATGCTTTGCGGCTGTTTTTCTTCAGCTGGAACTGGGGCTTTAGTTTAGATAGAGGGAATTATGAACAGTCCCCAATACCAGTCAATATTGGCACAAAACCTTCAAGAGTAGATTGTATTTTGCTTAAAATTCTCACCCTCCCTCCGCTCCTGTCCATGTGGGCTGGGAGACCAATGTCCGACCATTAACCCCCCTAGCGCTTCTGGCGGCTCCATCTCGTCCAGCGCTTTCCTGTCACAATTGCAGTGGACGAGATGGAGCCATCAGGCGAAGATCAGAGCCCGGGCAGCACATACTTACTGTTCTGTGCTGTCCCGGTGGTTCCAATCCTCTCAGCTGGCTTCTTCACTGAAGCCAATGTCTCCATTCAAAGAGGACTGAGGGGGTCCTCAAGTAGAGGAATGAGGGGTGCCGTAGAAGAATGCTCAAAGGGCCGCAGGTTGGGCCCCTGGGCCATAGACAGTGAATGGGTTTGGTTGAAGTGACGGGTGGCCAATCACGGCCTTTAGTGGCACAATCCCACTCAACTAAATAGAGGCGATCACCTGAGACTGCCATGTGCGGTTAAAATCACGGCCCGTGGCTATGTGGGAACATAAATTTAGGTAAAGATTTTTGAGAGCACTTCTATAAGCTTTGACAATGGAGGGTGTTTGGAGAGCATTAACGATGCTGCAAAATTAAAGGGAATGTGAAGGTATCCTCAATGTACGCTCACACTATAAACAGTTGCTATGATTTTCTTCTTAACTTATAACCAAATCAGCAAAGAAATAAGAGGTCATCTTGCACAGACATCCAAAGTTTTAATTGGCCCTCATACGTGATCTAGACAATGCAATTGACTCAGTGATAACATGTATTGTAGCGTGCGCTTATTCCCTGAACCTGAAAAGGAAAGATACTGAAGACACGGACTGAACACGGAACGAGGATAATTGTTCTATTTCTGCCACTACACCACTAACACATTGCTCATCACTGGGAGCGTCCGATCTGGCAGAGCATACGTCAGATCAAGTCATTAAGGTGTGTGATTACACCGGCGATGTCTGACCTTGAAAGTGTGAGAATTTCCACGTTACCTATGTACATACTCATGCATACCATAAACTGAATGAATCTATGCTGAAAATGTGAAAAACAGGCCCATCGCACTTGTGGTACTTCAGCCACTGGCAGCTCTTTCACCTTTCTGTCTCTGCTCTTCACTGGTAATATCAGCAGGGCTCCACTGATATAAACAATGCAGCACAGATGAAATGATCTGCCAGTGGGCGGATCTCCCATCTGACAGCTCCTCCACCTCCCTGGCTAATCTTCTTGCCGGGAGAGAGAAGATACTGGAGAGGAGCCAAGGCACATTTATGCCGCAGGTGGCCGCATCCTCGGACCATAAGACGCAGTCACTTTTTCCCCCCTGATTTCTGGTATCATGGCTGCTACCATCATCAGAAGCACAGTCAAAATACACTATAGAGTAGTTTGAGTCTGTTTACATGACATAGATATACTTTATATGTGCAGTATATGAAGTTATTGGTTTATAAAGACATTAGAACCAAAAATGAGCACACATGGTTCTCTGCTCTGACAGATACCATATCCTCAGATATAAAACGTAAGTACTGATTAATATGCCACACAACCCTCAGAGAACTAATAGCATTGGCAGGTCTAGAAATGAGAAAAGCCAAATATAGGAGATGGTGCAAATACAACAGCCGGTAATGTCATTGGCCTTTTCCATGTGTTCTATAGTTCCACAGTAACAAATAAGTAGTACCTCCAGAAGTATTGGCAGCTATGACTTTATCACTACAGCAGAAAGGGATCAAGGAAATCGAAGGGTAACCTCAAGAGATATAAGAATGTATTGTATCTACCTTCCTCCCTCCCTGAAATCACACTTACTTTACATAGATACTAACTTACCATGGGTATCTGTGCTTCTCTATACAATTTAAAATGGCGGCATATCATGGATCGGTAGTATTGGTTAGAATGCTGCTGAACATCATTTTCAGATGACAAGAACCCAACTTCTCTAGCCCTCAGCCATAATATATGAAGCCAGTTGGCTACTGTGAGGAGTTAGGCAAAGTCAAACCTTCCGGACACCCTCATGTGATACTAAGGCTACGTCTCCACAGCGTTTTGTGATCCTTCGGGACTGCCTACGTAAAGCTCAGTACTTGGCAGGGGGTCCAGACGGATCACATACACTTTACCTGCCCGGCAGATGCTCACAGGGCTGAGCTGATCTAGTGGATGTCTGAACAGAGCATCCTCCGGGCAGGTAATGCGTAAGCGGTCCCGACGGATGTGTAGGAGGTCCCAACGGATCACAAAACGTAGTGGAGACATGGCTAAAGTATTATGATTGAACGAACTAGCACACAATAAAAGAGGTGGACCATGGAAGGAAAAGGCTCAGTGGTTCTCAACCCCGGAAGTGACGTCAAGAAGTGTAACATTTTGTAATTGGAACCAGAAGTGACATCACTTCCGCCATGTAAGTGTAATATCCCCTCCCTTATATTTTTCCACCTCGCTTGTGCAAATGATGGTCAACGTGGGCAGTTAGAAGGGAGAGTTAGGGTTTCCATGGCGTTGAGCCAGTCCAGCCAGGTGGAGGATGATGTACTGCACTATGTGAACCCTCCACATGGAAGACCGGCTCCACGCCGTAGAGGCAGGCGGTTCTGTGGGCAGGTATATGAATGGGCTCTGTTGGCATCCCCGTCAAGGAATGCCCTTAGTGCTGGGGGTGCCAATGGAGCCCTCCACACCATGGAAACATACCCTAATGCCTCACCCCTTCTAAGTTAGTTACTCTTCCGCCTATCTTCCCATCAAGCTTGTGGGCATTAGCTTTATGAGGTTCAGAACAGATGGGGAAAAATACATTTGCAAAGGCCCCCATACACCTAGTGAGCTGCGGCCGATTTTTCCACCAATCAATTTCTGTTGATGCTATTAGTTCGAATGGGGACCTGTGTCCGGCACACAAAGGGTACCATACGTCATCACGCTGCACTCCTTCACTGGCCTGTCGGCCCCTGCTCGGTACATGTGTGGGGGTCTTAAGTCAAAGGTCCACTGAGTAATAAAAAAACCACAAGCTAGTGTTGAGGAATCCAAGAAACATTAGATGATCTGGCTTTTATGAAAAAACATGGTGCTCTCCCACATGACATTGGTCGGCCGGTATCAGATATGAGGAATGTTATACAGTGATAAGCACTTTCCCCGTCTGTTTGCTGCCCTTTCCTAAATCGGTCAATTAAAGTCGGCATCTGCGGCGATCTACAAGCTGTTTGCCCTATAGGCTTGCGCACCATCCCTGCAGCATCCTCGTGTCCTCCTAGCCTCAGCTTGAACGCAGTAATAGTTGACATTTGGGCACACTAATGTTCTCTGACACCTTCACTTTAAAGGAAATTCAGCTCCAGAGTCATCCATCCAAAACAGACATTTCTGAGTGGCCGCTAATAGACCGAATTACTCACCAGCTTCCCGTCAAGGACTCTAATGGTAAGGTCATATCATTCCAAGATCCACCCCGTGCACATAGCCAGCACAAGGGTTTATCTCCACCTTCTAGTTACATTACCAGGGGTGCACATAACTGTATTAGTGAGCTCCTCAGATGAACACCAGGAGATGGTGGTTGGTACTCACCCAATATGTAGGGTGGTCTTCCTCACTGTCTCCCTCACTGTCCTCTGCATCAGCCTCCTGCATGGTAGATTCTACTGCAGATGGGCCTCCCTGCTCCTGATTGATCCTCCGAGTAGCTGTCTCCATCCACAGGTCACCAGCTGGCTTTGGGTCACATGTAACTCTCACAGTACAACACGTTTGACCCCCAGATCTCATACCTCAGTAGTACAACCCTGACATGTTCTGGGTTAGTAACTAACGCCCGAGACTACCTGCAGTCCAAATGTCATCCTTTCCTAGTCATATTCCAGCTGTCACACAGTGCTTTTCTCTTGTCAGATTTTACCATTACATGTGCCTACTGTGACATTCATCCCCCAGATCTCCAACACCCTTAGAAGACTCTTTTATTTTGGATTGGTAATTTACATTCCCAATGTCACCCCCCTAACTGCAACCTTTCATAGTTATTCATGTTTCCCTGCGGTTTTCCAAGTGACATAAATTGTATTCATTTAGGGCCCATTCACAACTACCAGAATGACAACCACCTCAAGCCAGCCATACTTGGGTCGAATTTTCATTCGATCGCCGGAGATTAGCCGGGGAGCTGTCAGATGAGAGAAGCGGCCACGGCCAGATCTCCCATCTAAACTGTATTATTGGTTATGCCAGCAGAGCCCTGCTGATATAAACAATGACGAGAGAGATAGATGAACTGACATCTATCTCTCTCTCCGTGTTTGTGGAAGCTGCAATCACTCTGCAGCTTCCAGGGACAGGGGCACAGCCAGAGAGGAGAGAAGAGGAGAGACTGACTCCTGATCAGTGAGGAGGATGACGTGATGTGCTGTGAGTGTACTGTTGCTAGTGACATCTACTGGCTAAATTTGATATTGCGTTCATGTAATCCATTGCATTAGCCTAATTCATTTGAACACTTACATTTTAAATATTTTTTTCTGGCCCCAAAAAATTTTTTTTTCCTTGTCAAGCTTTTAGTAACATCAGATGTGGTAAAAAAAATTCCAAATAAACACTGTATGTTAAATACCATTAACTGCCCAGAAAGCGACGATGCATTTCATATGACATAATATGATCTTCTCATATAACATTGAAAAATGAAAACAGCCTTTTTTTCCCATTTCACCACCATGGCGCATCCACTTACCGGCGAGCACCATCTTCCTGTCTCTCACACAAGTGGCTACACAACTTAATGTAGCCGTGTCACACAGCACACGGCCCTGTACGGGGAATTCTTCAATCCTTTGTAATGTAGGTATCACGCGTTCATTCATCAAACTGTCAAAAACCCATTGAGGCCTTTTAATAAGCAAATGTTTAGCATTTCCCCCGCTGGGCATGATTCTAATAGAATTCATAAGACGCCATTTATTTATTTATTTGTTCCTTTCAGTTTCTCATCGGCCGCCTCGTACTTCATTATTCCTAAATATCGGTTTACACCGCGAGTGAAAAATTCTAAGCACAAATGTTGATTTTTATTGAAGATTCACAGTTTACGCCGTGTACTGGTAAACAGGATTCTAAGAACAATCTAAGGCTATCTCTAATCTCCGCAATCTGAGTGTATTGGCATGGTTGGTTAAGCTGGCCACACACGGGCAGATTCCCGTGCAATCAACCGGCGATTTATTACATCACCACGCTGTGATCGATCGCGGGTCAATCGTACGGTAATCAATGTGCACCCCCCCCCTCTTCTGGCAGAGCTGGGTCCGTGCTGGCCACGCCTCCTTCACACACACAGAGCAGCTAGCTAAACACACAGCTTGTGTGTGCGGCTCAGCTGTCAGCCTGTCTATAATTGTTGTGTCAGAAAGAAGCTGATCATGTGATCTGTACATTGATGGCACGCGTTCACTGGGGGCATCTTGTGGCTGAAGATGGTATTGCAGGGGGTTTTTCTCCCTAATCAAGATTACAGCTTGAAACTTCCAACATTTTTTGTTCTCATTTTCCTGCTCTCATGGGTGCGTCGTATGGTCCGAAACAGTAGTCCCCCATCTCAGGTCTCATCTCTAGTGTTGGAGGTATCTAAGCGACAAATTTCCATCATTGTTGTGCCAGAAAGAAGCTGATGATGTGATCTGTACATTGATGGTACACATTCACTGGGGGCATCTTGTGGCTGAAGATGGTATTGCAGGGGACTTTTCTTACTAGTTAAGTATAAGCTTGAACACTTCCAATATTTTTTTTTGTTTTCCTGCTCTTATGGCTGAAAAATACACTAGTCTCCTATCTCAGGTCTCATCTCTAGTGTTGGAGGTATCTAAGCGACATATTTCCATGATTGTTTTGTCAGAAAGAAGCTGATGATGTGATCTGTACATTAATGGCACGCGTTCACTAGGGGCATCTTAGGGCTGAAGTTGGTATTGCAGGGGTTATTTTCTCCTTAATTAGGTTAAAGCTTAAACACTTCCAATATTTATTTTTCTTGTTCTCCTGCTCTCATAGGTGCGTCCTTTGGTCTGAAACAGAAGTCCCCCATCTCAGGTCTCATCTCTAGTGTTGGAGGTATCTAAGCGACAAATTTCCATGATTGTTGTGTCAGAAAGAAGCTGATGATGTGATCTGTACATTGATGGCACGCGTTCACTAGGGGCATCTTGTGGCTGAAGTTGGTATTGCAGGGGGATTGTTCTCCCCAATTAAAATGAAAGCTCGAACACTTCATATATTTTTGTTTGTTTTCCTGCTCAAAGAGTCTTATGGTACAAAAAATAATGTAGTCCCCATCTCTAGTGTTAAGCGACACATTTCCATGATTGTTCAAGACAATGAAGGATTACAGCTGATACTGTAGACAAATCTTCCACTGTCATCCACTCTTCCATTATTTTCCCAAACATAAACCATAATGTAATATGTTCCCATGTGCTGAGAGCCGAAATCATCAGTCTCGTTAACCATCAATTGTGAGTAAAATCAATAGCCAATCACCTAGTCACATGTGGCGTCACTGAGATCTATGTGTATCGTATTTATTAGAAACACGATGCACCCTTTATTCCTTTAAACTGTATATCTGGCCTTAAGGAAAACACTGTAATCTGTTAAACAAGCTCAACTATACTTCAAGCGTCTTAACCAAATTGCATTTAATTAGTTCCAGATTATTAGAATGTTTCTCCGCAGCGATGGGTTTTAATTACAGATCAGATTAATATTACTTTCATTATGATCTGATGACACCCCCCATTAATGCAGGGATCCCGTCCACAGCCCGCGTCGGCGCTTCCAGTACAATTATGTCATTTGAAATCCATGGGAACCCAATCAGTAATGTGTGGGCAGCGCAAACTTCATTTGCTCCCGCAGATATCGAACTGGGACCAATCATGCGTTTGTATCCCTGCGTGCTAAGAGAGAAGTCACATTTCATTATAAGATAAATGAAATAAGCGCAGCAAAGGAAGCATGGGCCATGGGGAAACCTTCTAACAGGTTGCAACATCTGTATGATTCTGTGAATTTATATATACTGTGGGGAATCAGCCTCAAATGGGCGCTTTCAATCACCGCAAACCATATGACAGGTTCTCTTTAGGGCTCCTGCCCGTATTTATTAAACAAGTCCCAACAAAAATGACCCTCGAAGGGGTTAATCCAAAACACAAATGTCTTTGGAAATACCTGGCTTGCACAAGGTCCAACACAGACTCCCTTCAAGCTATCACAGCCTGGCACCTAGACTTCCCCGGCCTGGGCTACACACTCCCTGTGTGCCCCCTGGTATCCGCTGCTCCAGCAGCAGTGTCTCCCCACCTCATCAGGAAGCCCTGACTGGTCTCAGCTCCTTTTGTGGAGACACACCCAGCAACCTCATTAGGGTCCAGCAGGTGTATCTTGGTGGAGTGGGAAGGCCCACCCAGTTCCATCCATCCCCACTCCAGAGCCCAGATCCCTGTAACCAAAAACATATCAAAACTGGCAGCAACCTACCGACAGGAGGTCAGAGACTGCAGACATAGTACAGGAGATGGTCAGAGACTGCAGACATAGTACAGGAGATGGTCAGTTACTGCAGACATAGTACAGGAGATGGTCAGTTACTGCAGACATAGTACAGGAGATAGTCAGAGACTGCAGATATAGTACAAGGGATTGTCAGTTACTGCAGACATAGTACAGGAGATGGTCAGAGACTGCAGACATAGTAAAGGAGATGGTGAAAGACCGCAGACATAGTACAGGAGATGGTCAGAGACTGCAGACATAGTACATGAGATGTCAGTAACTGCAGACATAGTACAGAGAATGGTCAGTTACTGCAGATATACTACAGGAGATGTTCAGTCACTGCAGACATAGTACAGGAGATAGTCAGAGACTGCAGATATAGTACAAGGGATTGTCAGTTACTGCAGACATAGTACAGGAGGTGGTCAGTTACTGCAGACATAGTACAGGAGATGTCAATTACTGCAGACATAGTACAGGAGATGGTCAGTTACTGCAGACATACTACAGGAGGTGGTCAGTTACTGCAGATATACTACAGGAGGTGGTCAATCACTGCAGATATACTACAGGAGGTGGTCAGTCAATGCAAATATACTACAAGAGGTGGTCAGTCAATGCAAATATACTACAGGAGGTGGTCAGTTACTGCAAATATACTACAGGAGATGGTCAGTTACTGCAAATATACTACAGGAGATGGTCAGAGACTGCAGACATAGTACAGGAGATGGTCAGAGACTGCAGACATAGTACAGGAGATGGCCAGTTACTGCAGAAATAGTACAGGAGATGGTCAGAGACTGCAGACATACTACAGGGTACGGTCAGTTATTTAAAGCAGTTACATATACTTTTTCAAAACATAAACTTGGCAAACTAGGTTTACTGTCTGGTCAATTTGAGGCATAACTCCAATTTTGCGTTTCCAAAATTCCTATAACTTTATAGAAGGGACATAGTCTTCCGGAAAGAGGATCACGTTGAGCTTGTACTCAAATGGCGAACAAGAGCAGACATGGCTGAGTTTACAGATAACAGCATCCAAATATTTTTGTACCGAGGCCTATAAACAGAATGACAGCGTATTTGTTCAATATCTCGCACATAAAAATATCATGTTCTCTTCTAATGTAAACCACTGCGACGGGATGAGAAAACCCGAATGTTAAAGTTAGGACATTAGCGTCAACATAAATCTTCGGAGGAATAGGAGATCGGGATTAAGTGCTATATCATTTGCCAACAAACTGTCAGCCATTCTGAAAGTAACTTATCAGTGATGTAACCTAATCTTAAACATCAACAAATGATACAGTAAATGGAATGTCAAAGGCACACCGACGTCCATTTAATACATAAATATTGTCTCATGCAGATATTAAATTCTTAGCACGATATATGATATACGTTATACCAAATGAAACCTCTATTATGACTTGTCTCTACTTCCATTGTGCTTGTATCCCATACATAAGTCAGTAATTTCGGCCTTTATTTTAAATTTTTCTTTAAACTAACTTAATTTTAAATATAGGGTCTAAGTTTTATGGCTGCTTTAAAACAACGAGGCTATAAACTAGTACCATGAGGATGCAAATCTTATTTTATCCATGGGGATCAAGGTGGTGGTTACCTTAACAATTGCTGTTCCCAGAATCCATTACTTTACTTTACAAAATCGGAGGTCGGCAACCTCTGATGGCCCGTGGGAGGATTCTAAAGAGGAAGGAGCCACACTGGAGATCCCAGTTGCTCACCTCACTCCCCATTCCCCCCAGCAGCTGAAATGCTGGAAAGAAGAGAGAGCAGCCAAGATCTTTGATGTGGCTCTTGACCCTCTTAAAATCCCCTGTCCTTCTTGTAAGGGGATCTCTATTGAGGATTCTTGTTCTCATCCCCCCACTCACCCAAACCAAATGATGGAAAGAAGAGAGCGCAGACAAGATCTTTAATATGGCTCCTGACCCTCTTGAAACCCCCTGCCTTCCTTGTAAGGGGATATCTACTGAGGATTCTTGTTCTCATGCCCCCAGCCCACAAGAGAGTGAAGCCAAGATCTTTAATATGGCTCCTGGCTGTTCATGCCCTCTGATCCCCCCACCTTACTGGTAAATGTATCTCTACTGAGGGTTCTTGTTTCTATCCCCTTAACCCCCCCCCCAGCCCACATGCTGAAAGAAAGAGAGGGAAGCCAAGATTTTAATGTGGCTCCTGGCTCTTGACCCTCTCAATTCCTTCTGCCCTCCTGGTATGGGTATCTCTACTGAAGGGTCTTGTTCTTATTGCTCCATCTCCCCAGCTCGCAAGCTGGAAGGAAGAGAGAGCAGCCAAGATCTTTGCTGTTTGTACCTCTCCAATCCCCCACCCTCCTGGTAAGCAGTTTTCAATGAGGGTTCTTGTTTTTGTCCTTTCCTCCCCCAGCCCACACGCTGGAAGGAAGAGAGAGCAGCCCAGATCTTTGATGGGGCTCACAACCTTCTCAAATCCCCTAGCCCTCCTGGTAAGGGGATAACTACTAAGGGTTCTTGTTCTCCTCCCTCCATCACCCCAAGCCCTCATGATGTAAGAAAATGAGAGCGACCAATATGGCTTCTGGTTCTCCACATTCTCAAATACAAACGCCCTCTTGGTAAATAGATCTCTACTGAGGGTTTTTGTTCTTAACCCCTTCATGCCCCCAGCTCACAAGCTGGAAGGAAGGAGAGCAGCCAAGATCTTTGAAATGGCTCCTAGCTTTTGACCCTCTCAATCCCCCCTGTCCTCCTGGTAAGGGGTTCTTTACTGGGGATTCTTGTTCTTATGCCTTCATCCCCCCCAGCATGATGGAAGGAAGGAGAGCTGCTAAGATCTTGGCTGCTCTCTCTTCCTTCCATCATGTATGTGTTGGCGGAGGCGAGGGGGGTGCCACAGCATGGTGGCCGAAGAGCCTAGGCTGCCATCCCTGATCTAGAAGCTGCAATTATAGGAGCACTGAGAGAAGTCTGCTATAGCTAGCTCCAATTGACTTAAGAAATCCTAGATTGATTTTGAATTAAATAGACTTTTGATTTGCCTTGTTCTAAAGTCTTTGGGTTTACTTGTTAACCAGGAGTTCTTCTTTAACTGCTCTTTGGGAGGCTTTGAAATCAAATCATCGATGTGAAACTGTAACGCTCCTAATGATATCAGCCGTCATGGCGGTTGGGAGAGTCAGACAAAACAAGCCTGTGATGGAGTACAGGCAAAGCTTTCAGCACCGGCTCTGTGGTTAGCAGCAGGATGAAGGCCCGCTTGTGATTAACAGGAAACTTGGACGCTTCGTTTGTGAAAACTCCCCTGTGCCAAAAATACTCTGGACAAGCCGGTTATTGTTTAGAACGGAGTGAAAAAGCGCTAAACAAATTTGTGTGTGTCGGCACAGTAAACGCATTGGGCATTCCTAGGTAAACAATGAATAAATACAAGCCGCAGCACCGTTATCCAGTACCGTATCATGAGCTACTTCTTTCATACGGTCCGGGTATGGACACAAAGCACAAAGCTGGTACACTACCCGGAGTCTTACATATGGAACATAAACCCGGTTAGTTGTCAATCAGCATCATTCATTCAAAACTGCCGTACTAGAAGAAATTGTATTCAAATATAGTTATATAAACCCCCTGGTGGTTCAATTGTAACAGTTTTTCCTTTGCAAAGGGTATAGGAAATATAAACTGTGTAATCCAGTGGTTCCCAAACTTCCCTTGCAGAGCCCCCCCTTTTCTGTTTAGGGACATTTTTG
>CM070039.1:77851181-77870419 GCA_036250615.1 Ptychadena robeensis
TGTCGGGAGGTTTATCCAGAAAGAACAGCCAAGTATGCCATCCCTGGAGTATAGATTGGCACATCATTCCTCATAGGTGATCACAGGGGGAGGCTGCCCTGCGCAGTTTTCTGCAGTGTAGAAGAAGCCTAAGAATTATTGGCATGTCCGTAATGGCTTAGATCGATTTAATTACTTTGCACAGGGACCAAAGAAAGAGTATGTCTGCACTGCGTTCTCAGCAGATCCACATTACCTGTCTGCAGCAGTGGCTGTTTTCACTGCGTTCTGACAATTTACCGGATGGAAGGTGGATCGGCAGAACGAGGACAGTCGCTGCAGCAGACAGGTAATAGCGTGGGGGGGCGGAGCCGAGAACACAATCTTAGTGCTGATTTTTACCAGATTTTTTTACTGCGCGTGATGCCGATCTAAAAAAATCTAAACGTGTACAGGGGGCTTACATTTTCCCACAGTAGTGGAGCCTAAGCCTAACTTGCTGGCTATGGTGAGTAAAAATTGCCCGGAACTAAAATAACATTAAACATCACATTTTAGAAGGGAAATTTCACTTTTTTTTGGGACTCATCGTATGAATTTTAGGATTTATGACATAAGTAGGTCACACAATAGAATTTTTTACCTTTTACAACATCGCCTGAATACTGGATTGCTAAATGTAATAGAATTCCATGATATCTTTATAAAATGTATCTAAAGGTATTCCCATGTCCTTTATAAGAGTATTATATAGTAATAACCAGGGGTGCACATAAGTGGTACTCTGGTACTCGGAAGGGGCCAAAACCTAGCTCTGCGTCCCTGCATTATTGTTACACAGCTCATATGCGTACTAACAACTTGGAGGCGCTCCGTGTCTGGGCGGCCGCAGCTAAATGTTACATGTATACAATTTATGTCACTTGGATAACCGCAGGGAAACATGAATAACTATAAAAGGTTGCAGTTAGGGGGTGACACTGGGAATGTAAATAATCCAAAAAAAAAAGATTGGACTTCTAAGGGTGTTGGAGATCTGGGGGGTGAAAGTCAGAGTAGACCTATGTAAGGGTAAAATCTGACAAGAGAAAAGCACTGTGTGAACAGCTGGAATATGACTATGAAAGGTTGTCATTTGGACTGCTGGAAGTTTCAGGGGTTAGTTACTAAGTCCGAAAATGTCAGGGTTGTAATACTGAGGTATGAGATCTGGGGGTTCAAACGGTGTTGTACTGTGAGAGTTACATGTGACCTAAAGCCAGCCGGTGGACCTGTGGATGGAGACAGCTAATCGGAGGATCAATCAGGAACAGGGAGGTCCATCTGCAGCAGAACCTACCATGCAGGAGGCTGACGCAGAGGACAGTGAGGGAGACAGTGAGGAACACCACATACATATGGGGTGAGTACCAAACACCATCTCCTGGTACTCATCTGAGGTGCACCCCTGGTAATAATCCATCTTTAAGCGGAACCCCTGGAAACAGCAGGGATACATGGGAATAATCTGGGGATTGGGAGCCTGGGGGACTAGAAAATATCCCCTAGGACTTTTTGCACCATGATATAGAACATACATATGAGCCTGGATGGGCGTCAAGGTAAAACGAGAGGCTTCTATACTTATACTGAGAGGAAAGACAAGCCAGACATAGGAAGTATTTTATTGGCGAGGAACATGAAACAGATCTAAGAACAATACAAACCATCATCATCATTAACCATTCTTGGTGACAATAGAAGACAAGTTTATTTAGCCTTCACATTTACAAGAAACTGGATTCCCAAAGGAGGATTTCCAGTCAAAGCACACCCCTGACCTCAACATCTTTAGACACTACACGGTCATAACCCTTACATTGTAAACATTGAAGCCAAATATATCACCAGGACGTTCAAGGATATGCAACTATATCATCATCAGAAATGGTGGGTGTCGTTTTCCCAGCAGATTCCCATCGTGATCAATTACAGACGAGAGTCTCTGGGATTTACTTACTTCATAATGGAAACTATCCGGTTACAGTAAGTGACACAATACAACACTGGGAGTAAGAGTCAGAATTGCATTAGATGGCCGATTCAAATATCGAATCTCAAACTCTGAGAACGAGCCAATCAAAATAAAGTATCTGCAGTAATATAAAGTAATGCTAGCCATACACATGCCGATAAACGGCCGGATTTTAATCTGACCGACGGGCGTGCGCGCTCTCGCCGTCGGTCAGGTTAAAAATCGGCCGCTAATCGGCATGTGCCCACATGGGGCGACAGATCCCTGTCGCCCCACTTCTCGGCCGGCCAGAGATCCGACATGTCGGAAAATCTCTGGCCGGCGCGAGCCGATGAAAGCCGATGCCATAAGCTACAATGAAGCGGCGGCTTCATTGCAGCTTATGGCCGGCACACAAAGGGTGCCCAGCCGATTGAAGGGCCCCAGAATGCAATGGGAGGCTAAACGTGATGACGTTATCACGTTAGCCTCCCGGAAAGATATCGGCGGCAGATGTCGGGGTAAGTCGCCATGTGTATGGCTAGCATAAGTGTGGCATTGGGTAGGCCAAGCTCATATGAAACCGGTAAACATCACAGGCATGGCCTTTGACTTTAGCTTTCAGAGAGGTAGGAAGCTAATGAGTTCCAGCCAATAGCTACAGCTTGTTAAGGGGTCACAGATCCCAGAAATGAGATGGAGGAGATAAACATGGAAAATGAATTGATGAAATAAAACTTGTAATGCATTTAGCCAAGAGGATAAAGGAAAAGAATACATTTCCATCTTTTATAATTGGTTGTCCACCATTTTACTCTTACGGATATTTATTGACCGTATTTTTCAGGCCATAAGACACACCCATTTAAAGCAGGAAAAAAGAGAGAAAAACATTTGCAGTGTTCAAATCAATTGGGGACCCCAAATCAAAACCCCTCTGCAATACCAAATTTCAGCCACAAGATGTCACTAGAGAGCACTTGCTGTCCAATTACGGCATCTTTCTCACACATTGGGGAAGGGGGGGGGGGGGAAGCCTCAATTGTAGGTATTTCAATGTTCAGTAATACTGGCACATCTAGTCGCCCAGGCATAGATGCAGATGCATGAGCGACTAGGTGTGGCAGATTACTGAACATGGAAATACCACCAATTGATGGGACATGTAACAGGCAGTTGTCTATTGGAACCAGTTTGGAGTGGGAACTAGGGGGGCATCGGGTGGGTCCTCCCTTTTGATGGGACATCTACCCGATAGCCTAATGCAGAGTGGTTTTCACTCACTAGTGTGCTGCGGAACAGTGGTTGAAAAAACACTGCATTCGAGGCTACGGGATGTTGCCGTGGTGTTGCCGTGGGTTTGTTGACCCCACCCTCGGCCTCCTATCTAGCGGCCCGTCATAGTAATAAGTCTTATACTATAAGAGGGGCAGCTAGATAGGAGGGCTAAAGCAAACCGCATCCCATCACAGAGCGGTCCGTGGTACAACACGGATCGCCTGTATAAGTCTTATGACAACGGACCGGCTCTGTGAGGATGCGGTGATTACGAAACACTGTCCCCACAGGACAGGGGCGGGTAGTTTTGTCTGCTGGTATGCATCTGCGTTCATGTGGGGCACTGCTGAGGGACGTACTTCCGGCGGGGACCGGAAGTGCGCCGCGATATGCGTATAGTAGGTATGTGTGCCTTGAAACAAGTGGGCCTTTGACCCACAAAAAGGTTGAAAAAAGCACTGGCCTTAATGGCCTCCACTGCTACTTTTCCCCCCACGTGGTACAAGAGTGGAACAGGGTCCATAGATTACCCCTACCTTGGATTTCCAGTGTGATGGTTGGGGGATGGGATACTGAGTGTCATATATAAGATGCATGTTATCAAAATGTAAATATGGATTGTATTGTGTAACAGCTAAGGGTTGAATTGGGTTTTTAGAGGATTGTGTGTAGGGAATATTAAGCTACGATGTTTTAAGATTAGTGGTCAGTATCAATAAAGACCTTTTTAATGAAGTATCATTTGTCTTTACGGATTTCCAAATGCTTCTTAAGCCCCATTTTTCTGTCCCTTTTAATTATGATTGAAGTTTACTATTAAGATTTAAAGCGAGCATAGACTAAACACACAGAATATGTTTTATAACGCATCGTCCCAAAGTGACAAGTGAAATATAAAAATAACACCTTGTTTAGCGAGTCAAGTAGAAGTGTCTCAGTTAGGCTGTGCAGGCCGCCAGCACCCCCCTTCCCGGCATTGCGCAGCTACGAGACATTGCTGTTCACAATCTGCTCAGATTAACGCATACACATGCATGACATCACTCAGAGGGGGGAGGGGAGGGGGCGATCGCAGCGTTTTACTCTAAAGGACTCTTCACATCTCGGCTCTGTATAAGCTGTGACATCCGTCATTCTCTATGCTCATAATATTTCACACTCCAGCAATTCTAAACTGTAACTAAATCTTCCCCAGAATTAGCCTATCGCTGTACAGGAGTTTAATACAAAGAATAGGCAAGGTTCTGATATTAAGGTAATGGTTATAATACGCATAAACAGGATTCAAATGCAACCAGATAGTATCGCAACACATTGCTCTAAAATTTAGATTTATATATATATATATATTCACCCCAAAAAAAAAATATATATATATATTTATATACATATGCAATTAACCTTCTGAGCGTTCTCCCCGAATTAACTCGGGCTGAGTTTCATGCATCATGAAACTCAGCCCGAGTTAGCCGGAGGAACGCCTGAGGTCTCGCCGTCTTCTGACGGCGGTCGGGAGCATCGGCACGGCGGAGCACATCGTGCTCCGCCGCGATTGCCCGTGGCACGGTTATAAAAAAACCGTGCCACGTGGCAAACGCTCAGAGGGTTAACCTTCCTAGCGCTTCTGACGGCACCATCTTGTCCTGCACTTGCTTATGCAGTATTGCAGCTGACGAGATGGAGCCGTCCAGCTAAGCTCAGATCCTCGCAGCTGCACATTCTGCTGTGTGCTGTATGAAGCTTGCTTCATAACTAAAGCAAGCCGGCTGTGTCACCTCTCTCCCAGCCTAATTTGCATATGAATGTCCCCCACACCTGGAATATTGCCCTTATTGTCATTCCAGATGTGATCTTTGAAGTTAACCCTTTCAGAGGGTTGCCAAATTCCTGTATCCAATAAAATTCAAAACAAAAGCAAAATAAAAATAAAAATCTTATTATAAACAAACATAAATACTGTTTTGAAATCAATAAATACTGTTTTGAAATCTTTCATACCAAATAAGTATTCAAGAGATTTAAGCATTCAAATGATACATTTTATAATTTTTTTTATGTACTTGTTTTATAATAATTGTGTGTTTCAAACATTATGATATTCAGGATGTCTATTAGACTCTTGTACGGACAGATTTTTGGAAGTTACAGGCCTACAACACACAAAAAAATTCCATTAGAGTCTATGGTGCGCTTTTGGTACAGAAATCTGGACCTTGCAAGAGCGCTAGGGAGGTTAAACGTTAACGTCTGAGCCCGATGGTGGCGTAGTCCACCACAATCTTAAAAAGTATACTTATAGACAGAGAACCTGCGAACGAACCAATCAAAATAGGGAAGGGGGATATTGATGGGAAGAAGAGTTTCCTTCAATAAGAAGATCTGGAATCCAGCCTTGTAGCCTTTTGTAGATTACTGAGATGCTCCATTGTGATGTGCTGGACTTGGTGAGATCAGGTCACATGATCATGCCACCACACAAGTAGAAATATGATTTAGCCTCAGCCATAATTTTGGTGGTAAGTCAAGACTTTGGTTGTAAGTTAAAACATAAAATTTGGTTGTTGCTTAAATCAAGCTAGTTGTAACTCAAGGGTCTGCTGCAAACTGTTTAGATGGTTTGTGCCTCTTTTGGCACCCAATTCTAGACGAAATGGGACGGCCGAGGAGGTTAATCATGACAGGTATACTGGTGGTTACATTTCAATAATTATTAGATTGCAAGCAGGTAGAGCAACCTGATTACAGCTCTCATTACATCCCCTCACACTACTCTATGGTTGCTCTACAGAGGATTACCTGAAGCTGAGATCAAATATGTCAGCTCTCTGCATTTATAAATACATAACTGATTCATCGGTGTTACCTCATCTGCGCCCGGAGTTAAAGCTTGTTACAGGTATATATGGCGGTATCATTTTTCCTGCTCCGCAGGGATGCTCTCTAACCGTCTGATGTGCACAGCGGTTACCAGGATAGACATTTCCTTTGTGCTGTACTTAAAGCTGCTACTAATCAAGCAGATTAGCGGGAAACTATTGCGATGGCTAATTAGAGGCCAGAGCATATTTTGGCACCTTTCCGGTCTGTGCGCCATGAGGTACTTTTATTTATTCAAAGCAAAATGGTAACTATAAAATTGTTACCAGACACACCGGACCATAAGACGCTCCCGAACAAGAGACGCACCAAACCATAAGAGGCACCGGACTATAAGACACCCAGGTTTTAAGACACACTGGACCATAAGACACACCAGGTCATAAGACACACTGGACCATAAGACACACTGGACCATAAGACACACTGGACCATAAGACACACTGGACCATAAGACACACCAGGCCATAAGACACACTGGACCATAAGACACACTGGACCATAAGACACACCGAACCATAAAACAAACTTCTTACTAGCATGGCAAAACCAGGACAACTCAAGACAAAACATCAGTATTACTATAAAGATTACTGTATGCCATGTACGATAAGATAAAGTGGACCATAAGATACACCGGACCATAAGACGCATCGAACCATAATACCCACTGGACCAAGAGATGCACCAAACAATACGACACACAAACCATAAAACGCATTGTATCATAAGACCCACTGTACTATAAGACACAACAGACACACTGGATTATAAGACACATCAGACTATATGACGTACTGGACCACTAGAAACATTGGACCATAAGATGTACCGAACTATAAGCCACACCAAACCATAAACCGCATTGGACACTAAGACACATCGGAGCATAAGACACATCAGACCATAAGATGTACCGGACCATAAGACACATCGGAGCATAAGACACATCAGACCATAAGACACACCCGACCATAAGACACATCTGAGCATAAGACACATCTGAGCATAAGACACACCAGACAATAAGACACACCCGACCATAAGACACATCGGAGCATAAGACACATCAGACCATAAGACACACCAGACCATAAGACACACCAGACCATAAGACACATCAGACCATAAGACACACCAGACCATAAGACACATCGGACCATAAGACACACCAGACCATAAGACACATTAGACCATAAGACACACCAGACCATAAGACACATCGGACCATAAGACACACCAGACCATAAGACACATCGGAGCATAAGACACATCGGACCATAAGACACACCAGACCATAAGACACATCGGAGCATAAGACACATCGGACCATAAGACACATCGGACCATAAGACACACCAGAGCATAAGACACATGGGACCATAAAAGGCACCGGACCATACGATGCACCGGACCTTTAGATGCATCAGACCATAAGGTGCACTGGACCATAAGACGCCCCAGACAATAAGGCACACCAGATCATAAGATGCACCAGATCATAAGACACACCGGACCAAAAAACCCACTGGACCATAAGACCCACTGGACCATAAGACCCACAGAACAATAAGACACCATGAACCATAAGACCCACAGTACCATAAGACACTCAAACCATAAGACCCACAGAACAAATTAGATGCACCGGATTATAAGACGATCGGACCATAAGTGTTACCAGACCATAAGACCCACTGGACCAAAGGATGCACTGGATTATAAGACGATTGGTATATAAGACACTTCGGACCATAAGACATATCAGACCATAAGACACATCGGACCATAACACACACTGGACCCTAACACACATTGAACCATAACACACACTGGACCATAAGACGCACCGGACCATAAGACACACCGGACGTCTTTAAGGATATGTCTTACTCCATCCACAAAAGACAATTACCGAGAATGAATATAGCTTTGATTATACATTCGGCATTTAAGAAAAACTACCCACAAAGAAGCTTGTTGGAGGAGCCCAAATTGTAGAGTGCTATGAGGTGATAACAGGAACGGACAATAAACATGTATCACTCCTCCTTTCATGTGGTTAGAAGCCCCTTCTTTAGGATAGGTGAGGAGTGCCTGATGAGGAGGAGGAAAGGAACATTTTATTTTAGTAAATTTATACTGTATATAATTGTGATTTGGATTTGCCGCATTAAACCAACAGAGAATTCTTCTACAAATAGAACAGGCCACAAATGCCACAGGTAATCCACAATACAGAGTGACCTGACAAGGCGTCCGTCCGTCTGAATCTCCACCGTAACAAGATAAAGGTATTTGTGACGTGACCTCAGATGGCTGCTGTCCAAGACCATTCCATTGATGTCAAATGTGACTACCTTGTCTCTGAAATTGTCATCCAACATGTCAGATGTTTGCAGGTCATTACTGGAGGGGTCATGGATAATTTTAAAGCGGATCTAAACCTAAAAATAAAACATGTAATATATCACAGCTCATTGGTCCTTGGGAATGACATTTGCATTTGTTTAATGTTTTTAGGATTTCTTTGCCTTTAGTGAAATACTCTTCCTGACACAGAAACGACACTGCACCTACAAAGGCAGTCATAGTTGTTACCAATGGTTGACTTTAAGGTGCCCATATACCTGATGATAGCCGCTCGATAGATGGTCATTTCTATCTAGCTGCCATCTGATGCGACCACGCCTGTCTTCGAGCGGGATCAATCAATCAGGGTTATCAGATAAGACTGTAAACCATGATCGATGTCCATTGCTTTGGATGGGGACCACTGGGGATCTACTTTATACAATGATTTTCCATATCCTCCACCAGGGGGAGACCACTCCTCTTCACATGCTGACATACATAAGGTAGCAGGGGACCCGTCAAGATGAGCCTCCCCACCTAGTGTCACTGACGGTTCATTCTGTTATAGACAGGAGACATGTCGAGATCAGACCTGTCAACCTTCCCGTTATGTGGCTTTCCTGGCCAAATCCCAATTTTAACTAATGCCGGATTTTTCCCGGATTCTTGAAATCCGCTGATCTAGCAGGGCGTTATTCTCCGTTCTAATGTCCCACCTCGCACATTATCAGCACAAGCGGCTTACCCTCTGCTAGATCAGCAGAAAGGTGAGCCCGCACTGGAAGTGACATCAGTGACATCACTTCCGGTACATGGAACGCAGAAGAACAGAGATCAGTATACCGGAAGTGACGCCACTGACGTAACTTTCTGGAATTGGAACATAAGATGCACCGGACCATAAGACATATCGGACCATAAGACACATCGAACTACAAGACACATCAGACCATAAGACACATCGAACTACAATAGGCATTGGACCATAAGACACACCGGACCATAAACACACTGGACCATAAACACACTGGACCATAAGACGCACTGGACCATAAGACGCATCTGACCATAAGACACATCGAACTACAAGACACATCAGACCATAAGACACATCGAACTACAATAGGCATTGGACCATAAGACACTCTGGATTATAAGACACACCAGACCATAAGATGCACAGGACCATAAGACACACCAGACCCTAACACACATCGGAGCACAAGACACACCGGACCATAAGATGCACCAGTCCAAAGCAGAATGAACTGTCATTGACACAGAGGGGGCTCATCTCGATGGCTACCTCTCTACTAATGACTCCACCGCCTAGATCACTGCGCCTGCACCAGAGGGGCCTCAGCTCCATGGGAAGGCACATCTCTGTAGAACACTGGAACAGGGTGTCACTCACTGGTTGACATTGCATTTGAAAGGGCAAGACACAATACAAGGTCAACTTTTCAAAACCCAAGGGACTCAGTCAGGCTTATCCATAACCAGAAATCCCCTCTGTTTATCTAAATGAAACCCTGCAAATACTCCACCTGCAGTTCCTGCGATACACAATATGGTAAAAATAGGCTTCTGTGGTTCTTGTGGCAAATTACACCAGAAGCTCGAAACACTCCAGAACTGCTAATGCAGTTATCATCTGGCTCAATAAGAATCAACTCTAATTACAGTTAATTATATCGATCGGGAGATGCTTGGTGTGGCTTGTTTTTTATAGATACGCTGTTTGTGGTTTGGTGTAATGAAATCATTTCCCATAATTATAGTGCGAATAACGTGAGACCACCGACTTCACAATATCCTGACCAGACGCGTACTGGAAGATGGGAAGATTCCGTCCAGTGTCGTCTGGCTTACTTTGAAGATGAGGAATTATTTTACAGCTCCAGAGATTTTACCACAAACAACAGTATTATAAAAAAAAAAGGAAAAACTCTCTTCTTACCCATTACAACATAAACAACATAAGCAATGCAGAGAGTTGTGAGAAAAAGCTGCCACACACACATCATAGAGGGGAGACATGAATGAAGATTCCTCCACAGCCCCCTTCTTAGCTCTGTGTGAGGAAGATGATGATGTGCTGTGAAGTGTGCTCTCTAGTGACACCATTTTCAGTTGTGGTTGAAGTTGGTACTGCAGGGGATTTCCCCCCCCCCCCCCCCCCCCCCCCCCAATTGATTTGAACACTTCAAATATTTTATTCTGGTTTTCCTGCTCTAAAAAATGGGTGTGTCTTATGGTCTGAAAAATATGGTATTTTATATAGGAATGAAAAGCAATGTTGAACCACAACCTGTAAAATCCCATAACATCTGGATTTCACCTTTTTGAATTATCACTATACAAGGTAAGTATATTGTACCAAGATAAAAAGCATCTTTCTAACCTATGGGCTTGAAACATAGGGGACTTTCACGGCAATGGTCTTCAACATTTCAGTAGATATTTAATGAATACATTTCCATAATGCATATATAGTGGGCTCCATAGGTTCTGATAAGAACAGATACTACACTTAGTAATCTTAGCAAAAACGCAGAGAAGTAAGTGTGGAGCTCGAATATTCTAATTGCGAATATATTCAATGAATATCGATTTTTTTACTTTTTAATATTCAAGATATTGTGCATTGGGAAGCTTATGGCCATGGATTGCGAATGCGGTGCGATTATAATTAGGAATATTTTACATGGCCATACACCCAAACTGCGAATATAGGCGAATTTGAATATTGCCTAATGCACTAGTCATAACATGAAGGTTAATGTGACATAACCCAGACAACACAGGGGGATGCCCCAGGCTCATCTGGGACAGGTATGTGTAGCTCGGGGTGAGTAATACTAATCCTGAGCTACCCTGGTCCCACCATCATTCTGTATATTGAAATGTCATGAATGTCAAGCTAGAGAGCATCCCAAATTGTCTCCTACAACCTGCAGTTGACCATTATGGCTGGCAGTACACAGCAAGCAGGGAAGGTAGCAGGTCTTATTGATGCCCTACTAGGCCTAATGGTAATAAGTAGCATCTATGACCCAGCCATACACCTTTGGTTCCAAAATGTTGAAATTAGAAAGGTGTATATGTGGAAGCAAGCAGCAGACCTTTAAGGATGAGGATGTTAAATAGAAACCTAAACCTTTCATGTTGGTTAGGTTGATCCTCTACCACCTGGATTTCCATTTAGGAATTTCAATCTAATTGAATTGCTGTGTTTGTTACACAAACTTCTCTTAATATCATTTGGCCAAAAACAGAAGCTATAAGGTAAATGAGCCGAAACCTCATCGTCCTTCATTATAGGAACAGCCCAGCATGGGCTTTGTATATAGATAGGATTTTTTCCTACATGAGATAAAGTAATTTTTTTTCTTATATTTAACATTTTAGCAGAGCTTCATCTAACACAGCATCTAGCACAGGATTCAATCCCTAAAATAATACAACATTGTCTACAACATAAGAAGTCCTGTAATGATTACAGAAAGTTCCGGGAGCAGAATGCTTTCCAGATGTTCTGTGACATGTGCAGTCCAGACCGTTAACTTAGTCACCAGTAGCGCCTCTTCTCTCTGAGGCATCATGCGGCCCTTTGACGCTCCGTACAAAAAAATCCTGGCCGTCCTCCAGATAGATGGGATCACTGGCTGCAGCTATCATTACGTGCCATCTATTTACAGGAGGAAGAGCAAGGAGTGATTAGAGAAGAGAGGAGAAAAAATGCACCCCTTTATACATGCTATATAGAGGAGAGAGAGACACCGGGCATTGCCTAGGTGCTATCTATCCACAGGAGGAAGAGCAAGGAGTAATTAGAGAAGAGGGGAGAAAAGATGCACCCCTGTATACATGCTATATAGGGGAGAGAGAGACACCGGGCTTCGCCTAGGTGCTATCTATCCACAGGAGGAAGAGCAATGAGTGATTAGAGGAGAATGGAGAAAGGATGCACCCCTGTATACATGCTATACACAGGAATCTGTCTTACCTTCTGGTGCATGTATCCGTTGCGTTAAAATACCTACGTTCAGAATGTACTACTGCGCCAGCAAAGTGGAGCAACCATGCCATTTTCTGATCTAAATATGGTACCCACAACTGGCATTGGAGAGACACTGGGCATCGCCTAGGTGCCATCTATCCAGAGGGGGGAAGAGCAAGGAGTGATTAGAGAAGAGGAGAGAAAAGATGCACCCCTGTACAAATGCTATATAGGGGAGAGAGAGACACTGGGCATTGTCTAGGTGCCATCTATCCACAGGAGGTAGAGCAAGGAGTAATTAGAGAAGAGGGGGGGGGGGAAGATGCACCACTGTATACATGCTATATAGGGGAGAGAGAGACATCGGGCATCACCTAGGTGCCATCTGTCCACAGGAGGAAGAGCAAGGAGTAATTTGAGAAGAGGGGAGAAAAGATGCACCCCTGTATACATGCTATATAGGGGAGAGAGAGACACTGGGCATCACCTAGGTGCCATCTATCCACAGGAGGAAGAGCAAGGAGTGATTAGAGAAGAGGGGAGAAAAGATGCACCCCATGCTACATACAGGAATGTGTCTTACCTCTTGGTGAATGTATCCATTGCGTTAAGATTCCTACGTTCAGAACGTACTACTGCGCCAACAAAGTGGAACACCCATGCCATTTTCTGATCTAAATACGGGACCCTCAACTGGTATTGGAGAGACGCTGGGCATCGCCTGGGCAGGTGCCCACTATCCACAGGAGGAAGAGCAAGGATTGTTGATTAGAGAAGAGGGGAGAAAAGATGCACCCCTGTATACATGCGATATAAGGGAGAGAGAGACACTGGGCATCGCCTAGGTGCCATCTATCCACAGGAGGAAGAGCAAGGAGTGATTAGAGAAGAGGGTAAAAAAGATGCACCCCTGTATACATGCTATATACGGGAGAGAGAGACACCGGGCATCGCCGACAATGATGCAGAACACGTCCACTGAACATCAATAGATGCATAATCGTGATGAGGAAAAACCACAGATTTTAACTCGAGGTAACTGTACTGTATCCCAGAAATGTGACATATCAGAACATTGCGCTTTACTATGGGCACGTCTCAGCTCTTAAGCCACAGAATGTTCTGCCCGCTACGCCCATCATTATAAAAAAATGCTGCCCAGAATTATTTGGTTGCTTGTCCATAAAAAAATGTAGAAATAAAGTTGGCAACTTCAATTCTGTTCTGTTTTAAGTCTTTTAAATCTGATGCTTTTCGGGTCCTGGTTCCTAGCAGCTTTGCCAACGTTTCTGTGTTCTGTTCTGTGTGAAACGTATTTGTATATTATATTTATAAGCCTTGAATGCGTTACTGTACGGTCCCCACAGAAAGTAATACATAATATCTGGGATGAGGGATAGTGAACATTCGCCGCCTGGAAATGAATAGAATGGTGTCACACATCTTGTCACATATGCTGTCTTCACAAAATCAATTTGGAAGCAATCAATACAACCGCCAGGATGGAAAACACAAATCACGCAATGAGTGACTTTCTATAACTCCCTCACAATGACCTCTAGAACTCCTCTAACTCCACTTACTGGAGGGACAATGCTCGCCGCGCAGTCTATACGAGGAAATATTACCGCATTGTTGTCTGAAAACAGCCGGCACAAATGTCATAAAAACGTTCTATTAGATAGGAAGACACTGCCTTTCTTTGTAGCGTTGTTGGTGGTAGAGGGGCGCGTGCAACCAAAAGAGCGCCTAGACTAAGGGATGCCTCCTGGGTGGGCATAGGTGGGCATCTGGGCTTATCTCTGAGGTAGGAGTGCTGGAGAACTTGCTGGTGCCAAACCCTGCAGAATTAGCTGGCTTTGTACAGCTCCTCAGGGGTGGGGCATACAAGAACTGCGCATGTGACCGCATTGCAATACAAGGGGAACTGGAGAAACTGCAAAAGTATCCTACCCCCTCTGGTTATGATATAAAGCCTTAACTCTAGATCCTTAACAGCTATGATAAGTTTATAACCAGGCCTTTGCATTATAAAAATACAGTCCAAACACACTGGTATGCTTTAACAAGGGAATTCTTTACTGGCAACAGTTATTATATACAATCCACTCTGAGCCCAGAGACAGGGTACAGTTCTTCGGATGATGTTGCAAACAAGGGGGAGTTCAAGTGAAGGTGGTGATGGCTACTCAGAGGAGAATAGGTCTCGACCCAAGGGCTAACTATCAGGGGGGTGCTGAAGAGCTTGCTGGTGACAAAACCCAGACACAGGGCAATACAAGGGACAGGGCTCTTCCCCAAGTACCTGGAGAAACTCCAACAATATTTTACCCCCTCCGGTTACGATGTAAAGGCTTAACTCTGGGTTATTTTTGGCTAGAATGAGTGTATACCCAGGCCTTTGCGTTATAGAAAGTCCAAACACACTGGTATGCTTTAACAAGGGAATCCTTTACTGGCAAGAGGTATTATATACAATCCTCGCTGTCTCTGAGCCCAGAGACAGGGTACAGTTCTTTGGATGATGTTGCAAACAAGCTTGCTGGTGACAAAACCAGACACAGGGGAGTCACACCCTGCAGATTTGGCAGGCTTTGTCTCTGTACAGCTTCTCAGGGGTGGGACAAACTGGAACTGCGTATGTGACCGAAGTGCAATACAAGGGACAGGGCTCTCCCGCAAGTACCTGAAGAAACTCCAACAATATCTCCAACTAGGGCCTCTGCGTTATAGAGATTCAGTGCAAGCTCACTGGTATGCTTTAACATGGAATCCTTTACTGGCAAGAGTTATTATATACAATCCTCTCTGTTGCTGAGCACAGGGACAGTTCTTGGGATGATGTTGCAAACAAGCGAGAGTTCCAGTGGAGAAGATAACTGCTACTCAGAGGGGAATAGGTCTTGACCCGGGAGGGTGATGGAGAGCTTGCAAAACTACACAGAGGTGTTTCCCATTGGAAACCATTATGTGATGACCCCAGTGGCCACTCATATTATAATCAATAAACCTGGCAGATAAATATGGAATATCTCATATGACATATGGCTTGTGGAGCACTTGTCCCCCTCATGCTTAGAGGTACAGTAAGTCAGAGTTTAATTTGAAATAAATATATATTTTTAAGTACTTTATTTTTCGGACTATAAGACTCACCTTTTCACCCCCAAAATCGGCAAAAAAGTGCCTAGGTCTTATGGTCCGAATGTGGTCGTGTCTTGGCACCCAGCCAGCATCTTTGCTCTCCCGGCAAGATGATTAGCCAGGGAGGTGGAGGAGCTGCCAGATGGGAGATCTGCTCATGCCCATCTGAACTGTATTGGTTGTATCAGCAGAGCCCCGCTGATAAGCAATGTGTGTAGGAAAGCTGCATTCACACTGGCAGGTTCCTTACACACACACACAACCTAAAGGGGAGAAAGCAGTTCCCCTGCAACCCTCTTTTCCCAGTGTGAGGAAGATCAGACATGCCATGAAGTGTGCTCTCTAGTGACACCAATTCAGTTGTGGCTGAAGTTGGTACTGCAGGGGACTTTTTTCCCCAATTGATTTGAACACTTGGAATATTTTACTGGCTCTAAAAACTGGGTGCGTCTTATAGTCTGAAAAATATAGTATACATCCGCTTTAACATAAACTAAATATACATATCTAAGAAAAAGATAGGACAGACTCGTACATTTCTAGGGAATGAGATCGGAGTCCATAATCCAAGCCAAGAGTGGGAAAGTTTGATAAATAATACATGAGCAGCATATGGCACTGACAGAGCCGCCGTGTTTGATTTCATAAAACAAAATGGGAGGAATTATGAGCTGGAAAGGAGCTAAGCTTCTGACATCCCCGTATGAAGCAGCATCCAGGCCGTCTCTCTGTAGGAGAATCCGCTGAAATGCACATTGGGAATTACAAGCAGCTGATTACTCGTCTCTGTGTCTTGTCACACGGATCAATGTCTGGAATACGCGCGTGAATATATCAAGGAGCCGGCTCTCCGCGCCGACGCTATGATTCCTGTGGCAACACTTTCAAACTTCACAGAAAAATAAATCGATAGTTCTGAGAATTCGAAAATAAACAAGTGGACTTGAGATGTTAAAAAAACTGTACGAGGTAAATAAAGCTCAGCGCTCTGTGAACCGGTACTCAGAGCAAGATCCAAAACGCATTGATAAAACGCCGACAAATGAAATATGCAGTTCAAGGACGCATTCCACATACACTCAAGTATTAGCCGATCCAAATATAAGCCGAGGTACCTTATTTTCTAAAACAAAACTGAACGACTCAAGTATAAGCCGACCCAAATAAAAGCAGAATTATATTGTTTTAAAAAACAATTTCCGAATAGGACGCACACAGTTTTTAGAGCAGGGAATCATAAAAAATATATTTCATGTGTTTAAATGAATGGGGAAAATCCCCTGCAGTACCCAATTTCAACCACAAAAATGGTGTCACTAGAGAGCACACTTCGGCATCTCCTCTTCCTCATACATGTGGAAGGGAGGGGGGCTAGCAGGGACAATCTGCACACCGATCTCCCTGTCTCCTGTACGCTGTGTGTGTGAGAAAGCTGCCAGTGAGTGCACCTTTCCCCACACACACTCTGCATTGGTTATATCAGCAGGGCTCTGCAAATATAACCAATAGAGTTCAGATGGGAGACCTGGCTGCGTGCAGATCTCCCATCTGCCGTGAGAGCTGGCAGGGAGCCAAGTTGTGATCACCGGCAGCCAAATGGTCGCACATTCGGACCATAAGATGCAGGCACTTTTGTGTGTCTTATAGTCCGAAAAATACAGTAACTTAAAAAAGCTTGAGTATAAGCCTAGGGAGAGAAATGCAGCAGGTAAGACACAGAAACACAAAGCAAATGTTTCCGGATATCATTTTTTCTTTTTTATGTGAGTTTTTTATGTGAGTTGATTGCGAGGTGCAGGGAAAGGTTGTAGATGATTTTTTATTTAAGCTCTAGAATACCTTGTTTTTCGGACCTGAGTTTTATGGTCCGAATGCAAGAGCTCTGCGGATGAGTGGCGCGAAGAGTAGCCTGGAAGCTGTTTAATCCTCCCACAGTTGGATCTCCCATCTGAACTGTATAATTGCTTATGCCAGCAGAGCCCAGAGCCCTGTTGGTATAAGCAATGAAGAGAGAGAGATGAACTGCCATCTATTCCTCTCTCCATGTGTCCATGGGAACTGCAACCACTCTGCAGCTCCAACGGACACAGGCAGCCAGAGAGTAGAGGGAGAGCAGAGAAGACTGGCAAGCCTCCTTCCCACCTCCTTCCGATCAGTGAAGAGGTGACATCATGTGCTGTGTGTGTACTGCTGCTAGTGACATCTACTGGTTAAGTGTGATATTGCATTCATTTAATCAATTGCATTAACCCAATTGATGTGAACACTTTTATATATCAAATATTTTTTTCCTGATTTTCCTGCTTTAAAAACTGGGTGTGTCTTATAGTCTGTACGGTATTACTTACCGTATTTTGGACTATAAGACCCACTTTCTCACTCCCAAAAGCCTGCGTCTTATGGTCCGAATGTGTGGCGTGGCTTGGCTTCCCGGCAAGGAGATTAGCCGGGAGCTGTCAGATGAGAGATGCGGCCGCATCCAGAGGTATTTTATTTATTTTTTACATATTTAGAATTTTTGTTACCCTCTCATCATTCCCGGTAAGCTCTTTTTGGGCAGGAAAGAATTAGTCTTATATTTAAGTACGTATGGTAGTTCATTTAACATATTTTGGATTTTTTTTATGTCTTTCAATCATTCCCAGAATTTTCTCAGCTTGTTTTGGGTTGTGAAAAAATGTGAGTATAGACAGTATTTAATATTTTTTTATACCCTCTCATTATTTCCAGTTAGCATATTTTTGGTGCAAAAAAATCGGCTTATACTCGAGTACATACTTGAGGTTTATACTCGAGTATACTCAAGGTTTTTTTTATTTAGCTTAATTACAATTTATTCTACACTTTCACTTTGATGGGGCTCCCAGTCTTGTTACAGGAAAAGGGAAATCAATAAAGCCAGAGATGACGTCACAACACCCGGGGTATAGGGTGACACAAACTTTGACACTATTTAATTAATCATGGCGGGAAGAGCAGAGAGCGCCAGGATAAAGGCAATTACCGAAGAAGGTTTTAGAGAAGCCGGATCGGTTTCTTTTGTCTTTAGCGTAACCTCGGCCGGCATTGTGGGGAGAAGCGAGTCATTGTTCTGCTGCGGAGAGCCTCTTAGATCACTTTCACCCGGTGAAGGAGCGTTCAGGCAAACACTTTGTATGGGATTCGCAGGGGGAGACGCGGGAGTGGATGTTGAGTAGAAATGGTCGAATTTTTTGACTTGCTAACTTGGTGAGCTGATTGCAAAGCTCCTGAACATGGTATCATCACCAAAATTGCTGGAGATGTAGAGAAGGGTTGTGGGGACATTTGCAAAAAAAAAAGTTTTGCTCTACCACATGTAGTTTTTGTATAAATTAAGTTCACAAACAAAGTCAAAATTTCAATTTTGGAATTTTTGACTTGACTTTGAACTTAATTTATGCAAAAACTATTTGTGTTAGCGACTTTTTTTGGAGTATACCCCCAACCCTTTTCTATATCTCCAGCAAGTTTAATGATACCATGTTCAGGGGCTTTGCAATTAACTAGAAATCGTTGAATACACCTTATGATCGATCCATACAATCTCTATTAGATCTACCAACAACTGTGTAGTATAGTGGCCTCCCT
>CM070039.1:77878528-77889276 GCA_036250615.1 Ptychadena robeensis
CTCGTCTCAATTTTGCTAAAAAAAATCTCAATGATTGCCAAGACTTTTGGAAATACCTTGTGGACCGACGAGACAAAAGTGAACTTTTTGGAAGGTGCGTAGTCCGTACATCTGGAAGTAAGAATAACACAGCATTTCAGCAAAAGAACATCATAACAACAGTAAAATATTGGTAGGTCGGTAGTGTGATGGTCTGGGGTGTTTTGGTGATTCAGGGCGGCTTGTGGATAGATACGATGAAACCATGAATTCTACTGTCTACCAAAAACTCCTGAAGGAGAATGTCCGGCCATCTGTTTGTCACTCAAGCTGAAGCGATCTTGGGTGCTGCAGCGGACACACCAGCAAATCACTCTGAATGGCTGAAGAAAAACAAAATGAAGGGACTTGGAGTGGCCTATAGTCAAAGTCTGACCTAAATTCTATTGAGATGTTGTTGGCACAACCTTAAAAAGGCGGTTCATGCTAGAAAACCCTCAAATAAAGCTGAATTACAACAATTTGCAAAGATGAGTGGGCCAAAATTCCTCAGAGCGCTGTAAGAGACTTGTTGCAAGTTATCGCAACGCTTGATTGCAGTTATTGAAGGGTGGCCCAACCAGTTATTAGGTTCAGGGGGGGCAATTCCTTTTTTACAGAGGGCATGTAGGTTTAAATTTATATTTCCGAAATAATGAAAACCATATTAAAAACTGCAGTTTGTGTTTTTTTGTGTTATCTTTGACTAATGTGTTTGATGATCATAAAACATTTTGTGTGACAAAAATGCAAAAGAATAAGAAATCAGGAAGGGGGCAAAATCGTTTTGCACACACCATGAGTAGATAGATAGATAGATAGATAGATTAGATAGATAGATGAGGAGGGGGCAATATTTCTGGGTGACGCTCTCCCACTTTGGGATGTAGCGCGGAGGCGCTACGTCATGCAGCCAAAGAAGCACCCGGGAAATCTATCCCAGATGCCCCTGGGGCTGAATGATGTTGTGCCCGTCCAGTCCCACGAGATTGTGACGTGAGTGTCACAGCCGCAGGACTTTCTGACATGCAACTTCAACAGCTGCTTTATTCTCCCCAGCAGGCATTCTTCTCCTCTGCTCTCCCCCATCAGATATACACTTTCTGGCAGCTCCTCTCGGCTGCCACCACAACAAACCGCTTGTGCCAGTTATGTCAGCCGCCAATGTGGGGACAGGCCCTACCTAATTTTCTACGCAGCAGAAGACATACCACATCTACAAGAGCAGTGACAGCCGGGAAAATACCTGATCACGCTGTGTATTGAACCATTGTCTGGTGCCCCCAGTGGCCACTCATGAGATTACACTGAATTACCCCAGATGCCTCGCGCAGAAAAACATAAAATTATAAAATTTAAGGAGAGAAAGAAAGATACAACCAACACCAGAGGGACGTCTTGGTCCCATTGTGTCCTCAATACAACCCAACCATCATCCCATGTATTGTAGTTGCTGATTACAGCCTAATAATAACATTGCTTTAGTTTAGTTTGCCACACCAGAGGCGCACAGTAAGCAATAAATTACAACGGCGTGAAAATCCGCACATCGTTGTCGGATTTCAACGAAAGGTAAATTTCTGAAAGCGTTTTACAAAAAAACTCCCATGTGATCAGTAAAAACATTTACTGCGAACCACACGGGCACAGGGAGAGGTCGAATCTTCTCTCCAAAGAGTTCTTTAAATTCGCTGCGTTGGCACTCCTCGGCGGGAGGAGAGAGCCGAACTCGCTAGGTGCGCGCTTTTTGTCGGTAATGTCCGCTTACTTTTCCAAACATTTCACAAAAGTCAACCTACTTACTCTCAGAGGAGTTTGGGTAAAAGGTCTGAATATGCATCCCAATCGAATCAATGCGCTCCCCGGAATAGCTATGAGGGCTAACCGTCCAGTGCTGAATGCTCCTGGCAGGTGATGTCAATTTGAGTTAAAGCGGACCTACCACATGGTAGGTCATTTGGAACTGCAGATAATTAGGGCCATCACAGCCCAAATAAAAAAAAACAATTCTGAAAGCAGGAGGGGTGATATTTCCAAGATCACCCCCCACTTGTGACGTAGCGCCATATCACTACGTTTTACAGCCAAAAGGGCACCCAGGTAATCTATCCCAGATGCCCTGGGGCTGAATGATGTGGGCCGTCCGTCCCCTGAGATTGTGCCTTAAATGTCCCGCAGAGGGACTTTCTGACATGCAACTGTCAGCAGCTGCTCTCACTTTTCCCCAGGAGGATCCCCCTCACCCTTGTCTTCCCCATCAGGACAAACACTTTTGGCAGCTCCTCTCTGGCTGCCACCACAGTAATTCGGACATATATATATATGTGAGGGATTAGCTGTAGAGCGGCAAGGTACGGGACCCCTGGATGGGGTCCACCAGGAGGCGAAGGGGGCACAGCAAAAAAGAGTGGAAGGTGCAACACACGAGTGGTTTTATTGTCCAAGTCTATTAACAATATGTACAGCAAGTAAGGACAGTAAAATTCCAAAGTAAACAGTAGTCCTCAGGGAAAAAGGCTAGGTAGCTCAGTCCTTGGTTTACCCACACAGGTATAAGCGTTCCCCAGTCTGTAACACTCAGTACTGGTTCCAGGGTGGAGCATCTCACTCTCGGACAGTGGGGAGGTTATATAGAGCTGCTAATGAGCACACAGGACAAGGTAATCACCCTGACCCAGGCCCAGCACTTCCAACTCCCCTGGCTGGTCAAATAGGAAAATACTCTGCAACATCGGTTCTGGGACACACATACCTCCCATACAAATTACAACCAGAGGAGTTGAACAGGCTTCATTACAATATATATATATATATATATATATAATATATAAGCATTCCCCTCGTGCGGCTCAAGGTCAGTTAAAGGTTAATATATATAGAGTTTTTTATTACCAAAAGTGGTAACCTCAACCGGTTACCCCACGGCTAAACGTGATCCAGGAGAACCCTGCAATCCTTCGTCATTGCTGCAGCATCTTCTACCTGATCCTTGTACTGGATTCAGTGATGAGCAGGGACCATGGGGGGGGTCCTCACCATTTACGTATTGTAGAAGGTACAGGCAATAACACAAAGCACTGGCATCACCAGGTCAGTGATGAGCCAGAGCAGTGAACAGGAAAGGGCTGGAGAGGGTTGGGAAATGTAACAGATCTGTTTAAATTCCTACTGCCTCAGCAAGAAGGAAGAAATGTACCCCCAGGCAGGTTAAAATGTATCACAACATATAAAATTGGTGAGAAGATAAAAATGAAGGTAGTAACAATAATAAATGAAACAAATTCGGATCGGGGTCTGGTAAAGAAATCAGCTATCTTGTTAAAACTCAGATAAGTTGGGCGTATATGGAAACAGATGTCATGTGAGAGTTATTGTGTCACCAATTCCCGGCAGGACCACTGTGAGAAAGATAGTGTGTGCCAGGAAGTTAGAGCAGGTCTGTCCTGTCATGGCAAGCGTACCAGAAGAAGACAATGAGGTCTTTGTATGACGGGACACGCCATGACCCACCTTCATGGTACAGGAGGGCTCAACAACGACAACCTAATGCATGTACAATGCACAAACAAATGTGAGCCGTCTGTTCCCTCAAAATCTGGAAATTACAGTATGGGGCAATTCAGGTTTACAGGATTTTTATGGTGTAAGTCAGGGGTGTCAAACTCAACTACAACAGCGGGCAAAGTTTAAAAAGTTGGGACAAGTTGAGGACCAACCTTGATATTTTGGGGAAGGGGGGACACAGATGGACTACAAACAACTGTACCATTTATACATGTGTGTATTCCATATGTGCCCATCCATGTGGTACAGTGTGTAGTCCATGTGTGCCCCCCATCTGTGGGTACAGTGGTGTAGTCCAGTGTGCCCATCCTGTGTGACACGTGTGTGTAGTCCATGTGTGCCCAGATCCCTGTGTGTACAGTTTGGGTTGGTCTTGGAGTCACATGACTGTGTGCCCCCATCCCGTGTGTACAGGGTGTAGTCCATGAGTGTGTGCCCACCCATCCCTGTGTGTACAGTGTGTGTAGTCCAGTGTGCCCCATCCCTGTGTGTACAGGTGTGGTAGGCCAGTGTGCCCCATCCGTGTGTACAGTGTGTGTAGTCCCTGTGTGCCCCCATTCCTGTGTGTACAGGGTGGGTAGTCCATGTGTGCACCCATCCCTGACTGTGTTACAGTGTGTGTAGTCCATGTGCTCCATCCTGTGTTACAGTGTGGTAGTCAAAGTATCCCCATCCTTGGTGTACCGGTGTGTGTAGTCCAGTATTCCCCCAGCCCTGTGGTACAGTGTGTGTAGTCCAAGTATGTCCCCATCCCTGGTGTGTACAGTGTGTGTAGTACATGTGTGCCACCCATCCGTGTGTACAGTGTGTGTAGTCCATGTGGCCCCCATCCTGTGTGTACAGGTGTGTAGTCATGTGTGCAATCCCTGTGTGTACAGTGTGTGTAGTCCATGTGTGCCCCCATCCCTGTGTGTACAGTGTCCCCCTGCAGCTGCACACAGCTGTAGAGGGGAGACATCTGCATGCAGCTTCCACCTCTGCTCCCCCTTCTCCAGGTGAACTTGCTAGGGACATCTGGTGGCAGAAATTTGGTACTGCATGGGGATTTTGTCCCCCCAATTGATTTGAACACTTCAAATATTTTTTTCTGCATCTTATGGTCCAAAAAAACAGAACAAAATATAGATAAATAGCAATGGTGCTAGAGCAACCTCCAGCAATTTTGGTGATGATGACATCTATGAATATTATGTATATAGAATTGGAGGATAACTTGGAATCAAGCCTAGCGTAGAGAACATGTGACCTTATCAGCGAACTGCTATGTCCTGCCGTCTCCCCACCCGCACCCTGTACAGGGGAAAAGTGCGACAGCTCAGGTGTTGTCACCTCATATTCTCTGGTAAATAATCAGCAGTCTGCGACGCATCCGTTAGATTTCCTGCGCATAGGAGGCACTTAAGAACAGTTAATTAACTCATTACACAGCATTCCTCCTGCAATTAGGAAAGACAATACTTCATTGAGTTACTGATCCTTCTTACACAGCGATGTAATTGCCATTTTACAGGGCAGAGAACTCGGAGCGCACTAAAACCTGAATCTTATCTCTCATTACAGCAACAAGACCGGCTGGAGCTGCCGTGATATGTTCTGTGTATTACCAAACATCTGTATTGCGGTTTATTGGTCATTAGCTGTCTCCGTCCACAGGACACCAGCTGGCTTTGGGTCACATGTAACTCTCACAGTACACCCCCAGATCTCATACCTCAGTAGTACAACCCTGACATTTTCTGGGTTAGTAACTAACCCCTGAGACTACCTGCAGTCCAAATGTCATCCTTTCATAGTCATATTCCAGCTGTCACACAGTGCTTTCCTCTTGTCAGATTTCACCCTTACGTATGTATACTCCCACCCCCAGATCTCCAACACACTTAGAATTGCAATCTATTTTGTATTATTAATTTACATTCCCTGTGTCACCCCCCTAACTCCAACCTTTCATAGTTATTCATGTTTCCCTGTGGTTATCCAAGTGACATAAATTGTATACATGTAACATTTAGCTGCGGCCGCCCAGACACGGAGCGCCTTCAAGTTGTTAGTACACATATGAGCTTTGTAACAGTAATGCCGGTACACAGAGCTAGTTTTTGGCCCCTTCTAAGTACCTGAGTACCACTTATGTGCACCCCTGTGTATATCTACACACAACACTGCCACACACTGACACCCATGTCACTAGAACATGGTATCTATTCAGCTCAATCCTTTATTTTAATATTCGACTTTTCTATGTGGGAGGATTTTCTTTTAAAGCTAAATGACAATTTTATTAAAACGAGAAGATAAAAGATCAGAACGGCGCTGCTCGGAGTCGGCTGGTAATTGCTCTTGAAAGCTCCTCTTCAGAAGGCCATGAAATATGTATTGTAATGGCATCTAATGGTATGGATCTGTAGGTCGGGAGCAATGTACATCTCTATTACCACTTCTCCGATTATATCTTTTCTAATTCAGCCATTCGCTCTCCTATTACTCCGGCCTTAATACGAAGCCAAAAGTTAAAAATAACGAAGGCCCAGCTCCTTCCAAAGTTCTCCAAAACCCTGTAATATTCTAAACCAGCAAGTCTTCCTGTGTTCAATCACAGAGGACCCGGCACTACATTGTTGTTGGTAGATCTAAAGGATATCTGACAGAGAGATCTAAAGGTGTATGGCCAGATTAAGGGTTCCCATACACCTTTAGATTTCTCTGTCAGATTTCCTTTAGATCTCCTTTTGTTTTACCAAAACCATGTCATATGAGGAACTTTCTAAACCATCAAGTGTTCCTGTGTCCAATCACAGAGGACCCGGCACTACATAGTTGTTGGTATATCTAAAGGCCCCCATACACGGGTCAGATTCCCATCTGATTCCGGTACGATCGATTCCGGGCGCGCGCACGCCAAACGATCGTGCCGGAATCGCGTGCAGCCCACCCAGTTGATCGGGGGCTCAGAATCGGATCGGACAGAGAACCAACATGTTGGTCTTTCTGATCCGATTCTGCACACATCAGGGGGAGTTGCCATTCGGGAAGTAAGCGATCGGACACGGAATCGTCCAGGAATCCGTGGGACAAGGTGGTATGCAGCGATCGGATACTCTTAATTGGCCGATTGATCGGACCTCCGATTCCCGCTGAGATCGCCGGAATCGATCGGATGGGTGATCGATCGGCCATGGAATCGGAATGTGTATGGATAGCTTAAGGGTTTCTAAAGGTGTATGGCCAGCTTTACTCTTCAATGTTTAATGTTCAGGGGGAAAGGGGGAGGGGCTTATAACAAGGTCTCTACCTTTAATATTGAGTTAGAGGTTTGTTTTTTGTCAGTCCTCCAACATATTTTTATTACTTGTTCCTTGTAGCCGTTCTTTTCTGCTTCCTGTAATAGGGGGCCAATCTCGTCTGTTCTGCGGTAATGTCCCATAGTAGCTTTGTTATACTAGATCTGTGATGGCGAACCTAGGGCATAGGTGCCCAAGATGGCACTTGACTTGTATCAGCCTGTTGGCAGTGTCTGTCTCTGATTGGTGGGGACAGGGGAGGGAATTCAGCTCCAGTAACATCGTATACCCGAGCTGGTGAAATGTTAACAGACAGCAGCACCATCTTGTGGCTATACTGATAATTTACCAGGAAATTTGAGGTATTGGCCTACTTTGATTATCTTGTTGACTGTTGGGGCATGTCTCCACAGCGCTGTGTAATACGTCGGGACCAGTGCAGTGCTTGACAGGGTTCCCGACGGATCACATACACTTTACCTGCTCGGTGGATGCTCTGTTCTCACACCGGTGATGAAGATGCAGCAATAGTGCTGCCATGGCAGTGAGGACACCGACTGCTCAAGCCCTCTGAGGTTTCTGAGCTCCTTGCTTTCTCCTCATTCCAAATTTTACCAATTTAAGCACCAATTCACACTGCCGTTTGGATTTTTTACCTGTAATGGACGTGCTATCAGTAACTGTGTCCGTTATTGGCAAAAAAATATGGGTCTCCCATTGTTAGAACTAAAACCTCGGCCTCCAAAAGGTTCGCCATTACTGTCCTAGATCATCGGTGGGCCAAATTTAGCCCGACGAGCAAATCTTATCGGCTAGATCTGCCTTCCCGGCAGCACCCCTACCTGCTGCACTCACCGCTCCTCCGTTCTCCCACTCTGGTAGTACTCTAATTTTTTTTTTTTAAATAATGTGTCACATAACTGCAACAGCAGCACTCTCATTCTTGTGGATAACAAAGGTAGAGCTTTCAGCGGGAAGGTCTTCTATGAAGAGTGGTGGTATGGAAGTTCCATTATTACTAATGCTAAATTTCAACATATAGCACGCACATTTAGTGCCACTCAACTGACATTTGCTGGTAATTGACAACCGGACCTCTCTGCTATTTATCAACTTTGTAGGTATATATAACTTATTTTTCAGGAAAGTGCCACTTTGCGCTGGAACATTCCGCAGCATCAAGTTGAAGAGGGGGTTGGGCCGAATAAATGAAGTGATCATCACTCAAATAGTAGTGCTAAAATTGTGACTACACAAGCCTACTCCAGAGCTGCAGCCCTACATTTCCTCCAATGCAAATATGTTAGGATAGTTTACTGTTCTACCTGCAGCCTATGACTTAAATGATTAGCTTATTCCCCAGATCACTTTTCATGTGATTATCTCTACCCTGGACGGGGGGGGGGGGGGGGGGGGGGGGGGGGGGGGGGTCACAACCAATTCCAACAAAACCCTCCTCATAACCACTCCTTCACAATCAGCATCAGCCCTGCACCTAAATTACCACCAACAAGTTTACAAGGCACCCCCAATACTACCCTGCCTTGCCCTCCTATCTTATTATCATAGCCAGTGGCATCACTAGGTTTGGTGTCATCTGGTGGAGGAAACCCATGGTGTCACCCCATAGTGTTGTATATGTGTTACTAGTATGGTATTGCAATATATACACAGCAGGGGCAGAAGACAGTCTCCTACTATTAAACTGAAGTGTTTCTTACAGTGAAGTTAACTGTGCACATCACTACAAGCATTACCCCCCCCCCCCCCCCCCCCCCCCCCCCCCCCCCTTGACTAAACGGATGCAGAGGTTGCACAGAAAAGATGTTCTGCAGGAGCGGCCTTAGGACTCAACTCTGTAGTAAACACAAAGATGCCTTGGATTAAAGCTTAAGGCCCCCATACATGTAGCGAGCCGCGGGCGATTTTTAGGCCGACGATGTGCGGCAAAATTGGCTGCTTGGTCGGCCAGAGAACGGACATGTCCGTAAATCTCTGGCCGGTGCCATTAGTTTGAATGGGGATTGGCGCCCCAGTCAAAACTAACGGCCAGCACACAAAGGGTGCCCGCTGATACTCTGAGCGATGGGGTGCAGCGTGATGATGTCGCTACCTGTGTGGACCTTTAGGCTCCACTATATGCTGGGATCTGCTGGTGTCTGCTCAAGCCTCCGTTGCGCAACACGACAGAGCCTCAGACCAGCGGATCCGGGGTTCTGATGGGATGTGGAGACAACCCTGCCAAAGCCCCATTGCCGACAATGGGTGGCTTGTGCACTCTGTTAAAATCCCTGGGTTGGTTTTAACAGAGTGCACGAGCCACCCATTGTCAGAATAGGCAGAAAACATGGAACTTGAGACATAGGACTGTACCATTCACAAAGGGGCAGGGGGCAAGCCAAAGACTGTGATACTGTTGTCACACTAATGCAGCTGTGGTTCTTGAGGACGATTGGAGTCCTTTATCTCTTGTATACAAAAATAAACAGCTCTGGTAGGAAAGTTTGGTGTAACCCCTCCTCTGAGAGTGAAATGGTGTCCCCAGGTGCTGTCCACAACCCCAGCACTAGGCTAATGACGCCACTGCCATTTGGTATGATTTGGTAATACACAATAGGGACATTCTGCTGTCCCTGCTCTCACTCAACAATGCTCTTACCACCCCAACTTTCTGGAACGGCACACTTTGAAAAATTATATTTAAGAACCGATCTAAATGGTAATTTACGCTCCATGTTTATTGCCCCGTGGTATGTTGGGAAGTGACCTAGCCCACCTCCGTATACCAAGTATTTATTGATGACCACTCCAGGCGGAAGGTATATATAAAGAACAAAGGCCTTGGAATAGTCCTTTGTCTGTGCGTGGAGAATTCCTGGGCTATTGCTCATTTTCAGACTCATTTATATAAGAGAAGCGAAGCTGGCCGCTGCGAGTTCTGCAAGCTCTGCGGTTTCTGAAAGACGTTTCCCATTTGCTTTTAAGATATGTGCCAAGCAGCAGAATGCATTTTATACAGCTGAAGCTACCAGGGCATTATTGTATTTTACACTGACGCTGAAGTCTTGCACATATCAATTAGGTCACACACTGACAAATTCCGCAACACGGTTTTCTAATACGTGGCTGGGTAAAACGCGGGGTGGGCAAACTTTCTGACAAGTGGGCCACAATGGGTTCTTAAATTTGACAAAGGTGCCAGAGCCTGTCTTGGCCACCCAGCATAGGTGTCCCTGCCCCTTGTCAATGATACACTCCTGAGTCCAGAGGCTTCTGCCCTAGTTGCAGCACCAGATAATCATGCATCCTCTGCATCCCTTTAGTTGTGGGGGAGATTGCTGTTTGTAGTGTGTCCAGTGGTGAGAAAAGTTAAATACTTAGGTTTAGCCTCCTTGGTGGTCTGCCCGAACCCAGTGCACTACGACTATCCACCTAGAGCCCACAACGATCATTTCTGAAGTGAAATCTTCTGCGTCATCGGTGACACAGAAGAGGCAGTGCTATAGACCTCCATGTTAACGGAGGAGCGTCACTTTTCCGACCCAAATTTCTAGTGTCAGCGATGACATGTATGTGAACACGGGAGGAGGGAAACACCAGCAGAGTACACAGTATCGCTCAATTGAAAATGGTGGGTTACGTGCAAACCGCCCAGGAGGTTATTAAAATCTGGCTTCCCTTTGCCCATGCTGTGTCAATATATTTATATTTACAACAGTGCCACACGATTTTACCTATAGCGCTTGCAGCTGCTACTATGGGGTGACACAATGGGTTTCCAGCACCAGGTGACACCAAGCCTTGTGACACCACTTCCAGAAACTGATTTAGAATAAATACAAAGATAAAAAAAAAGTCATAACTCCTCTTAGGGTCCCTATACAC
>CM070039.1:78004733-78014855 GCA_036250615.1 Ptychadena robeensis
TTTCAAAAAATAAGTAATAAGTAATAAAAAAAAAATAAGACAGTGCCTTATCATCGGGGAAACAGGGTATTAAGAATCAGATGAAGCCAACATCCCAGCTCGGCTTATACTCGAGTATATACTGTATGTACTCTCTCCATAGAGTCCAGCAGCCCCAGTCTACAGTGAGTGCTGAAGAAAGACCAACCATGCCACGTAGGATGGGTAGACTCTACTCTGATGCTCTATAATGTTTATTACAAGTTTTGAATAATATTTCCTTCTGTAATATAAAGTTCTAATGTCATAATCTCCTCAGAATGCTAATGAAATAATATGTAAAGAAAGGCTTAAGCCGTTACAATGTCCTTGTGAACATAAAGGCGGAAAATTAATCAAACGTTACCCTCAGTGTCATTCCAGGCCACAACTAACATTTCATTGTGGCTAATAAATGAGAAATGCGGCGGGAGATAACCGCGGAATATCTCAGCACTGAGTTCATCTGATCCGGGCTTTCAGCTTCAAGTGAAGCCAGACATAAGTAACATTTTCATCTAAAAACCAGAGGACCAAATTTCACCATCCTAAAGGTTTCTAACAATTACTTTGTCCATAATATAGTATTTAATATTCATAAATGTCCCCATACACCATACATGCCTGGAACATGCTCACAGGTAGAAAAGTATGTGTTCCCCATAAAAAATAAGACCTACCCAGAAAGTAAGACCTCGCTCCTTTTCCCCCTGTGCTTCTAACGTGCATTTGGCTGGTGGGGCCTAAAGGAATGATTGAACCCCCGTTCTTCGGAAACACATCATCACTTGGCTCCCAATGAGCAGATCTGACATATATTATTCTCATTGGTTTTACGCCCAAAGCCAGTATGGGTGCAGTTTGATCGTGAATCAAACTGCGCCCGTGCTGGGATTGGGCACAACCGCTGGCTCTCCATGTGCCTGCAGCATTTCTACAGAGCTGAGGCAGGTTAATGAAGGGGGCGTTGCATTTCTCCCCACACACGCTAATTGATAGCGGCGGTGTGTAGAGGGCCGGGGGGAGAGCCAGCAATCACGGTGTAGTGGTTGAGGATGAGATCACTGGGCACTACTGTTGAGCCCTCCAGCATCTGTAAGCAGGAAGTGATCTCATCCCCAACCAGGAAGTGAGGTCATCCTGAAAAGCACATGGCCCTGAGAGATCAATCCTTGTAAACCTCCTTTATTTGAGTATCTTGTCTGTTGTTTTGTTTCATTTAATTCCATTCCATATTTTTTAACCATTTACAGTACCTTACTTTGTTGTATGAGGTTGTGTGCCTCTGTCCTTGTTCCTTTTTGTCCGAAAAGCCTGTAACGCCCAGGGGGTTAACCAATAATTACGTTGGGCGTTAAGCACATGGCACACCTTCGGGAGTCCCAAACACAACCGGTGATGCTGAGGGTGGGCTTGTAAAAAACGACGCCTCCTCCCTTACATGGAGATCAACCCATATCTGCCATTATCAGGGCGGGCACAGAAGCATTGGCCGCTATGCTGATGCGAAGACTCGCCGGGGGAGTTCGACGGACATATTCGTTGTATACTAGTTACCTCGGGTGGAGGTTAGTTTTATACTAGTTACCACAGGTGGAGGTTAGTTTTATACTAGTTACCACGGGTGGAGGTTAGTTTAATACTAGTTACCTTGGGTGGAGGTTAGTTTTATACTAGTTACCATGGGTGGAGGTTAGTTTTATACTAGTTACCTCGGGTGGAGGTTAGTTTTATACTAGTTACCTCGGGTGGAGGTTAGTTTTATACTAGTTACCACGGGTGGAGATAACTTGGGCAGAACTCCCAGGAGGTTAAGCAAGAATAATAAAAAGACCACACTCGACCACATTTTCGTAATGCCTTTCTTTTTCAACTGCCAAACAAAAACTTTTTTTTTGAAAATGAAATAGTATACCCAAGCAAGGCTCTTGAGAAAAGCTCTGTCATCGCCAGCAATGCGTATGGCATGTCATGTTTCGGAACAAATACAAACACCAAGCTATTACTACAGTAGAACATCTCCCCATTGTGACTGCTGAAACATAAAAAAGCATTTTATTCCCAGTATGGTGCAAAATCTATCTCATCAATCATAGGGAACAATACGTGTGGCATCAAGAAAGGAAATCTGGACAGTAACTCCACAAACTATACAGTATATTGTCTGCTAAAGGGTCAAACATGAAAATCACATGAGGGTATGAAGAACATTATATAACCTCCCTAGCGCACTGCTGAGGTCCAGATTTCTGTACCAAAAGCGCACCATGGATTTTGTTTTATGTTGTAGGCCTGTAACTTTCCAAAATCTGTCCGTACAAGGATCTAGTAGACATCCTGACTATAATTTTTTTTTTGAAACACACAATTATGGAATTTGTTTTGCATATAATTTTTATTGAGTTAAAACATAACATCGAAAGCAGTACAGTACACTCGAAATGTAAAATCCAAATCTGGACATAGGAGATAGGTAAGTATGCCAGAGTTTTTCAACAATTGTAATTATAATCAATTGTAAAACAATAACAACAATATGAACAACAATAACAGTAATAATAATAATAACTCCCACCCACCCTGTCAGGCTCACCCCCTCCCTTTATTAGTATTGGCACTGCCTTTTAATTCTGCACCACTAAGCCTATAACCACCAGTAGGGCTACGGAACCCGAAGGGTGTAAATATTTAACAAAAGAGAACGCATCATACCGGGGCGTGACGAAACTCAGTAGACTAGGGACTACTCATGGCCCACCCAAGATACTACAGAACATCCAGGCTTCCCGGTGTCCCTCCTAAGTGTGAGCGGCTTACATTGCTCTACTGTTAGTTCAGACTTTAAGAACTTTTGCCAGACAGCAAAAAAAGTCTTGTCGTCACGATAGTGGGCAAACAATTATGTTTAAAAAAAGAACTAAATTAATAAAAAGGTATCATTTGAATGATAAAATCTCTTAAATACTTATTTTGTTTGAAAGATTGCAGAACAGTATGTATTCATATTTGTTTTTGTTTATAATAAAAAAATTGTTAATTTAGTTTCTGTGTTTTTTTTTACTTTGTATTGTATTGGATACAGTTATCACTGTATCCAGTACAATTCCCTTTGGCACCCTCTCTCCCCTGGTGTGATGGACCTGGTGACATCACACCAGGGCAGAGAGGGTTAACTTCTGGGGAATCACACTGAAAACGGTATTCTCTGTTACGTTTGAATGTCCCACCGCTTTGACGTTACTCCATTACGATTGTAGTGGCAGCTCTGGTTGGGGGGGGGGGATTTTAGTGACCCAAGTTTTCCTAAGTTTGCTTACATTTCATCAGCTGATGTCAGAATGCTTCAGACCTTTCACTGAAGCTGCCAGCGTGGGTAAAACAGTGACCTCCCGAACAGGTCAAGTCAGAGTGGGACCTTGACTCTGACCCTGACTCGAGTATAAGCTGAGGGGGGCATTTCCAGCACTTTTTTTGGGCTGAAAAACTCAACTTATTGTTAATATTGTTGTATTTTTTGTTGCTAGCATGAAAGCATAATATTTATTTGAAGATGACATACCTTTATTTAAACTACCTTCCAAGAAAAAGACAATGGTTTTAATGCAAGACTATAACAAGCGGACAAATAGTGAGTGAGATTCGAATCACAAGGGGTTAATATTAATGATGAATATATGAATCAGTGAACAGGCTGATTGTACAGTGAGGATAGTTTGCCTCATTATCTGCACGGCGTATCCTACACTGTGGTATGTGGCTGTATTGCCTATATTGTGTGGTTTCCTTGGCCAGAGCAATTACTGTGATTTGAGATTTAATGTTTGTCAATATAATTTAATAACTGTCACATTGAAGAGGTATTGTAACTGAATCGGGCAGTCAGGATTCATATCAAACATGCGACACTGCATTCAGTTAATTGTACATTAAAAAAGTAAAAATTACATATTGAAAAGCAGAGGTCCAACAGCTTTCTCGCCAATGATCCACATTCATATAGAGAAGTGCCCAACTTTCCAGGCTATAGGTGTGAGGACCTCGGTTGTACCGTGTACCACGTGGCACCGTGCTTGCCCTTCCCTGGTTTGTGTCTCTAGTCACCAGCAGGTGGCTCCCTGAAAGCGTGGGCTGGGTTGAGGACACCTGCCTTGTTAGCCTGGAGACAATATAGGTGTGCCTCACCCACACATGCTTGCTGAGTGTGAGGACCCAGGCTGTACCAGGTACCGCCTGCTGGTGGCACTGTGCTTGCCCTACCCTGGGTTGTTTTCACAGTCACCAGCAGGTGGCTCCATGCAAGCATGGGCTGGGTTGAGGTCACCGGCCTTGTTAGCCTTAGGCTATGTACCCACTTAGGTGCCAGCACTGGAAGTTAATCGCCTGAGGCGATTTTCAATTTTATCAATGGTAACAAGCCCATTGAAAGTAGTGAAGGCAATTGGCAGGTGATTCTGCAGGCGATTGAAAAACGCCTGCTCAGGCAATTCAAATCGATCAATCAATTAATGGCTACAAATATAACCTGAAGGTTTGATAATTTCATTAAAGTCAATACAGTTTGCCGTGAACATGCGAAAAGCGGGTAAACATGCGGAAACACCCATGACAGATGTTTGTCCATCACTACCAAGGAAGAGCAAACAGCTCAGTGGTATTACCGAGCGTGATTTGGGATTTGATTACGATATCGGTAATGCCAAGCCGCACTCAGGGTAGCTTACCTGATCCTGCAGTGCCCACACCGTCCTGCAGAGTTGGCCTCCTGCTGACTTCTTACTGGTTTCGCCTCCCTGTGAGTGGGAGTGGAACTGTGAGTGGGGCTGTGAGTCAGTGATGACAAGGGGGAGTTAGGTGGGAGCTCTCACCATTCGTCTGTATTATATTGTATTGTATTGGCCTTCTCTATAACTCTTCTAGGCACTATTTTCTAAAATAATTGGATCACCCGGGGTGTTAAAGCGGACCTACCATCTGGTAGGAAGAGGAAACATAGCCTCAAGGTTATATAGGTGTGCCTCAACCACCCATGCTGGCTAAGCATTTTTTCTCCTAAACCTTGGACACTTGAAAATCTGAACTCTGGACTATTTTGCACCTGTTTGGTTGTTCCTGTCTTGTAAATGCACAATAAACCCCTTTTACTTCACATATCCCTGGCTGGTTGTCAGTGTGTGCTGTAGATTTTGCGATATTTTGTGAATAATTCTACTACTATTCGATTCTATATTCAGAAATTATTCACGATATGACCATGTATATTCGCATCGCGAAAACCTTTGAAATGAATGGTCACATGCTATGTTTATTTTTGCAATGCGAATATGATTTTCACAATACATGGCCATACCGCGAATATTCAAATCGCGCATATCCGCCGACATATTCAAGATATTGGCGAATTCTCTAATTGCCGATATTCCCGAAAAATATTCGATAACTACATACCTGTCTGGTCGCTCCTTCTGCTGGATCCTGACACTGAGCTTTCAACTTTTCCTGGACATCTGACCCGCAATCTGTACCTGATCCTGAACTCTGGACATTTTGAACTCTGAATTATCCGAACTCTTGCCTGTCTGCATTTGGATCTGCAGTGTCTTGTTTTGTTTAGAGTAAGTTCACAATAAACCCACTTGTTCACCATATCCCTGTTTGGTTATCAGTGTGTGTTGCCTGTCTGGTCATGCCCCTCTCTGGATCCTGACAATATGTAAACAGCTGCTCATGGGTAAGTTGTTAGTTCCAGATTGTAAAAAATGTCTCACCATAAGTTGCTCAGAGAATGGGTTCTCTACTGGAACTAAGCTCTGTGTCACAGTGGGTGACAACAGAGCAAGGGTGATCCAGATATTCAAGGGTGTGGACCCACTGGACCAACTTACACAGTTGGCAAAGGTGCAATCCAGGGCACAGAGTTTAAGGGACCGTCTGGTGTTCACCAGTGCAGCCCGCACTGGCTGATGGGTTTTGCTGCAGACTAACCCCAGGTTGCGGTTCCAGGATGCATCCGTGTAAGTTGGCAGCTGATGATATACCAAAATGTAGTGCCAGGAGTGCAGAGATAAGCGGAGTCTGTGGTACGAGGCAAGGGTCTGGAGCCAAGAAGACAGAGAAGGTACTGGAACAAAGTGTCAGGTATCAAGAGCTAGGGAAAATCCGTTGGTCGAGCAGAGAGTCTGGAACCAGGAAGTCAACAAGCAAGAAGGCTGGAGGTAAACACATGAGACCTGTTGTCCAGGCATCACCTTCCTGGTGCCTGAGACTCTCTTAAATAGGGCAGGAGGGAGGAGAAGCTAACAAGGTAAGGAGCATCACAGGTGTCCAGCAGAGGAAGCTCTGCAGCAGAAAAGTTAACCCTCTGAGGCAAGGAAGGTATTAGGAGCTAGATGCAGGCAACGCAGAAGCTGCAGACACAGATCCAATTGCCCTGTGGAGATCTGTGACACTGGCCTTTTGGCTTGTCTGGAGGAATACAGAGTGAATACTGCATGCCCCAGCCCTGCCTGCGTTGCTGTAACATTCTCTATATTAAATTTTTATGTGAATGGCCGTGTCTCTTTATTGTTTTTATTGTTTAATGCATACAACTTATGTCAACTAAATAACCACAGGGAAACATTAATAGAACTATAAAAGGTTGCAGTAAGGGGCGTGAAACTGGGAAGATAGGTACTCTCAGTTGTAAATTACTAAGAACAAATGATTGGACTTCTAAGGGTGTTGGAGATCTGGGGGATTAAATTCAGAGTAGGCATATGTACATCTTACAAGAGAAAAGCACTGCTGTGACAGCTGGAATATGACTATAAAAGCTTGACATTTGGACTGCAGGTAGTCTCAGGGATTAGTTACTAATCCAGGAAATGTCAGGGCCGTACTACTGAAGTATGAGATCTGGGGGTTCAAACAGTGTTGTACTGTGAGAGTTTGACCCAAAGTCAGCTGGTGACCTGTGGATGGACACAACTAACGGGAGGCTCAATCAGGAACAGGGAGGTCCATCTGCAGCAGAATGTACCATCCAGGAGGCTGACACAGAGGACAGTGAGGGAGACAGTGAAGAAGACCACCCTACATATGGGATTAGTACCACCATCTCCTGGTACTCATCTGAGGAGCTCACTAAAAAGGTGTGCACCCCTGTATATATATATAATTTTTGTTTAGTATACATCCACTTTAAATCATGATCATGAAGCTGAACAATTAACTTGATGTTAACAAGACAGTGAGATATGTAGGGCACGACTTACTAAAGGAAAGAAAAAAGCAGTGAAGTGATGCCTTTATTAAGTCATAGTTAATTTAGTAAAAAAGGCCCCGGGTTATTTTTGGAGCACAAAGGCGCAGGGTGAGCCTAGCGACACAGTTGGCACCAGAAGAAAGGAAGTTAATGTATGTACAGTACATTTTCAGTAAGAATATATTTATGGAGCATTGATTGATATTCTCTGATTTGCCAATGCTTTTTCAAATATCTATGCCTTACAGTCTGCTGTGTATTCAATGGTGATGTACTGATGATGATGTGACCTCTCATGGGCCTTTACATCTACCTACATATTCAGAAAATAATAGTATTAAATCTCATAAATAACCTTTACAACTCTGTATAAATTATTTCTTTATTTAGTGCAACTTTAAAGAAGTTCAAGTAAAATTATTAAAGTCTCTGATAGTGTCCCTTAGATCCGTGTTTTTCAACCAGTGTGCCGTGGGATGTTGCCTGGTGTGCCGTGGGTTTTTGACCCCACCCTCGGCCCTCCTATCTAGCTGCCTCTTATAGTATTATACTATAAGAGGCAGCTAGATAGGAGGGCTAAGCTACCGCATCCTCACAGAGCTGGTCCGTGTATAACACGGACCGGCTCTGTGAGGATGCGGTTGCTTAGCAACACACGTCCCCACAGACCAGGGGCGGTGTTTTTGCTCTGCTGGTACGCATCTGCGTTCCAGCGGGGCACCTGCTGATGACGTACTTCCGGCGTGGACCGGAAGTGCGCCGCGATTATGTGTATCGTTGGTGCCCTCCGATTTTTTCATGAAACAAGTGTGCCTTTGCTTAAAAAAACACTGCCTTAGATGACATCATCAAGTGTTGTCAAACACATCTATATATATATATCGATATCTATCAATCCCCATCAGACTTCCTGACCAGCTCGATGGGTTCTTTTAACGTCACATTTTCCATACATATATATAAGTCTTGATATACATGACACATCTAATATCATGTATATATAATACGCCCATCAGCCTTACCGACCAGGTCAATGGGTTATAGCTAAAACATGTTAACTATACTGACTCCTTAACTTCTAACACCACCAAATACCAATGGGTCATTGACCCCTGTAAGAGCTCAGTATTTCAACCCAAACTTGTTAAAACCAAATATTCTAAACCTGGGCACTACCAGGACCGCCAAACTCTGACTAGAACTGTTACCTTCAATTCTAAATAACAGACCCAAGTATCCTGCCGAGACTATAGGGCGGGTGGGTGGGATGATCCTTGAGGCAAAGAGGCCGATGCCCTTCCGTCCTGCCTCTTTATTTGCTGAAGCCGCGCCGCATCACTTCCGGTGGGGGCGGCGCCGTCTCTCTCCTTCTGCCAGCCCTCCCTGTCAGGTGCCCTTGCGCCGAGGGGCGGCGGGCTTTATTCTAAATACTGAACTTGCCCAAACTGGACTTGCACTGTAATGTTTTGAAGCCAATCCAAGTCACCAAACGACATGAAGGAATTGGCTGCAAAACATTTTACGCTAAAGGGGTAGTATTCTTTTCTCAAAGCCTAGCCCTTCCAGGTAATACACTCACAAATCAACTGCTGTCAAAGGCCTGTTCCAATGGGGATGTCCTGAAGAGTCACTCCAGAGCTCTGGTGCTCTCTCTAGAACTTCACTGTACAAGGGACTTTACCAAGCTTCCAGCACATTCTAGCATCAGGTGTGAGCAAACTTTTTGACTTGTGGGCCACATTGGCTTCTTTATTTGATAAAGGTGTCGGACCATGTAATGGCCGACCTGCCATAGGTGTGCTAATTCCATGCATCGCCAGCATCACTAATGATATGTAATAGGCGACGTGTGACAGGGACAGTGTTATCTTTTTACATTTCTTGAACTTAAAAAGAAATGCTCATTCATTGCAATGATCACAGACAATTCCTAGAGACTGACTGTTGTCACCATGAGGATGTGGCCACAGTGTCATGATCATGTCACTGCATCATCCCGAAGGCAATCACTTGACCCCTCTAGGCATTATGTGCTATCATTGCAGAAAACAAGCGGAGGGGAGCATCTTTTCCACAAGGTGGCAAAGGGACCGGATACGGCCCTCAAGCCTTAGGGCTTGTTCCCACATTAGTGATCAGCCGCAGACAGATTTCAATAGTGGGGCGATGATTTCTAGGCAAGACGATCTGTCGCCCCTAATCGTGCCCATAGAGAATGAATGAGGGCATGTTCAAAATTTTTGATTGTGTTCAGATTTTTGATCATGTCCATTCATGTCTATGGGCGCAATCAGTGAGGCTTTAGTTGAAGTGAGGACAAGCCCATTCAACTAAATGGAAGCGATCAGCCACAATCGTTGCATGATTAAATTTGATCACTAATGCAGGAATACTACAGCATGCTATTACAGAGTTCAATAGCCCAGGCTGAAATGTATCCAAACAAGGGATTGAGTTGTTAAATTGTTTCCCCCCACACTGCAATTCATGGTTTTGATGATCAACAGCAATGCTTTAAAGGATAGGTTCTGGAGGATACTCTTTCTCTAGGAAACATAGTTATTGGTTATGACCCAGGGATACCTGATACCCTTACCCTCCAACCATCAACAACCTTTCTTACCTAAAATAAATGACAAAGGCGGTATTATCTTTGGAAAAATAACTTTATATAAAGAGTTGTGGAAAATTACAAAATCGGGCACAGCCAAAACTATGAATATATTTAAATAAATTAACTTTGAACCAAAATATTATAACATATTATTAATACTTGAAAGCTGCGACCGTGCCACCAATTCGCCCTGCTTCTTTTTACTGTACCGGCCACCAGCCCTCCAATACCGGCTCGATGGGTACTT
>CM070039.1:78037343-78048298 GCA_036250615.1 Ptychadena robeensis
ATAATAAAATTATTCCTCAAAAATAACACTTGCCTAATAATTCTGCACTCCCTGTAGTAGAAGGCATACATGTGTGAGTCAAATGCATTTAGAAAATAAACTAGTACCCATCAACAAGTAAAAACAAAAGTATAGGCTGACTCAAGTATAGGCTGACTCAAGTAAAATTCCAGGGTGGTAAATGCAGCAGCTACTTGAAAGTCAGTTTTTTAAAAAAAGTCCACAATCTCCAGTAAAAACGAACAAAATGCCCACAAGATGGCGCTGCCGCACAAGTTTGTTTACGTTTCACTGGCTCAGTCCAGATCGGGAATGCCGCAGATTGAATACCAGATACAGAATAAAGATCAGTCATTGGACCACCCACAGAGGCTTCCGGCGCCAGCAGGGAGACCAGCGAACAACTGGACAGGTATGTGGGACCCTGACTCTGATTTGAGTGTCACAGATAGAATACAGGTCTGTCATCGTACCACCCACAGGGGCTGCCGACACCCACAGGGAGACCAGCGACCACCCGAACAGGTAAGTGGGACCCTGACTCTGACCCTGATATGAACATAAGCCAAGGGGGGATTCTCAGCACATATACTCCAGTAAATACATATAAAAATTCCTACATTTGATATTAGCAGCTAAATACTAAGTATTTAGTTTAATATAGTATTACATAGATTTACAGCAGGATTTTTTATTTCTCAACCATTTTTCAGAGAATATGAATGATAACACAATAACATTTCTATCAATCATGGTTAGTGGTTGGCTGAAGCCATTTATTGACAGATAACTGTGTTTACTCTTTGACCCTGATCAAAAATGTATACACACCCTGGTGATTTGGCCAGATAACATGTATACAATGGTTAGAATGGCTATTCAAGGTCAACATCTTCCCCTGTGATCTGTTTGCTTGTAATTGGTGGGTGTGTATAAAAGGTCACATGACTTTCTGGACTCCTGACAGACCCTTGCATCTTTCATCCAGTGCTGCACTGATGTTTTTTTCTGGATTCCAAGTATTGGGACAAGCAAAAGAAAAAAATGTAAAAGGATGTATACTTTGTTTAATTATAACAAGTGTAAAAATGATAAATGGAAATATAATTACATTTAGAGGAGAACTATTTTTATTTACATTTTGCCCGGAGTTCAGCTTTTATCGCACAGGAATATAAGAAACTTCTATTAAATCACAAGCTAGTGTTTTTGGGGAATCTCAGGTTTTGTAATTTCCGCTTCTGCGAAGCACATTTCTTTTGTGTTGATTAAAAATCACTTTATAATTGCATTTTCATGAATAGGGGATTATTGAAAAAGTCAACGTTCTCATGCGGAATAAATACTCCAATTTCAGCATTTCTGTCTGCTTTACTGCTGCCTATGCAACTCAGTTCATTGTAATAGGATTACAGGCTAAATAACGCATATGGAATTGAGGTCTAACGAGCTATTTGTACGTGTTTTCTACAGCTTCATGGGACAAAAATAAATATTTTCATTTGTTACTTTCAAAAATAAATGTTTTTTGTGGTTTCCTCAATTTCAGTTGGTTTTTTCTTTTGTTTTTTTGCTTCTTCCCCTGCTGACATTTTGATCTTATGTCTTTTAAAGTCATTACACCATAGAGAATAGACTTTTTATAAGTAGGGTGAGTTATGGTTTGTTACTTGACATCACTCCTGGGTTTTATGAGAATTGCTATTCACCCTACACCTGGGGTGTCCAAACCTTTTGCACAGGGCGCCAGGTTTTTTTTTTTTGCTTCTTCTTTTGCTGATATTTTGATCTTACATCTTTTAAAGTCATTTCACCATAGAGTATGTTCATCTCCTCACTGCATGGGGGCGTGTCAGGTAGGAGTAAGCTCATAGGCTTAGCACTGGAGCCTTGGAGTCTTTGCTGCCACGCCCCCTGTGTTCCCGAGGCAGCTGAGAGAGAGAGAGAGATCAGGGCTAATCTCTCAATTAGTTCTGAGTAAAGGTGTCTATTTAAAGGCCAGGACTGTTCCCATTACTTTCCAATCACACAACCTCACAAAAGGTGCTTCATGGAATAAAAATATCTCTGATATTTTAGAGTGGACCTTCCTGAGCTGTCCTTCACACATGCATACTAGTAGGATGCCACTGCACTGACTGGAAAAAAATTAGACTAGGTGTAACCCCTGCCAGAATCAGGGGACTAATGTGTTAAAGATTTAGGAGGGAAAGGAGCAAGGTTGTCACAAGACAGGTGCAGATTTGTTGCTTGTCAGTGACTGGCTTAGCTCCTTGCCCAGTTCTGTGTATGTATCCTTTCCTGCTGTTTTGCCCAGATACTAAAGGCCCAGAGCTTGGCGCCTTTTTAGGATCTGGGAGGAGAAAAAGTTTTCAAATGTAGAGGCAAGGGGTATTGTGCAGTCTTATCTCCAGGGAGGTCCCCGCTGGGGCCCCTGGGGTGAAGTGAGATGACAGTCTAGACAGAGGGGCCCAGAAGAGTGTGTGAGGTCTGGAGACTCATCTAGGAAGGAGATCCTGGTATCTGGCCTGAGGGACCGGGTAGAGGATTCCTGAGCAAAACAGTTAAACGCGGCCTAAGGAAGCTAAAGGGGAACTCTGTTGCACGTTCTAGAAGAAGACTGGTCAGTGAGAGTGAAGTCTACTTCAAAGTCCCCAAGAGAGGTTAGCCAAAATGGTGATTTGCTCGTGTGGAGAATACGCTGCATAGTGAGGTACTTGGGCAGTGTTGACTGTGATTACTCGTGTGTGGAAGAAACTGCTGAGTGTGATGCAAGGACCTCGGGGTGCTCGAACAGCCTTGTCCCTTGACCCTCTCTCCCATGACAACGTGTGCAAATAAACTCTCTTCAAGTTCAACTGCAATATTTCTCATTGGTCATTTCTGCTACCCGGTTTCCCATTCACTACACAGCGGCACCCCCGGGTGTCATCGCTACATAGGTATAGTGTGTGTGTGTGTTAAATTTTAAACACTACTGTAAATGTTTTGGGTTTTTTTGTGCCAAAATTCTTTGGCAATTTTTATTGTTAAACAAATACAATTTATGTCACTTGAAAAGCTGAAAGGAAGCTCAATAACTATGAAAGGTTGCAGTTAGGGGTGTGACATTGGAAATGCAAATTACTAATTCAAATACAGGTGACCTATAGATGGGGACAGCTAATCCGAGGCTCAATCAGGAACAGGGAGGTCCATCTGCAGCAGAATCTACCATGCAGGAGGCTGACGCAGTAAGTAGACCACGCTACATATGGGGTGAGTACCAAACATTATCTCCTGGTACTCATCTGAGGAACTCACTAAAAAAGTTATTTACACCCCTGCGCATTGGCATCTTATTTTGTTCAGGCCAACCATGCGTAAAGCACGCCACAGTGTGGAATCACACAGCTGGAAATATTCCCACTTGTAGTGTGAGGCCTATTTCAGCCGCCATTTTGTACATCCTCCATTTTGATGTCTCACTATGGTCCTAGGACAGACAAGAAATAGACTTTTTATAAGTAGGGGGAATTAGGATTTGCTACTTGATATCACTCCTGTGTTTTATGAGCATCTCTATTCACCTTACACCTGTTATGTCTAAACTTTTTGCAAAGAGGCTTACTTTGGTGAGGTGAAAATGTGTTGGGGGCTTATCGTTCTTAGAACTATTGACCAGTGATTTGCTGTAGGCTTACTTTGGTGAGGTGAAAATGTGTTAGGGGCTTATGGTTCTTAGAACTATTGACCAGTGATTTGCTCCTTGACATCACTCCTTTGGATTATGAGTATCTCTATTCACCTTACACCTGGGTTGTCCAAATGTTCCACAAAGAGGGCCAGGTTTGGTGAGGTGAAAATGTGTGTGGGGGGGGGGGGGCATTCAGCCTATCATTTTTTGAACCATTGATCAGTGATTTGCTCCTGTGGTGTATGAGCATAACTATTCATTCACCTTACACCTGGGGTGTCCAAACGTTCCGCAAAGAGGGCCAGGTTTGGTGAGGTGAAAATGTGTGGGGGCCGACCATTCAGCCTGACATTCTTTGAACCATCAACATTAAAAGCAAATGAACTATACCTTGGAGAAGATCTCTTTCTTCACACATACTCTGAATTATTATTGTAAAGAATATCATCTATTTTAGAAAAATCAGTTAACCAGGAAGGGTCTTGTCGACTAGGATATTGTATACTTTAGACATAACAAGGAAAGGTGTTTGGTGAATATATAGTTCTTTAAAAAATCTGGAGGTAATTTGGCATGATACTCAACAGATTAAAATATATACATAACATAGGTCCACTTTATCCTGAATGATTTAAATGACTGTGAAAATAACAATATTTTAGCTGAATAAACAATACTATATGAGTGAACTGTGCTGGAGCCCATAGAAGTAGCAAAAGGACTGGGACTGTATTTAGTAAAATAGCTTACAAAACGCTACAGCACTTAGTCATAAGACTCAATGATATTATTTATTGGCTAAAGCTGAAACATTCTGAGGAGAAATGTAAGCTACTGGGTGTGGGTACTGGTCACTGCCAGTAAGTTGTCCTGAGAATTTAGAGAAAAAATTCACACCCATCATAATCCGAATAGTGTCCGATTCTGCTCTATAGTATTTGATCAGTAAATTGCCTTTATTTAGTAAGGTGATTAAACACAGCTTGACACAACTGTAATCAGTTTTTGTGGACCCTAAAACCGGCCATAGATGTCTCGATTCATGGCCGGCTTGTAGCAGACTCATTACAGCGTGGTGACTTCACCACGCTGTGAGGAGTCATCTGCAGAACTGATGGGAATTCTGTGTGCTCCACTAACAGAGGGATTCATGTAGCCAATTAACTTATGGGGGAAGAGTCTACCCCTCCAAGTTAGGGGGGGTTTCCACATCCGTTGGGACCCCCTTCGCTTAGCATATTGCTTGGCGAGGATCCCGACGGAGCACATAGACTTTACCTGCTCGGCGGATGTTGTGTTTAGACTTGTTGTGTTCAGCCTTGCATCGGCGGAACGGCTTAGCACTAGGAGAACAAAGCATTCGCCGAGCAAGTGAATGTGCTCCGTCGGGACCTCTCGCCAAGCAATACGCTTAGCGGAGGGATAACCGACAGATGTGGAAACCCCCCCTAAACTGCCTACAACAGGATCGGTCACAAAAAGAACCAGCAGAACGGATCGCCAAGCAATTTGACCGATAGTTTTGTAGCCGACTCCTCACAGCGTGGTGACGTCACACTATAATGAGTCTGCAAGCCGGCCATGGATGGAGACATCTATGGCTGGCTTTAGCTTCACCAACTGTAAACATCATGGTCTTTGGTTATTTAACCTTCACCGATTGAAGACATTATGTCTTTGGTTATTTAGGCTTCACCAACTGAAGACATCATGGTCTTTGGTTATTTAAGCTCCACCAACTGAAGACATCATGGCCTTTGGTTATTTAAGCTCCACCAACTAAAGACATCATGGTCTTTGGTTATGTAAGCTTCACCAACTGTAGACATCATGGCCTTTGGTTATTTAACATTAACCAATTGAAGACATCATGCCTTTGGTTATTTAAGCTTCCCTAACTGTAGACATCATGGCCTTTGGTTATTTAAAGCCGGCCATAGACACCTTGATCCATGCCCATTAGCTCTGTAGCCGACTCCTCACAGCGTGGTGATGTCACCACGTTGTGAGGAGTCGGCTACAAAACTGACAGGAATCCTGTGTGCTCCACTAACACAGGAGATTCCCGTAAGATTGTAGCCAATTAACTTGGAGGGGGAGGAGACTCCCCCTCCAAGTTAACTGCGTACAACAACAAAAAGAACCAGCAGGACAGATCAAAACCTCAGGATGGGCACCCTTGTTGTTGCGGGCAACCAACCATTATGTGTTTGGCGAAAGCACGCACATGGCCAGAAATCGCCGCGTCTATGGCTGGCTTCACCAATTGAAGACATCATGGCCTTTGGTTATTTAAACTTAACCAACTGTAGACATCATGGCCTTTAGCTATTTAAGCTTTACCAACTGTAGATATCATGGTATTTGGTTATTTAAGCTTCACCAAAAGCACAACCTGTTGACAGTAGATTAACGAATGTGACATGTTTCACAACAGTAACTAAACACTATTCTGCATGGTTACAATACCGCAGAACTGTGCAGCTTTGACAGATAGACCTTCCTGTTATACATTGTTAGGAGGGAGATAAATGTATCTTGTGGCATTAATTGTTTATGTAAATATTACCAGAGCGTTCAGTCAGCTCGTGATTGTCCACTTGAATAGTTTCCTGATAGGCATCGGACTATTTTTCCTTCGTGAACACAGAAGACAGAAAAGGCCATGGCATGCATTTTAATCAGCTAAATGTTAAACTTTTTAGTTTCATTAAATAAAATTCACATCCTAATGAAGTTAAAGCAAATGAATATTCTCCATGTTCTCGAATGTGATTGGCTATATCGGCCTTCCACTACATTTTGCAATTCTCTGCAGTAATTAACTGTATAAACAGCATAAGAAAACAATGTATCATATATTTTACATCATAGGGATGTCTTTATTCACCCAGAGGGTATTTATAGAAGGGATTCTGCAATTTAATAGGACCTTAGTGGCCACATACACTAACTGGCCACTATATAAAGGTAGCCAAAGACGGGTCGATTATTCTGCTTTTTGATCATATTGCGCAATAAGCATCTTTACAGACACAAAAAAACAAATGTAAATGTGAAATATTGAATAAAAGTTACCGACATGTCCAATCACGGATCGATGTTCTGTTCAATTTGGATCGAGGGAACTTAATGGGCAGGACTCGATTCCTTCAAAAGATCGAATAGAAAATATCGATCCTTTTGTGGCTACCCTTGGGCTTACCCTGGCATATGGCAACTAGAAGAGGTCAAGAGCAGAGCAGGTAGGTATATATTTTGGAGTGCTTCTTAAAATTGTATTATTTTTTTTTTTAGTTTAGGTGGACTTTAAAGACTTCAATCCTTGAGTGTAGAAGGGGAGGTTGTTGTTAGCTTTTGTGCAGTGGGTTTGGTGAGAGGTGTGAAAGTCCCAGCTTCACCACAAGCATAACACACACCCCAGGTCGACAGCTTTGCCACTAGCACGGGCTCCCTCCCCATCCTGGGGGTTGTTCTTGACAACGACCCCCCCCCCCACACACACACATCAGGGGGCCCCTGGAAAAAACTTGCATAGGGCCCCCACAGGCTAGAAGTGGCCCTGTGCCAGTGGTCAGGCATTTTATTCAATTGGGGCAAATGAATCCATCTTTAAGCCATATTCCAGAGTCTGAAATTTGTGTATTAATTTGCATTCCCATTCCAGACCCTTTTTCTGTCATTTTAAATTACCTTTAGCACCAGAATCCTGAGATATGTTATGCTGTGGCCACTGCTGCTGAAATGAGCCTCTACAAGGATATATGTTTGCTTGTTGATGATGTACCTATGTAGGTTAATTCGCTGGTGTCTCCCCAACATATAGTCCTGTAGGGAATTTTCTACTTGACATTAAGCGCACCAGATCTGAAGATTTTTTTAAGGAAAATGTACCCTGTACTGTATACTCCAGTATGAGTCCACTCCTGTTCCCCAACCTATTAGATTGTAAGCCCAATCGGACAGGGTCCTCTAATCCTCCTGTGCCATAACCTGTATCCTCATACTGGTACTCTATCAGCACTGTGTATATAAGTACATCTGCTTTTGCATGTTCCATTCTGTTTGGGCTGTATAGGGAACTCCCAATTAGTAGATTTGTTCAGCAGAGATGGTCAAAATTTCCAAGCATCAAAGTTTCAAGTCAGAATTCTTACTTTTTTGTCGGAATTTTAAAACATCAAATTTTTACGCGTCGATCGCCTTTTCGTGGAAAGTCAAAATTTTCCTGACCTAAAAAAATTAAACAAATATTACATTTTTAATCTTTTGAAAAAAATGATTAATTACAAAAACAAAATAATGTTATCCCCATCCTATGGAATGAGACAAGAGGTCTCTTAGACCCCTAATTCATTCCCAACGGGTCAACACCTACATGGCAATACACAGCCGCTAATAAGAATAGACAAACCCTTTTTAAATACCCCAAATTTGTATTTATATGTAATAATTAACAAATAATTGCATATATAAATGGAAAGCCTGATAATACACACAACCTATAAAAAATACACTTAAAATAATCACTTAGGTGTATAAAGAAAGAACGTTTAGGTCTTTTAGACCCAATGGGTCAACACCTACACGGCAATTAACAGCTGCTAATCTAAAGAAAAATTGCATTTTAAAAATACCCTAAAAAAACTTGTTTATGTTACATACACAACACTTATGAAATATACACACTTAAAAAATACCTCTCAAAACTTTTATATGTAATAATTAAACAAATTACATATAAAAATCCTATAACCTGCCAAAATGTTCTCCTGCATTGTAGAAGGCCCAGTGGCCACACCATTTCCAAAAGAAAACTAGGCATGTCTTCTGACATTTCCTTCTTAAGTTATTGCACCATTACTTGCTAACCTACGGTGTTGTTTGCGTGTAGGGGATTTCCTATATTAACAGGCCTTGCATTTTCTCACTTTTAATATTGGTGGAGACCCCTTATTCATTCCCAGTGGGTCAATACCTACACGTCAATAAGCAGCTGCTAATCTAAAAAACAAACACTTTTAACAATATCCAAAAAACTTGTTTATATGTAATAATTAAAGAAATAATTTCTTACAAAAACATACAAAATCCCTATGAAAAAATGCACACATAAAAATACCCTTCAAAACTTTTATATGTATTAATCACTTTTAAAATTGTTGGTGTTGGTAGACTAAGGTGCATAAAGAAAGAACGTTTAGGTCTCTGAGACCCAATGGGTCAACACCTACATGGCAATAAACATGTGCTAATCTAAAAAATAAGCATTTTAAAAATACCCTTAAAATACCACTCAAAACTTTTATATGTAATAATTTTACAAATTATTACATATAAAAATCCTATAACCTGCCAAAGTGATCTCCTGATTGTAGAGGAACATATTTCCATCTTTCCCAGGACCCAAGAGAAGGCCTAGTGGCCACACCGTTTCCTAAAGTAAACTAGGTAAGTCTTCTGACATTTCCTTCCTAATTTATTGAACCATTACTTGCTAACCTATGATGTTTTCTGCGAAAAGGGGACTTCCTATATTAACAGGCTTTGCATTTTTCCACTTTTAATGTTGGTGGGGTTGGTAAACTAATGCCTGCCATACACCCACCAAGTTGGGTGCCGACAGACTAGTCCCGATGAGCTCTGGAATGCAGCGTGATGACGTCATCACGCTGCATTCCCGAGCTGCCTGCATCTTTGGCGGCGGCTGTGTGCCGGCTGTTACCTTCAATGAAGACGCCGGTCTTCATTCAAAGTAACAGCATCGGCTGGCATCGGCCAGAGAACATCGGACATGTCCGTTCTCTGGCCGGCCGAGCTGTGGGGCGACAGGGATCTGTCGCCCCATGTGGGCACACACCGATTGGTGGCCGATTTTGCCGCCGATCGACGGCGCAAGCGCGCACGCCCGCCGGTCAGCAGTAAAATCGGCCACTAATCCGTGTGTGTATGGCAGGCTTTAGGTGCGTAAAGGTTCAAAAAGAAAGAACGTTTAGGTCTCTTAAGCTGCCCATAAACGTGCTCATTCCTGGCCATAGTTGCCGGCGATTGACCGGCGCGGACGCTCCCATCCTGAGGTTTGGACCCAAAAAGCCCACCTTGAGGTTTTGACCCAAAAAGCCGGCAGTTCAGATCACACGGGGATCTGCTCCCCCTCCAAGTTAATTGGCTACAATCTGACGGTAAGGAGTCTGCTACAAGCCAACCATGGATCGAGATGTCTATGGCCGGCCTAAGACCCTTTATTCATTGCCAATGGGTCAACACCTACAGGCGCTAGTTTAAAACTTGTTTATATGTTATAATTAAACAAACAAATAATTGCATGTAAACATACACCACCCATATGAAAATGCGCACTTAAAAATACCCCTCAAAACATTTATATGTAATAATCACTTTTAATATTTGTGGGGTTGGTAGACTTGCAATAAGAAAGAAAGTTTAGGTCTCTTAGATCCCTTATTCACACCATTGCCTGGAAAAGAACTAAGTAAGTCCATTGACATTCCCTTTGTAATTTAATGGAGTTGTCCGCAAGTAGGGGACTTCCTATATTAACAGGACTTGCATTTCCTTACTTCTAATATTCTCCTCTATATTTTCCACATAATGATAATGTATTATCGTAACTGCAGGGAAATATATAGCCTTGCAGAGTATTTCAGCTGAGTGACACATTTCTACGGTATCTGCTCGGAGAGAAGTCTCCGGTCAGCATGTAACAGAAACGTCAGAGCTTGTCTGACCTGCTTCGAACTCTCTCACCAGTGTTAAGCTTATGCATTTGACAAGGCGTTCTCTGATGTCTTTGTCATGTCAGTTATAAATGGATTTTCTAGTCGGACATTTTTTTTCTCTCTCTGAACAGGTAATGGATTGCTGCACAGTAATAGATACTTTCTCTAGTTTCACGGGTGATTCTATTTCACCGTCCTTTCGTTCCTTGAAACAATATTATTATGATATTCTGTGTAAGACAAGAGAAATGTGCCTATTAAAAAAGCCAATTCACAAAATATAATTCTTAAATAAACTGTTAGTCTTGGTAGTTCTCAGAAAGAAGTAAAAACTGTCTGGTTGTGAGAATTTGTATTTGTTAAACTCGCCATATACGTTTTCTATTTCTTCTGGGTTTAATCGTTATCATTAAATGTATATTTTGTTATCTGACAATCCTCTTGAGTTGTAATGCAAAGGTAGTGGTAGGTATTATGTGCACCTTTTAGATCACTCCATACAATTTCCTTTAGATCTACCAACAACTATGTAGTGCCGG
>CM070039.1:78070336-78083036 GCA_036250615.1 Ptychadena robeensis
CCAGATTATTGTTTACCAGTTATGTAAAAAATTTACCATGTTTATTAACTTCAACTTAAAAAAAACTATTTTTTCTGTACTTCATCGTGAAAATTGTATTATATATTTGTTTTGTTCATGCTACCATGAAAGTCCACCATGGCTAGAAGTAAAGACTACGCTCTTTAATTAAGCAGGGTGCCACATATCGTCTTTTTTCTAATTTTCTTGGGAGTCTGTCTGTGGAGACTCCCAAGCACTATAGCATGTTATAGGAACAAGGACACAAGGCGCACAACCTAGTCCAACAAAGTAAAGTACTGTAAATGGTTAAATAAAGTGAAACAAAGTTTAAAAATGACAAAATACTGACATTAAAGGAGATTTCAAAGGATTGATCTCTCAGGGTTGTGTGCTTTCCAGGATGACCTCACTTCCTGGTTAGGAATGAGATCGCTTCCTGCTTACAGATGCTGGAGGGCTCAACAGGAACAATGGGACGCATTTCGAGCAGAAGCTGTTTGACAACCATAGCATGTTGTAACTAGTAGAGATGGTCAGATTTTTTGACTAGCTGACTTTGTGAGTTCATTTCAAAGCCTCTGAAAATTATATCATCACCATAATTGCTGGAGATGTAGAGAAGGGTTGTGGAAACATTAAAAAAAAACATTTTGTCTGGTTGGGGATGAGATCGCTTCCTGCTTATAGATGCTGAAGGGCTCAACAGGAACAATGCAACACGGTATGAGCAGAGGCTCTTTGTTAACCATAGGGGGAAGGGGTCGTGTTTCGAGCGGAGGCTCTTTGTCAACCATAAGGGGCCCCTTCCCCCTATGGTTGACAAGGAGCCTCCCCTCAAAAGGCGTCCCACTGTTCCTGTTGAGCCCTCCAGCATCTGTAAGCAGGAAGTGATCTCATCCCTAACCAGGAAGTGACATCATCCTGGAAAGCACACGGCCCTGGGAGATCAATCCTTGTAAACCTCCTTTATTGTCTTTTGTTTTATTTTATTTCATATTATTTAACCATTTACAGTACCTTACTTTGTTGTACTAGGTTGTGCGCCTCGTGTCCTTGTTCCTATTTGAAGGTTGTTGTAGCATCAAAGTGCATAATGTTGTTTGGAAATGGCATTTATTGAGAAGAGTTTATTGTCCATTATGTCTATATTTCTATTTGTAGAAACAATCAAAACAAAGAAATTATTGTCAGTATAGTTGTATAGTTAAAAATATTTTTTTTTGCATAGCTGTACATTACTGTTTTGACAATACAACTAATAAACAACACAAAGAAATTAAAGATCCCTTTTCATTGGACATGCATGCGTTTGTCTGAGTTTATTGGCCATAACCATGTTTACAGTGCAATCTGTTACGGAATGGAGTTTTTTTGTTCTGTTTGGTTCAGTATAAATGTACAGGATTGGAAATCAGCCGAGTGACATTGGGTGTGCGGTTACAGTAACAAAGGACAGAATACAAGGGAAGTGGCCTATAAGAATAGGGTGGCCTAGAGGGTAGGCCTATATACCTATACAATATTTGAAATCCAGAAGCTTATTGTAGAGGTCCCAACTATGGTAAAGGATAAATTGGCAACTAGAAACCTCTACTTGCCTTACCACCTATATGATAATTACAGTCTTTGGCATAGACCGACGCAAGTTCCTTATAGGCAATATGGCTAAATCAGCAGGAACCTGGGAAGATAGTACAGGAGCAGCAGGAACAACACCTGAGGACAAGCAACTAGCTATAGCTGGGTCTTCCTATGAAGTTGAGTACAACTGCCTGCACACCGGCTCATGCCCTACACCTGGCTACAGGTCTCAAACCTGGCTACTCATAATTCATCAGTATCTTATGGGTGTGCAAAATGATCTTGTATCCTGACTAGTCTTCGAGTTTCTGCCACTGAAATACATCCCCACTGCTGCCACCACCCTGCTTCACTGTAGGGATGATTTTGGTCTGGTAATGAGCTGTGTCTGGTTTCCTGCAAAGGTGACACCAAAGAGTTCAATCTATGTCTCATTAGACTGGAGAATGGTCTGAGAGTCCTTCAGGTGCCTTTTGGCAAACTCCAGGTGGGCTGCCATGTGCCTTTTACTAAGGAGTGGCTTCCGTCTGGCCATTGTACCATACTGCTCTGCTTGGTGGATGGCTGAAGAGATGGTTGTCCTTCTGAAACCTCCTCCTCTCTCCACTGAGGACCTCTTAAGCTCTGACAGAGTGACCACCGGGTTCTTGGATGAATAAGGCCCTCCCACCCAATCACTCAGTTTAGATGGCCAGCCAGTTCTAGAGTCCTGGTGGTTTTGAACTACTTCCACTTGATGATTTCCTGGCTGACTTAGAAGGGAAGTGGCATTACTCTCCGTTCCTTACCACCCTGCTTGTGTAGATGATGTGCAGGGTGGAAAGTTAAGAGGGAGAGTAACGCCCTCTCCCTCCTCAGTTAGCAAATAGGAGGAAGGGGACATTAAACTTTCTGATGCAGGAAGTGACATCACAGACTGTTACTTCCTGTATTTGTAACTTGGACGTGGCACCCCGCCTGGTAACTTCCCAATTCCAAAAACCCGAAGTGGCATGTTGCGATGTCACTTTCTGTAAGTTTTCCCTTATTAGATAATGGAAAAGTTGACAGGTATGCTCAGGGTTACACTTATTGGTAATAGAAATCTACCCTAAGCCAAACTACCGCTGGGGGAGGGGGGTTAAACCATTGTGATTTTGTTTTATTAAAATGGAAACCAAAAAAAAATAAAACTTGTATATGCATTATATATACCAGATGTCCATAGTCAAAATGAACAGAACCTAATAAATAAAAAAGGACTCCATTTGCCACTAAGTCACTCATCTCGATAAGCCAAAATGCTTCTAAATTCTGCTATGTGAACTGCCAGCTCATTTAGACTCGCACTGTATAAAAATCAATAATAATCTTAAATGAACTTTTCTAAGCGTGTTCAAGGGATTCATTACTGTAGCACTGAAATTAATGGAGTCTGGAATATGAGTCTCTGCGTTAAAGCAATGTATTATGCAAACTGTTCTGCTGTGTTACTAATTCAGAGTAGAATTTTTTTGCTGAAGGCCTGCTGCAGCCTGAACAGATAAATATATTACTATCCCCATGAACAATATAAGATCCAGAAGATATTCCTTCATATTGGACCAGGGGCGTAGCTAGAAATGACTGGGCCCCAAAGCAAAAATGTTTATGCCCCCCATCCCAATCTGTCACTTCAATCCATGCTCTTCCAGGATTGGTGGGCCCCCTTGTGAATATGGGCCCCATGGCACTGCTATGACTGCTATAGTGGTTCCTACGCCACTGTATTGGACCTCATAAGTATTCTAATGCAACAGTGCCATAGATCTCCATGTTAATGGGGGTGCATCGTATTCTCGACCCACATCGCCGATGTCATGAATGACGCTGGTGATATGTAGAGGGGAGGGCGGAGAATGATGGCAGATCGCCCATAATGCGCCATTCTGCCAGGGAGGTGGGATAATGTTGCACCCACCCTGCAGCTTTTCAACATCTACATTAAAGTATAATGGACATGCTGCATGTCTGCATGCTGCATCCCATTCAGATGAATGGAACATGTTACATCAGCAACGAAATCCCCACGTTTGGCTTTAGGGCACAAAAGGCTTTAGGATAACCGCCAAGGAGGTTGAGGCAGCCTTGTCCAATGTCCTGACTACTAATGAGCAGGTATAGGATCTGCAGTGAATATATAATAGCCAGTTCCCACAGTCACTGTCTGGAGTTACTCTAGGTCAATTGGAGAGACCAGACATCTGCAATGAGCATGGTAACTGGTCCTAAATATATTTTCTGCACAACCTGTAGCCGCTGATTAGTAGTCAAGGTGGTTTGTCCAACGCCGACACTATGGGCGGGCCATGGGGGGCCAGGCCTGCACAGTCAGGTCGGCATGCAAGCTCGACTAGGGCCCTACCTATGCAGCCATTCATTCGAGAGGTAGGCATGCCCCCTGATCGCTCCTGGTGCTCTGGCGCCGTCCCTGGGTTTGTATTGGAATTTTAGCCAATCATTAGAGGTTTAAGAAGTCCCCTTGGTCCAGGTCCCCCTTTATCTATGACCACACCCCTTTTTGGCATAGGGTCTGGCAGGTCTGGAAAGGGAAGATGACAAATAGCATCGCAAGGTTCCGTCAGCAGATAAGGCCAGCCATAGAAATCTAAATGGATAATTAAAAATCCCCTGTTCACATATAACTTCATTGGCAACTGTCTCCTCTCTTGTAAGACAGCTTCCTTGCAACCTGACACCCCATTCTCCAAAAGGACTCCCTTTGAAGAAGCTGTAGAACTCACCAAACCCCCTCTGCACATGACATTGAAAAATGAGAAAATGCCAAAAAACAGCAACCTGGAAAAAAAAACTACGGCCACACAAAGAACTCGGCTGCTCCTCTCACTTCCAGGGGATGGGGGGACTTATGGATGGATGAGAATAAGGAGCCTCACAGAGGAGATCCCTCGACCAATAGAGATGGTCAAATTTTTTTTGTTCATTCGACCAGTATGACTTTGTTAATTTCAAAGCCCCGAAATCACCAAACGTGCTGGAGGTATAGAGAAAGGTTGATGTATACTAAAAAAAGAAAGTATTACTCTAACACAAATAATTTCTGCATAAATTAAGTTCAAAGTCAAGTCACATTTTTGCAAGTGGAAATTTCAAGTTTGAAATAATAAAAAGGGGACCTAACACCTTGTAAGTGTCTGCCAAGACCCCAAGTACAAATAAAAAAAAAAAATTTCAAGAGTGCATCTCTTACTGTCTAACCTCTCGCCATGGGATTGCAATGGGATTTAGGGTATCTTTCCCATGTTCCCCTTGTGGCTGTAGGACGTCTCGCCTGCCCAGTCTTACGAGACTTGGATGATTACCAGTGATGAGTGTGTCTCTCCTGTTCAGCGAAACATCTCATTGCAGCAGCTGAATTCCCCCTCCCCCCCCCCCACGGAGCTCTGCAACATAGAGGAGACAGCCTAGTCTCTGTAGGAGGGAGGGGAGGTGGAGTGGAGGGGGGATGGAGTGGAGGGGGAGGTGGAGTGAAGGGGAGGAGAGGAGGGCAGTGATGGTGGAAGTAGCTTCACTTCTCCAGGATGTAAGATGCTGCCATCAGAATTGAACTTAAAGAAGGTGAAAAAACACTTTAATTAACCTAATTTATGCAAAAACTACATGAGCTAGAGCAATACTTCTTTTTTTATCAAACGTTTCCACAACCCTTTTCTACACTTCCAGCAACTTTGGTGTTCAGGGGCTTTGCAATTAACTCACAAAATCAGCTAGTTGAAAAAATATGACCATCACTACCCACCAGGGTGATGGGGGATAAGGGGCCATACCTGGCCAACATTCCTTACTGTTGGCAGGAAAGTCACATACATTTCACGATTTCAATAAATCCCCTTTTTTTCCTGTGTTTTTAGAATCGGGATAACTTAGAAAGGAGGGGGCATTACTCTAACTCCTACCTTCCCACCCACTTGTGCAGATGATGTGCGGGGTGGGAATTTAGAAGAGAGAGTAAGACCCCTCCCTCCTAAGTTAGCCAGCTAGTGAATAGGAGAGAGAGGGCATAAACCTCCTGATGTCACTTCCTATATTTGGAATTTGTATTTGGAGTTGTTTTGTGCAACTTCCCTTGTATAGTGACGTCTGTGATGTCACTTCCTGTAACTTTTCCCTCAAAAATAAGGCTATGCAAGGAGCCACAGCGGAGATCTCACCTGCTCTCTCTTCCCTCCAGTGTGTAGCTAGGGGGTGGTTAATGGATGTGAAAAAAGTAGCAAAGCGTGGGTGTGGCTCCTTGCTGTGGACCCGCCCCCGGTCAGCGGCTCTCTCACTGGAATACAGTTTATATGATCTACATTCACATTTACATACTTTGCGCTTAAAATCCTATTTCCCTTTGTGTGGATCCAGTTTTCACACTGTGTTATCAGACCTCTGAGTGACTTTACTCTCTCTTAAGTTGTTTACTTTTCTTCATTTTATGACAGGTGACGCAGGTATATGCATAGTATTAGCATCCGTAGGAGCAAGACCATCAATCTACGGTATGATAGAAATCTGACAGCTAGTAGGGACCATTTGACAGCATCAGCCTGTTTTTTTCCAGCTCATTTATAACTTCAGGCATCATTTGATGTTTGACTTTCTCTTCCATTGTATATCTCTTCTATACCTTTTTATGTGTGCAGCACAGTACAGGCGCTGCTAAGATTAAATATGACTGTGATAATATAAACAGTGAGGACAAGAATATAAAAGGATCAGAATTAAACCAAATATTACTTGCTGGATAAACGTTACCAGCTAGCTCAAAATCAAAGGAATGGCTTTGTGAAATCAGCAATTGCAACTGATATTTATTAATTGTGTAGTGGAGTGCAAATTCACATTTGTATATAGTGTGTACGTTGTGTATATAGATTTCTCTGGCCATGACATGGTTAATGTCTGTATAAATGTTGTTATTGTCTGGAAATGGTAATGTGTCAAGCACCTGCTGCTGAGTCACCCAAGGCCCAGCCAAAGCCCACCCAGTTCTCAATGTATCCAATCTGTTCTGCACAGTTACTGATACTGACCACTCCTTGGCCTTAGTCTATATTATGGTGTTCTACAGAGCATTCTGGGACATTCTGTTGTTCCTGCATTCTATGTGAATCGTTGTGCGTCTCCGGAGCTGAGTTGAGGCCTACATCAGGATCAAGCCTCCCAGATCAAGCCTCCAGGACAGACCGCATCTGGGTGAGAGCTGCGGCAACCTCAGATCACTTCCATCAGGCTAGTTAGGCATGTGTTAGGCAAACTATATAAGTGGTGACGAGAAACCCCCTCTACATGAGAGGGGCGGTCTCAGGGATTTTAATGGCTACTAGAAAAGGTGTTCCGGACCAGAAATAACATTTATTTCACAAATTGGATAATACTCTGTGAAAGGCAGTCATGGGCCAAGACAGACATGGAGGTTACACTAAAATGCATAATACAAATCAAAAAGAAAATCTTCAAGCTCTACATATGTCTAGCCATATATATGTATATTATATATATTTATATACCGTATTTTAGGACCATAAGACGCACTTTTTCACCCCCAAAATCGGGGGGAAAAGTGCCTGCGTCTTATGGTCCGAATGCTCGACTCCCGCGGCCGAGTGGCAAGGTGTCCGGTTCTCCCATCTGAACTATATAATTGCTTATGCCAGCAGGGCTCAGACGTGCTGGTATTAGCAATGAAGAGAGAGAGAGATATAGATGAATAGAGATGGTTGAATTTTTCGACTTGCTTTGCGAGCTGATTGCAAAGCCTCTGAACATGGTATCATCACCACAATTTCTGGAGATGTAGAGGGTTGGGGGAAAATTTTAAAAAAAAAGTTTTGCTCTAGCACATGCAGTTTTTGCATAAATAAAGTTCAAAATTAAAGTCAAAATTTTGATTTTCGAAATCTTGACTTGACTTTGAACTTAGTTTATGCAAAAACTTTTTGTGTTAGAGACATACTTTTTTTTGTAGTATACCCCCAACATTTTTCTACACCTCCAGCAAGTTTGGTAATGATACGATGTTCAGGGGCTTTGCAATTAACTTGAAATCGTTGTCTTTATAGATGAACTGCCATCTATCCCTCTCTGTGTGTCCCTGGTAACTGCAATCACTGCAGCTTCCACGGACACAGGCACAGCCAGAGAGGAGAGACTGTGCAGCCGGGCCCCCCTCCTCCCGATCAGTGTGAAGAATGACGTGATGTGCTGTGCTAGAACTGCTGCTAGTGACATCTAGTGGTTACATTTGATATTGCATTAATAAATTCATTGCATTAACCCAATTGATGTGAAAACTTATGTATAACATTTTTTTCTGGTTTTCCTGCTCTAAAAACTGGGTCCAAAAAATACGGTATTTTTTGTGATACTCTCCCAGGTATTATCCAACGCGTTTCATCCATAGTCAGTCAGTAAAGCTTTAATGTATTCAATTCTAAATAAAACACAAGTCATTCAGTACTAGAAATTGTCGAATTTTTTTCAAAAATTTGATGATTTCGACGATTTTGAGTTAATTGCAAAGCCCCTGAACATGGTATCATCACCAAACTTGCTGGAGATGTAGAGAAGTGTTAGGGGTATACTCTAAAAAAGAAAGTATGTCTCTAACGCAAATAGGTTTTGCACAAATGAGGTTTAAAGTCAAGTCAAAATTTCGAAAATCAGAAATTCAACTTCATTTTTGAACCTAATTTATGCAAAAACGACATGTGCTAGAGCTAATTTTTTTTTCCAAATGTTTCCACAACCCTTATCTACATCTCCAGCAATTTTAGTGATGATACCATGTTCAGGGGCTTTGCAATCAGCTCACAAAGTTAGTAAGTTGTAAAATTCGACCATCTCTATTCAGTACAACCATAGTGAAATACCAAGGTCTGTCTCCATTTTCACATGGTGGCGCCTCTAACAAACTGCTATATCCACATAGTCATCATATGTCATTCATTTCATTTTGTTCCAGAAACAATACCATTACAGTCATTACTTTCAATTGTAATGTCGGCATGTTATACATCTTAAGCCGCAAAGTATGTAAACATACCAAATTTTTAACTAATTGGCTGAAATCTAAAAAAAAAAACCAAGAAGTAAGCAAGATAAAGTGTCAAAGGTAAACACAAACCAAAATGTTTCTTGATATATATATATATTTCTTCTAGATATATATACATTTCGAGGATTAACCTCATGGTGTCCAATGCTCATGAAGTCCCACATTTCCAGGGGGTTGTAATGGGTCAGGCTCAAGCGGACAAGGTGTACTTGATTGTTATCCACTTTCAAGGGTGTGGGACACTTTTGTCAAGAAGCTTCTGGAATATTCTCCAGACTTCTATTGGCCTTCTCACCCCTATCTGTGTCTTGCAGACTATCACCTCCTCTGCAGAAGCCATCTAGTACCTACCTCAGCTCACCAAGTACTGTTTCTCCCTATCTCTCTACAGGGGGACCACATTATTATAATCAGCCTCCAGCTAGGTCTATCCCTCCAACTTTCTGATCACACCTTTCCAAAATGTCTATGTCCCAATAATCCTCCATGCAGGTAGTACACAGACCCTTTTAGGTAAAGTGAAGCCATTGTCCACACCTGAAGTTTCTTGCAAACAAACAGGTTTTTTTTATTTGTAATCCAAAAGGAGTATTTACATGTGTTCATTGCAGTTGAGCCAATCTGTAGCGGAAAATCCCTAGGAAAAGGTTGCAAAAATAGTAGTCCTACTCCTGTGTCAGCCCTTTGGAAGTGCAGTTGCCCGCACCAACCCCGCTGACCGACGGCGCGCACGCACGTCCGTCAGGTGAAAAATCGGCCGCTTATCGGCATGTGTATGCCAGGCAGACTCCCAAAAGGCTGGTCACAGTTACATACAGTAACAATCCATTAAAGGTACAGTGCAACGATAATAACACATGAACTTCTATTTTGACAATCTATTTCAACATTAGCCTTGAGGTTTTTATGTTTTTATGTAATAGTATTGATAGTGAACATTGTAAATATCAGCACTTTTTATTGCAAGAATCTTAAAAAATCGCAAATATTCAAGATTCTGGGGAAAGTACCATGCATTGCGTTCGCAATATGCGCATATACAAATGCTGATTTGTGAAATAAAGGCAATAAATACAGAATCTCGAATAGTCACAATCCCGAAATACTATATAGGTTCAAGATTTTCGCAATAAAAAGTGCTGATATTTGCAATATTCACAATCAAGGCAATATAACATATTTTGAAGTCGAAAATTCAATTTAGTTAAATTTCAAGCTTGATTTGCGTTGGAAAGCTAAAATGGCCCCAGTCGAAATTCGACTATGCTAATTTTTTTGCAAAAAGTCGTCATTTTGACTTAAAATTGCATTGCAAATTTTTCGACCATTCCATGAACATAAAATATCTTATTAGCCATTTTTACTCCTGATTACAGGGTACTCATTTCTGCCGCCCAATACCACCCTGTTACAGGGGGAAATCATAGATAATAGAGGAAACTCAAGCTTAAAGGCACCGAATGGTCTATTATCATCCTACATCCTCAGCAAATAATAAAATGAAGAAAACATGACAACTGGTCTTGGTCAGGCATAAGGATAGGTTTCCACGGCATTGAGGGCTGCGTCAAGGCCCTTACGTTAATTGCATTCCTTGCTGGGAGGTTGAGGTAGCCCATATACATACCACCTGTTTCCACAGCTTTCAGCTGGTCCGCCGGCGGAGAGGTTAACATAGTGCACAACACCAACCTATGATCGGTGGACCAGCTCAAGGACGTGAAAACAGATGTTGTGGACAGGGCCGCCGTTAGCATTCATGGGGTCCCATTCTGGATGATTTTCTGGGGCCCACCTTCCCTCCCGACCGTAGTTTTTGAGCAGGGGGTGACACACCACCTACCAACTGCACCACGCAGTTTTTTGAGTGGGTTTGGGGGGGGGGGTATGAAATCCAGATCTGCTAGTGACACTTCCCTTCCCCTGCGTTCTGTGCTCTGCTCAAGGTGCTGTTGGCAATTTCGGGACCTGATCCGTGGAAGCCGAGGGGCCTCATCTTTTAAAACGCCAGTGCAGATCTCCCCCGACGGTGCCCTGTATATGGATGGGCTCAATCTACATCCCCATCAAGGAATGCGTATTAAATGCGGGTTTAAGCCTGCCTCAACTCCATAGAAACCTAGCCTTAAGCTGGTCATAGTTTTTCTATCGATTCACGAACACGCGTGTTTCAAGTGGGCATTAAATTTTGAGGCTGGGATTTTGCAGCAGAACGATCACCCTCGCGAGCGTGCTGCGGTCCATCTGCGGCAAAATCAGACGAAAATCTCAACCATGATATGTCCATCTTTCGACATTGTTAAAGAAAGACTCTATATTATTTTTAGAAATATTCCCTTTTTTTATCTGCTCTGATGCCCCATCATTTTCAAGAAACCAGCTGACCAAGTTGAGTACATAAGAACCATGTCCTCCAATTTCACAACCATTTACAGGTTCGCCTTTATTCCGAAAAAAACGAGTGAAAAAACGCCAAACTGTTTTGTTGACCTGAATTTCAATCTCACGTCTCCAGAACCAGAAAGCAACATGCAATTAGCCGGTTTTTTGTACATTAGCGCGTGATCCAGCAATGGCTTGCAGCAGGGTACCACAATACGTCGACCTTTCTGCGTAAACAATTTAAAACTTGTCGGAGGCGCTTCTCGGCGTAATTATGGCGTTTGCAGCATTTTGTGGACGTCAAGCTGTCAAATAGAACTCTCCAAGAATGTGAAGACCACTACCGTCTGATTGCTGAGGAATGTGCCTCACCAGATGAATTGCTACAGCAGTGGTTTCCAACTGTGCTCGGGACCCCCTTTTCGGGGTGAAATGACCATTTTAGAGTGGTTTTGCCGAGTTCCTGATAGTGAAATTTTAAGTAGAAATTTCGACTTTTTCGCTGAAATTCCGCATAGGGGTCGAATTTTTGATGGGGTAATTAATTTCGACTTTCGGCTTTTCGCCGAAAAGTCGAAAATCAGGCCTGATATTTTCGAACTGAAATAGAAATTTTTCAACTTAAAAAAAGAATTTGCTTTGATTTGCCGCTATTGGTTCGCATGTGGTATGATTGAAAAATTCCATTGGCGTAATTCGCATTGGCGTAAATTCGCATGGTGGGCTAGCTAACTTTGTCATCATTATTGCCAAGCCCCTTGGAAAAAAAAAAAGTGTATCCCACAAAAATTTGCTGGAGTTTGTAGCAGAGGTTGGGGGACATTGCTGGAGATGTAGCGAAGGATTGGGAAACATTGAAAACAAGAAGTTTTGCTCTAACATGTCAAGTTTGTTGTATAAATTGGGTTTAAAAGCTCACATCTTCTGATGTAAGCTCTGCTACTATGTACCTGATTCTTCTATGACTAGCTCATCACAAGATCCAAATTTTCCACCTCATGTGGAATTTTTAACCTTATCGAATTTTAGGCTTTCCTGCAATTTGGCGTTATGCGAATTTTTTCGACTTTCGAAATTTCGCAGTCGAATCGAAATTCGATTGGGAAACTCAATTAAGTAGAATTGCTTTTTTTTTTCACATTTCGAACCCATCTCTAGTGTTGAGCTTGAATATTGAAATGCAAATCATTTGGCCAATATCTGCTTTTAAAACTTCGCTACTTTGTTTGCATGAATTGCGGATATGAGGCATTTATTTATTGGGAACTTTGTGCCTTGATTGCGATTTTTAACTTGGCAATTCACATAAATACCATTTTGAAGGTAATCATGATCGAATTATAATTCCCGAATATTTGATGGCATACTCGAATTCGAATATCACAATAATCGGATGATTTAGTAGCATTATGTCAGTGAGGTGGGAAGTAAGGAGAGAGATAAAGCCCCACTCTCTCTTAACACTTCCCACCCCACATAATTTGCAAAGAGGGGTAAAATGTAAAGGAGGGGAGGACCCTTTTGCGAGTGCCACCATCCACTTTTGGTTACTCCTATAATTTCATTAGATCCACCAACAACTATGTAGTGCGGGGTCCTCCCTGATAGAATCCAGAGTGATTTGGACAGTATATTCACTGCTATGTAGTGCCCCCC
>CM070039.1:78084727-78109577 GCA_036250615.1 Ptychadena robeensis
CTGAACATCCTCACACCGCGTCTACATTTGGGATTATCAGTATGAATAGGCATCAGATTTGTTAAAGTGAAGAACTTGCTGAGATCTATACCGTCTTTATGAATATTTCATGATATATTTCATTGCTGTGTAGCTCATCTGATCTAAAATTACACCATCGCAAATGGAATATTAATCCCGCATTAATTAACTGACAACGAGTCAAAGTCAGAAAGGTTGCATAGCATTAGAACATTTCGTGGAAAGTCTGCCTCTACTTGCACATCACCATACAATTATACTGAGGACTGTAAGCTATTATTATGAAAGATATCATTTCAATTCGCACATCAGAACAAAACAAATATTTTTGTTCAAATTTCCTCCCTTTGGCAACACTTTGCAGCAGTAAAAATATTCGCTGCCAACAAGAATACGTTTATTGCAGAGCATTATACATGGACTGTCACTTATTATTAATAAAGTTGCAAACAAAGCCCACAGCTTGTACCTCTGATCCCAGTGGTATACAATGTGTATGATTTAGCATTAATAAATTACAATCACTAGACGCACTGCAAAAGAGCATCACGCTTGTTTTTGTGATTCCGAATAGACGGCAATATTGGACCTAATAAAACATGTTAAGCTGTCAGGAAGGTTTAAGTAGATCAATGAAATTGATATAGAAGGTTTTCTAATTCTATCTATCTATCCATCTATCTATCTATCTATCTATCTATCTATCTATCTATCTATCTATCTATCTATCTATCTATCTATCTATCTATCTATCTATCTATCTATCTATCTATCTATCTATCTATCTATCTATCTATCTATCTATCTATCTATCTATCTATCTATCTATCTATCTATCTATCTATCTATCTATCTATCTATCTATCTATCTATCTATCTATCTATCTATCTATCCATCTATCTCCCTCCAGAGGTAGCGACCTGGGGTTCCCTTTGGAAAAGTCTTTTACCACCATCAGGGGTATTGTGAAGAACGAGTGGGTTTACTTAGTCAATGCCCTTAGAGGAGGTAGCACTCGTGGCAGAGTGGGTCCACCGCTGGTTTGTGACAGTAAGGATAGCAAGCCAGGAAGGAGGTTTCTCATGTTGAACTAGCTCAGAAGGAGGTTTCCCCAATGGCTATGGGAGGTGAGATCTATATACACTTCTATAGAGTTAATGAAATAATTTCATAATTGACCTTCTTGACCCAACTATTATTTAACCAGATGTGGTCTTTGAAGATAGCCCAATTTGCATATGAATGTCTTGCAGACCCCCACACCCCCCGGGGCGCGGGGGGGGGGGCCGCAAGACATTCATATGCAAATTGGGCTGGGAGAGGGGTGACATCGGCAAAGCCAGCTTAGAGCATGTCCCCCGGGACAGCACAGAACAGTGAGTATGTGCTGCTGCCGGGAGATCTGAGCTTAGCTGGACGGCTCCATCTCGTCAACTGCAATACTGCATAAGCAAGTGCAGGACGCAGGACAACACTCTTTTCTAAATGTATTTGTATATGTGGGATGTTGGCAAAATAGGCAATAAGGTTGATAGCCTAAATATTACTATTATATTATTTATATATATATTTATATATTTACCAAATTGGCAATAATTTTCTAGGATGAGACGCTCTGCTGTATAGGCAGCGTCAAATGGTCGGAATACAGTACAGTACAACCCAAAATTGGCTTCCCAGCTTATTTTGCCTGGATGCTCAGAATATGATGCAATGCAAGGTTGGTGTCAGCTGTGTTTGCATATTACCCTGTTCCCCCAATGATAAGACATTCATTGTCCCCTTTGATCACTCTGTTCCAATCATTGTCCCCTTCTGATCACTTTGTGCCATTCATAGTCACCTTCTGATCACTCTGTGCCAATCATTGTTCCCTTTGGATCACTGTGTCAATAATTGTCCCCTTTGATCACTCTGTGGAACGGCCGGGTAACAGACTCCGTTACGGCAGGGATCAGCAGCTTGCTTGTCCTTCCTGGCGCGGAGGCGTGGGCCTTTGTAGTCACTTCCTGCTCCGCTCTGCACTGCAGCCAGCCCTGACAGAGTCACACAGTTACCCATTGATGGGGGCAGGGGCATCGGTGGGTGTCTTATTTGCCGGGGGGGGGGGGGGTTATGGATTATTGTAACGTTTTGGGCAAAAATTGGGGGGTGGCTTATTTGATGGGGATGGCTTATCATGGGGGAAACAGGATAGTAAAACAAATATAGACTTTGGAATAAATTAGTACCATAATCTATTCCTGATTTTCCTCTTACTTTTAGGTCTTCTTTGTTATAGACAACCGCCTTTACCATTTTACAGTACATTTAGCAAAAACAGCTCCGGAGACTCTCTGTTGAACATTGTTCCTAATAGGATTTGATTCCCACTGACTTTCAAAGCCGAGTGACAGACTTTGTCTGAGCTTTTCCTGACCTTTTGTGGAACAGAAACTCAGTAGGGGCTGCATCAGTTTTGCTAACCTGTCAATGAATTGTACACTGCAAAAGTCAGTGGGAGTGCGGTTTTTGATGTATGTACTTATATAACAACACCTTCAGACAGAAAATGTTATAAAATATCCACAGGTCTAAAAGACTGTTCTCCATGTGGCTCCTTTCTGAATCTGTCATAGAACATTTTCTGGCAGTGGGGCCTTCAGCGAATTACTGTAAAAATGGAATGTACTTATTGTAAAGGCAATTGTAAATAAAAAAAAGTAATTACTGGGGAATGTTCTTTAAATACAGCATGAAACAAGGAATGTTCTTAAATAAAAATCACTAAATGTACTAACGCCTAAATTCAATGTAAAGAGAGATTGTTTCAAAGTGTCAATGGTTTGCCGGACACCACATGCAACAAGTCAACCATGTAGGAGATCCTAAAAAAAAGCACTAACCAGTGTCCGGAAAATACTTAACTGTTGCCCTAGCTGCCGGTCCTTTTTGTTCTTTTTAGCTACGGTTGTCTTTTCCTGTTCGCTAGTCTTCCATTACGTGAGTGAGGCTACCTTCATGCTCAATTATCTCATGTAGTTTGTGTATGTGGTGACGAGAAGGGCCGGTTCTTGTGCTATGTAGACTAGGTATGTGCATAGGGCCTTGGGACAACGGGGGGGGGGCCAAGCTCAGCTCCTAACATCCTCCCCAGCCTCACATTAAGCTGAACAGAGTGATCCTGCAGTAAAGCAGACAAAAGCATCTTTTTTTTCCATTTCCCTCCCTCTGTCTGGGGGTGGAGGTCGAGTTGCAATGTATTAGTGATTTTCCCCTCCATATGTATCCGGGGGGGGGGGCAGAATATGGGGATATTCCCACTACATCGTCCAGGGGGGGGACGGAATGCTTTTGGTGATTTTCCCTCCATCTGCCGAGGGGGTACGTATTGTGGTATGGGTGATATTCCCCTCCATATTCTGGGGGTTCGTTGTTGTATGTGATGATTTTCCCCTCAATCTGTCAGCCCCGGGGGGGGGGTGAGGTGTATGTTGACATTCCCTCCATCTGTCCAGGGGGGGTGGCACGATCAACTGGTGATTCACCTCCATCTGTCCGGGGGTGCATTGTAATGGTGTACTCACTTTATCTGCCAAGGGTCGGTTGTTGTATTGGTGATATTCCCCTCCAATCTGTTCAATGGGCTGGAGTTGTAATTGGTGTATATTCCCCTCACATTTACCCAGGGGTTGAATTGGTTATTGACGATGTTTCCCTACATTGTTCCAGGGGGTGTTCGTTTTCGGGGGGGTGGCGTTGTGGATTCTTGGACGAAGTTTCCCCTCCATTGTTTCAGGGAGAGGGTGCGTTAGTGTAATGGTGATATTCCCCAACCATATTTGTTTCGGGGTGGGAGGGGGGGGCGTTGTATTGCTGACATTACCACTCAATCCATGGCTGGTGGGTGGGGGCATTGTATTGGTGAGTATGCGCCCGATCCATCTGTCCAGGAGGGGGCATGGTGATTGGTGTGACATTTCCTCTCAATCTGTCTGGTGGAGGGGGGCATTGTATTTATTCCCCTCCATCTGTCCAGGGGGCATTGTATTGGTGACATTCCTCTCCATCTGTCTGGTGGGGCATTGTATTGGTGATATTCCCCTCCATCTGTCCAGGGGGCATTGTATTGGTGACATTCCTCTCCATCTGTCTGGGGGGTGAATTGTATTGGTGGTATTTCCCTCCATCTGTCCGGTGGGAGTGTTTTATTGGTGATATTCTCCTCCATCTGTCCGGGGGTGCTCTGCATTGGTGATATTCCCCTCCATGTCCGGGGGGGGGGGGGGGGGGGGGGGGGGGGGGGGGGGGGGGGGAAGGTGGTGCTAGGGGGCCCTCAACATTATCTTGCATAGGGCCCACGAAAACGTGTTTTTATCTAATAGCTAAACAAAATATTGCATATAAATATAGAATAAAAGTATAGTGGTCTCCTTATTCCTAAAAAAAACCACAACTGCATATAAAATTATAAAAAAACAAATCAAATACATCAAACAAATCAAATACATCAAAAAAATTGAATAAATAAAAAAAATGTTGCCCTATGTAATACATTTAAGTGATGTCACAGACAGGTGCAGTAGTGTGGGAAAAAAAGTTCCCACACTGTTGCACCTGTCTGTGACTTCACCTGCAGCTTAATGCATGTTAATAAACACTACCGCAGGTGAAATGTATGGGGGCACGCAGTAGGAAGTAGTGGGAAAAATTCCCCACACTACTGCACATGCCCAGCAGCTTACTTGAAGGCATGTTTATTTACAGTCTGGACTGTGCTGAGCAAGCCCTGGCTGGGAAGAGCTGTTCTCTATCTAGATCCAGTGTGGACTTCGAGGGGCATTGCATTAAAGGCACAGAATGGATTAAAGCGGGGGACATTGTAAGAACATTTTTTGACTTTATTTAACCAACCTATTAAACTGTTTGATTTTAATAGCGGCTGTTTATTTTTTGTTTTTTTTCATGCCTTTAGAATTCTGTAAAATGTCAGGGAGACCTCTATACTCATTCCATAGGGTGGGGGTGTTTATAAATTTTTTTGTCTCATCTGAAATTTATTTTATCAAACTTTTGACAAAAGAGTTGGAATTTCAACTTAGTTATAGAATGTTTTTCCATCTCTCTGGTGGTGGTAGAGTAGTAGAGTTAGGAGACTTTCGATACGTTCTCTCTACCACCATTTTATATACATGATTGATGAGATTCTGACACTTGGGAGGGATTACCTATTTGGGATTAAGAACTTGCTAGTACTCCATCCACCCTGACCTTTGCTGTGTTGCTAAATTCAAGTTGATGCTGTAGCGTTGTAATGCTCCTCAACGCTTGTTAAAATCTTGACATTTCCTGACAGGTCCTGCCAAAATCCTTTTACTGACATTACTTTGTCCATTTTTGAGGCGCTGTGATGCATGGAAATTATAACACAAGGAGATGCGTCAATGACTTGAAAGAATAGGTCTATCACAAGGCCAGCGTGCCTTTGATTGCGTTTTGAATTGAATAACAAATCTTTAGAGGACAAATAGACTATGTCCATGCACTTTATATTCCATTATATACCGCATTTTTTATGATTAGATTGGTAAAGCCAGACATAGATGCTTCCATCCGCGTCCCATTTTGCGGCAGCTGAAAATCGGCAACAGATCGAAGTCACCTAACTAAGGCAACCAATCCTGGGTGTTCCAAATATCAGTCAGCCAAAGATAGGACATGTGAATTGTTCTTTGGTCAATCTCATTACTTTTGATAGGGAACAGCGTCCCCATCCAAAGTAAATGCCGGCTTGCAAAGGCTGTTTGGCTGATTGTCGGAACAACGGACCATGCACTATGCTATACAGCCATCATGCTGTGGCTTGCTGTGGCTCCACCTGCAAGCCTCCTACGTCCCACCAGCACATACATGTTGAAAAGAAGAGAAAGCCAAGATTTTGGGATGGAGAGCTGCAAGAGCAAGGAACCACAGTGAAGATATAGGCTGACCTTCCCCCTTTTAGCAGACTGGCAGGGGGTAGGTAAAAGGACAAGAATTCGGACCCTAATCAAAGGTCCCAGAGATTTGACAATCACAACAGAAGTGGGGGATGAGGGAGGGGCAAAAGCAAGTTGCCACAGTGGAGATCTTGGCTGCTCTCTCTACCTTCCATGCGCTCATCCCCCCCCCCCCCCCCCCCAGTCCATATTAATTCTCTATTTAGAATGAATAAGTCATAAAAGACATGTCTATTGGTTTACTAGTCATTCATGACTGACATTAAGCTGGCCATACACCTTTAGATCTCTCTGTCAGATATCCTTTAGATCTACCAACAACTATGTAGTATTGGGTCCTCTGCGATTGAACACAGGTAGACTGGGTGTTTAGAAAGTCCCTCATGTTACATGGTTTTGGCAAAATAAAAGTAGATCTAAAGGAAATCTGACAGAGAAATCTAAAGGTGTATGGGAACCCTAAGGCAACTGAATGTATGCCCCCATGTATGACCACATAACTAATCTTAAGCTAACTATGCTATAAAATGAATACAATATTCATATAAAATCCTATTTATGTATTTTCCAAGCTTTCCGGAAGATATAGAATGGGCTAGACTTTCTGAATTACTTTTCTAAAAATGTCCATTGTTATGAAGCCCAAGTGTATTCTGGTTTATTATTAACTATTTTACAATCTATATTAATACCCTGGGCAATGAGGTTGATTGGCATGTGATCATTCAGTCTGCTAGTATATTCATATAAACTTCTAATAAAAACTGCCATGAAATATTGCATTTCTCCATTAGACTTTATATTAAATTTGTGGCGGGCTCTGTGTTTCATGTTCTAGGGACCGAACCAATCATGGCTATTAAATGAATAAATAAGTGCAAAGATAAAATATACAAAAATATCAGTATAACATTTTCTGTCTGCTGTCTGGAAAACTGGAATATACAGTTATCCATTTATTCTTCTTCTTAAGTAAATGCCATATCAACATTAGCTATACAAAAGCCAATCAATTTACAATTACTGTAATGGCAGGAGAAACATAGGAGCAACATAAATTTACATATGATTCCAATGAAGGACAAATGAAGAGAGAACAGCTGAGATCTTTGCCAAGACTCCTTTTTCTGGCCCTTCATTCCCCCCAGCCCACACACTGCAAAAGAGAGTTTTTTGCTGAGGCTCCTTTTTTCTGGTCCTTTCATCCCCCCCCCCCCCCCTCAGCCCACACACTGGAAGGGAGAGCAGCTGAGATCTTTGCTAAAGTTCCTTTTTCTGGTTGTCTGTTTTGCCCCATACTCTGCCATGCGTCCCCATCCTACACACATGCCGTCTTGATGATTGGCCAGGAAAAGCGGCATTCACTCCATTAACATGGAGGTCTATGGCACCGCCCCCACCTCTTTGGAGTGTGCCCAAACCCTGCCCTGGCACAGTTTGTTCTAAGAAGACTGGCTTCGGGCATAACGCCCAGGAGGTTAAAAAAGCATGCCACGGGTGAACCCCTCAGGAAGTTAAACAAATAAAAAATAAATTTCTTACATATTCTGCTACTTTCATCCCATCCAGCCAACACACTGGAATGGAGAGCAGCCAAGATCTTCACTGAGGCTCCTGTTCCTGGCCCTTTCCTTCCCACAAGCCCACACACTGGAAGAGAGAACAGCCAAGATCATCACTAAGGCTTCTTTTTCTGGTCCTTCATCCTTGCCCAGCCCACACACTCGAAGGGAGAGCAGCCGAGATATTCATGGAGGTCCTATTTCTGGTCCTTTTATCCCCCCCAGCACACACAGAGAGCAGTCGAAACTTGCTCTTAAAGCTGCTCCACCTGCCATGATCATGGCTGCTGCCTATTCCTTCCAGTGTGTATGCACTGGAAGAGAGAACAGCTGAGATCTTTGCTGAGGCTCCCTTTTTTTTAGTCTTTTTACCCCTTCTCCAACGCACACATTGGAATGGAGAGCAGCCAAGATCTTCACTAAGGCTCCTGTTCCTGGTCCTTTTATCTCTCTCTCAGCCCACACACTGGAAGGGAGAACAGCTGAGATCTTCACTTTTCTGGTCCTTTCATCCCCACAAGCCAACACACTGGAATGGAGAGCAGCCAAGATCTTCACTAAGGCTCCTGTTCCGGGCCCTTTTATCTCATGCAGCCCACACACTGGAAGAGAGAACAGCCAAGTTATTTTCTGAGACTCCTTTTTCTGGTCCTTCATCCCTGCCCAGCCCACACACTCGAAGGGAGAGCAGCTGAGATCTTCATGGAGGTCCCATTTCTGGTCCTTTTATCCCCCCCAGGACACACACTCAAAAAGATAGCAGTCGAAATTTCCATTGTGGTTACTTGCTCTTAAAGCTGCTTCTCCTGCCATGATCATAGCTGCTGCCTCTTCCTTCCAATGTGTATGCACTGGAAGAGAGAACAGCCGAGTTCTTGCCGAGGCTCCTTTTTCTGGTCCATCATCCTTGCCCAGCCCACACACTCAGAGGGAGAGCAGCCGAGATCGCGGAGGTCCTATTTCTGGTCCTTTTATTTCACTCAGCCCACACACTGGAAGGGAGAACAGCTGAGATCGTCACTTAGGCTCCTTTTTCTGGTTCTTTCAGCCCCACAAGCCTACATACTGGAAGAGAGAGCAGCCAAAATCTTTGCTGAGACTACATTTTCTGGTCCTAACCTCCCAGCCCACCCATTAGAAGAGAGAACAGCCAAGATCAATACTGAGGCTACTTTTTCTGGTCCTAACCCCCCCCCCCCCCCCCCCCCCCCCCCCCCCCCCCCAGCCCACACATTGGAAGAGAGAACAGCTCAGTTCTTTGCTGAGGCTCCTTTTTCTAGTCCTTCATCCCTGCCCAGCCCACACACTCAAAGGGAGAGCAGTGGAGATATTCGTGGAGGTCTTATTTCTGGTCCTTTTAGAAAAGAGAGCAGTCGAAATTTCCATTGTGGTTACAACAAATAAAGGAAGTTAAACAAATAAAAGATACATTTCTTACATATTGGGACCATAAGATTCCTATTGATTTAAATGGGAAAAATTATTATGTGAAAAATACGGCACATTGAACGGTATTCTATTTTCCACAGCCTGGAGAAGGTGGATGCCTCTCCATTTTTTTAAATGGCTCCCCCACATACGTACCATAGGCATTTTCTAGAAATATAAACTGTATACACCTCCCTAACACTGACCTTAAAACAATCTGTCAGGGCATCCGAATCTTCATATTGCTGTCTGTTTACCCAAAGCTCTGTGATCCTGGAGTTTAGCCAGACAGATGGATAATTATTGCTGATGCCCAGAAGCAGGCAAGCAGAAGAGATCCACATTAATTAGATTTCTGGCAGTTTTTACAGCAGACCACTGCTCTTAATGTATTTCTCTATTTTTTTTCCATTTAACAGACGGTTGAGGAGAATGGAAACCATATATCTACCTTGCACTCCCCGTATAAGTATAGGGTAAGGTATGTAATGATAAAATGTCTTTCTTTTCTTCTAGGTAAGCATTTGACTGTCGAAGCCTCAGGCTAAGTCTTATGTGTCATAATATGATGCTGCTCCTTGATGTTTATTGCACAGTACAATTTATTGCGCTTTGTTTGTCCAAATAATATTATACCCCTTAAGTTAACTTAAATGTAACTGAAATGCCAATTTATTTTATCATCCTTGGAGTGCTTCACGGAGCTGGAAAAAGCGATGACAACAAATCAGATTAGGCCTCTGCAAACACACACGGAGAAATAAGGGTTCTTACAGTGCTCTTTGTTTATGTATTGGTAAGGAAAAGAAGATGTTACTGTATTATTCACACAATAATGCTATTTCATTTATCAACACTTATTGTGGTCTCCTGCTTTATCACATGTATAATGATATATAATATATATATAATATATATAATGATATATAATATATGTATTATATAAAATTAAATTTCAATATACACCGCTCAAGAAAATAAAGGGAACACAAAAATAAGTAATCCTAGATCTGAATGAAATAATAATATTATTATATAATTGTTGTAATAATAATTAGCTTTTTACAGAATTAAAGAATGATAAAGAGGGGAACAGTTTAATTAGTGCCACACCCCATGGGATAAATGTTAGAACAGCGTTCCAATCCTACTATGGTAGGGAAAAAAAACCTTGGCCATTGGGACCGACCAGAAATATTCGGCTTTTGAGGCACTTACAAATAACAAATAATTGCTTAAAGTCTTTATTACATTATAAGGGACATAGATTATCATAAAACAGTATCATGGGTCAGAGCAACAACCATCTATAGTTGACCCCAATATACATTAACCCATTTCTTCCCAAGCATTAAAATATCAACGCTGCACAACCCGAAGAGAAAGAAATTTTAAATGATTACCAAGGCAATTTCAATTGTAATAAAAATATATTTATGACTCACAATGAATTGAAGTTACGGCGTTAAAAGTAATGGAAGCTGTGAGATAATAGAAGAGCAGAAAAAAAATCATGAACATGTGTTGCATTGAACGCAACGATGGGAAGAAATGGGTAAAAATCTTGAAAAAAAACAATTAAATGTGCGGCATTATCCTACAAATAGCCAGGTTAGCTGTAGTCCCACCTCCAACATGTTTCGCCCGCATGGGCTACCTCAGGGAGGAATTTATCGACAACATAATACAATAGTCACTACAACATACAAATATCCATACAGGTGTTTCATCAGTTCAAATAAACATGAGCAGTATCCTAAACATAGTACCATTAACAATGTACACTCAAATCTAAAATACACTGATCAAGGTACCCCTTTACAAATCTCCTGTTAGGGTGAGTCGGACCTATGTAAGGCACAGACAATCAGGTAAATGAATAAGTACAAGTAAATACAAATAATGGTCTCAAAATAAATATTGAGATAGTTGTACAAATAAGCCAATAATTTATCAATATTATTACATCAATATCAGATTATGTGGATCTCAACACTTCTTTACTCGTTCTAGGGTGACTTGTGTGGCTCAAAAATGGACTCATCATATTAACTGAGGTAAATAATCTCAGAATTGGATCTTATTATTTTACTTTATTTTACAAGTAGCCTGACCAAGCAAATTAGTCAACGAACAATGCACATACCGGGTAAACCCTAGGAGGGGATGTTGCCAGTCACATTAAGGGGGCCAGGGGCAGAACCCTGGGCACTGGTCCAAACTCAAAGCGACAGGGCCGCTAGCTCGGAGAGCCAATGGTCCCCCTGGTGGTGCCTGAGCACCTACCCCGGTGGAGCGGGGGAACCCCGATGGAAAAAGGGGGAAACCCCGGTACAAGATGGATCTAAGGGGAAAAAACAACAGAAATAACAGCATGGAAACTGTGTAGGCCGATTAGGGAGATGGGGGTTACAGACCAATGCAACAGTATATACTTGGTGGGCTTGCTAGTCCTACTCAGTACCGTGCTGGTATCACTCAAGCGAAAAAATATTGTAACCTAAATAAATAAGAAATCATTAGCCCACTGAGGGGGGTATAAATAGGGGAGAAAGAAAAGTAAAACTGTAGACCAAGAGTACTCACAGTGTCCCTATGGGACCTCTCACCTCAACACCTGTATGGATATTTGTATGTTGTAGTGACTATTGTATTATGTTGCAGATAAATTCCTCTCTAAAGAAGCCCATGAGGGCGAAACATGTCGGAGGTGGGACTACAGCTAACCTGGCTATTTGTATGATAATGCTGCACATATCATTGTTTTTGTCTGGATTATAATATATATTGGGGTCATCCATAGATGTATGGCTGTGGGTCTGACCCATGATACTGTTTTATGATAATCTATGTCCCTTATGATGTAATAAAGACTTTTTAAAGTTATTATTTGTTATATGTAAGTGACTCAAAAGCCCAATATTTCTGGTTGGTCCCAAGCGATTTTTTTCCCTACCCTAGTAGGATTGGCTCTCTGTTCTAACATTTGTTCTTTACATAGTTGATTTTGCTGAAAACAAAATTACACAAAAATTATCTGGTGGTCTGGATTTGGAGTTACACTCAAAATTTAAGTAGAACAAGACACTACATGCTGATCCAAATTTGATGTAATGTCCTTAAAACAAGTGACCACGAGGCTCAGTAGTGTGTGTGGCCTCCACATGCCTGTGTGACCTCCCTACAATACCTGGACATGCTCCTGATGAGGTGGCGGATGATCTCCTGAGTAGAGATGGTCGAATTTGTTTTTTAAAATTCGACCATTTCAATGATTTCGAGTTAATTGCAAAGCCCCTGAACAAGGTATCATCACCAAACTTGCTGGGGATGTAAAGAAGGGTTGGGGGTATATTACAAACAAATAGTTTTTGTACAAATTAAGTTCAAAGTCAAGTCAAAATTTCGAAACTTCGGAATTTCGACTTTAATTTTGAACTTAACTAATGCAAAAACTCCATGTGCTAGAAACATACTTTTTGTCGACAACCCTTCTCTACATCTCCAGCAATTTTGGTGGTGATACCATGTTCAGGGGCTTTGCAATCAGCTCACAAATTTAGCAAGTCGAAAAATTAGACCATCTCTACTCATGAGGGATCTCCTCCCACGCCTGGGCCAAAGAAAAGAGGTTACCAGGAGACCGGCCAGTATATCAGGAGCAGCAGTATATTCCATGCATGAAACTTTCCTGTTATGGACAAAATCTTATGAAGATACATTTTCCACATTGGAAACTATTATTTATCTCCATCTAGTGGCCACTTGTGATACAGCAATTAATAAAACCGTGCAAAACTGGCAGCAACGAATCTCTCATATATGTCCAGGAAACAACAGGTAAGTATATTTTTGTAGGATTATGGATGGTAAAGAAGACGCCATATTTACTCATCACCATATTGTCTATCATTTGACACAAAATAAAAGTAAATAGTCACAAAGAGCTGCGGTTTAAGAATGTGCCATCTGACACATCGTTCTCGCCACGGCGTTCTTCACTGGGTGCCAGAAAGAAGGAGCAACAGGGGAAGTACACAAATAACTCCTCACAGGTAAGGATTATTTATCTTTTACAGATTGCCCCAATAATAGGGGGTTGACCAACTAGGGACAAAAGTTTATCTGGTGGGTTTAGGTGCACTTTAGGGTTAGCTATGTCTCATTTGTGAAATAGCATACCCTGAAGAATCATTAATTCTCTAAGTTCATAAAAAAGAGTTTTCTGATAAATAAAACCTTAACTTGCCTAAAACCACAAGTTCCGTTATTACATTTCCTTTATAATTACTCATTCTGTGCTTTATTTAGTATTTGCAGACAACCCACACAATGCTTTGACATTAATTATCTAAACAAAGTGAAATACTTTAGTGAACTCATTATTTTGTGGCAAACCATGCTTTGTTTAGAAATATATTTCGATCACGTTAATGAGGTCACTGGTATGTCTTTTGAAAACGTAAATGAGCGCTTCTTTTAAATTGTTATCAGGGACTGTCCTGCATAGTCATTATTTACCATAAACATGCAGCTAGGGCAGGGATAAACAATGCAAACTGATACAAGAGTTTTAAAGCTGAAAAAAGGACCTCAGCCACCGACAAGAGAGTGTACTTAAAGCCCCCCATACAACACATACAATTACCATGCAATTTCTGTACAACCAACTTTTCTTCTACCAAAACCATGTAATAGGAGGACCTTTCTACACCTTCCAATCACTATGTATTCTATCAGGGAGGTCACTATACTACATAGTTGTTGGTAGGTCTCATAAAAGTTGTATGGAGGAATCTGAAAGTGTATGGGGGGCTTAAGAAATAATGGGAATAGAAGTGTATAAAAAGCACAATATTAAATGTTGTTTATCACTCAGTGCACTTTCTGACGTTTTTCTAAAGTTCTTTAACCCCCCTAGCGCTCTGCTGAGGTCCAGATTTCTGCACCAAAAGCGCACCATAGACTTAATTGTGATTTTTTTATGTTGTAGGCCTGTAACTTACCAAAATATGTCCATACAAGGGTCTTATAGACATCCTGAATATAATAATGTTTGAAACACTCAATTGTGTAAAAAAAATTACATAAAAAAATAAAATAATAATAATAAAAGGTATAATTTGAATGATAAAATCTCTAAAATACTTCTTTTTTATGATAGAGTTCAAAACAGTATGCATTCATATTTATATTTTGTTTATTATAAAATTTTAATTCAATTGGAAATGTGTATTGTAAGTTTGTTTTTTACTTTGATTTGTATTGGATACAGTTATCACTGTATCCAGTAAAATTTCCCTTTGGCACCCTCTCTCCTCTGATGTGATGAACACACCAGGGAGAGAGGGTTAACCTATAAAGAGCACATCTGGGAATCACACTCAAACAGTTTTCTCCATAGAAAACGGTTTCTCGTGCGATTTACTTCCCTATTCAAAATATAGGACGGGCTGACAGCTGGCTCCCGATATCGGGGAAGCTGGGCAGTAGTGGGATGACCTCATCACGCTACTGCCGAAAGCTCTCTGTCGGCTCAAAAATCTAGCCGGGTATTACAGCCTTTAGATGTCCAATCTTTCCTTGTTGGATAAATAATTAACATACCCAATTTAACACCCCTAACTGCAACCATTCATAATTATTCAGCAACAAAAAGCAATAAAAACTGAAAGAATTTTGGCAATCTAAAAAAATTTACTTTTATAGTAGTGTATACATTATTCTTATCATCATTTATTTATATAGCGGCAACATATTACATAGTGCTGTGTAATACATTAGAGGGAGATACAACACAATATAATACACACAGGTACAGGTTATGACACAGGAGGACTAGAGGACCCGATCGGGCTTACAATCTAATAGGTGGGGGACATGATAAAGTGAAGTTGTTTGTGCAACTATTTAGTGTGTTTTAGTGTAAAGCTTTAATCTCAATCCCCCTGCAATAACATCTTCAGCCACAAGATGTCCCTAGTGAACACTTGCCGTCAATGTACAGATCACATCATGGGCTTTTTTCTCATCGTGGGAAGATTAGGGGGAAGACAGGGCGGGGCATGCTGCAGATCACTGGCTAGTATATAAATATATATATATATATTGTACAGGACCGCTGGGATGGGTCCTGACAGAGAGGCATATTTCCCCTACATGCAGGCTGTGATCCCATTAAGTGGTTCATCTTGGAAGGAGTTCGGGAAAGTATTGCCCAGCAACAGTTGGTTGCTGACCGTTTTTTTATTTAATTTTGGTTATGGGTTCCCGAACTCTGGGATAGGAAGGATGGAACTGGGTGGGCCTTCCTATTCCCTCAGGAACACTTCAAGGGTTAACACCTGTTTGCAGGTGAGTGGAGCCAGGTGTGTCTCCACAACAGGATCAGAGACCAGTGTGTCAGGGCTTCTGATGGAAGTTGGAGACATGGCTTCATACCAAGTAGGAGACAGGGCACACAAGGCGTGTGGGACCCAGGCCTGTTGCTGCTGGGAAGCAGGGTGTAGGACAACGGTCTATAATGAACATTTGAAAGCCAGAAGCCTTGGTATTTTTAAGTGACTTTTTGTTTCTTTATTTGGATTGCCTTTAAACCTTTTTCTGTGGACTGTTGGCAAATAAATACGGCCAGGAAGCCCTAAAGAGACATGTTTGGTGGATGTACCTCATTTACAGATGCCATTTGAATCTGATCCCCCACAAATGACAAATACTATAAGATAAGGTACATTAATTAAAAATATTTATACACATACTCATCTAACAGGGAAAGCAGAGGAGGAAATTTGAAACGTTAAGCTGAGCTGTCAAGATTTTTCCATGTGTAGCCATCAAAAAACACAAAGGCTATAAAAAAAACAAAAACAAATCAGTTTCTTAACTGAATTCCAGTACGTGTTCTCTGCTCCTCGATGATTTAAAGGTTAAAGCTGTGTGATGATTTGTATTCTAGTCGTGAATATTGTGATCAGACTTTTCTCCTGAAGGACTGGTCTAAGTCAGTTGGACAAGATGCAAATTCTACGCCTAGAGCAAGCATGTGTAATAGAAATTACATATATTAACCGGCATAAGATGTTAATGCTGTCACAGTGTGTGAGAGAAGGCATTTTCTGTGTTATAAATTAGGCTTTACAGATGCGGAAGGAATGCAGTCTCATATATAGGACTAAATATTCAACCCCCCCCCCAAAAAAAAAGTATCAATACATATATAAAAAACATCTTAATTTATACATAGGACTGGGTTTAACACATACATAACGTGTTTCCCTGAAAATAAGACAGTGTCTTATATAAAAAAAATTTACTACGTTTTATTTTCGGGGGATGCCTTATTTTTCCATGTAGAATAATATGGCACTGGGGTATCAGGGTGGGGGGATCACTTAAAATGACACAGGGGGATCCGAGGGGTGAATCAAAATGGTACAGGACACTCAGAGGGGGGGGGGATTACCATTTTAGTAACCCCTTCTGATCCTTCTGTGTCATTGTGATTGCCCCCTCTGATCCCCCCTGTCCAGAGTTACAGTACTGTATCTTCGGGGGTGCCTTATTTTCGGGGGATGCCTTATATTTCAGCTTGAGGCAAAAGTGTAAGGGTGCCTTATTTTCAGGGAAACAGGGTATATAGAAAAAATTAATAAATCAGATAAAATCAGAAGAATGAGGCCTAAGGCATTTTTTGTGCAGTCTCTCAAGGTCTGACGCATTTCATCCAAGTGTTGGGCTTCCTCATGGACAAACGGAGAGATCCTGGTAGCATCAATACTGTGGATCACAACCATGCTGGTCAGGGATATGGCACACAGTGCCCAACGGGCGCTCTCAGTAGCAAGCGCCCACCCCCCCTCCCCGGTCCAGAAGTAGCCCCCAGGTGGTCTGGGCCACCTCTCCCAAGTTGATAAGGGGGCTTTGTAAGGAAAGGGAAGCACATAGGTACCTGTTGATGCTCAATGAAGGTTCCATGGATCCATGCATATACTTTTAAAATATATGTTTTTGCACAATGCACCTTATTGGCCTCAAAAGTGCCGTTTAAGGTCCCCATAGACACATAGATATGCGCTGGATAGATGGGCGCTTTGAGGGTCATGCACGTTGGTGGCCATCTATCTAGCACCTATCTAATGCAGCCATCCCCGATCCCGCTTGAAGACTGGTGATGGCTGAACTTCGGCCAGGTCCGTCCGCAAACAGGCGGATCGGACTTTTAAAAAAGTCTGACGTCCACCTGTTCGCGGGAAGATTCACATTCCGCGCCTGCTCGCAGGGAATTTGAATAGAAAAAACAGAAGTGATGTCACTAACATCACGTCCGGTACCTGGAACGCACAGTTCCAGGTTTTGATACCCAGTTTGAGCCTCTTTTCTTTCACGAGAGACCGGCTTCTCTACCCGGTCTCTCGTGAAAGAATTCTTCCACTGGCCAGATCTTTCTTATCCGGCCAGCAGAAGATCGGTAACCTTCTTCCCGCATGTGAACAGGGCGGGTCGAACACCCATACTGTTCGCCAGAGGAAGAGAAAGGCAGCTGCACAAACCCAGCACTGGATAAACTGATGTAGAAGCGTAGTCAGGTCCAAGCAGACAGAGGATGGTCAAGTGTTAAGCAGGGGTTAGAATATGGTATCAGAGTAGAATATGGTATCAGAAGGATCAGGAAAAGGGCATAGTCAGTTCCAAGCAGGGTCAGGGCAGACAGCAGAGAGAGAATAGTCCGGAGAAGTGATGGCTGAATGTTTGCTCTTCTTCTCGCCGGCGAACAGCACAGGTGTTCGACCCGCCCCCTTCGCCAGCGAGAAGAAGTCTATAATTCTTCCTCAGGCTTCACCTTTCCACACCTGGTCTGGCTGGAGAAAGAATTATTTTCACTAGAGACCGGGTAGAGATACATGCGTTTGGCACGGGCCAGACGTGAAGTGCGAACGACATCACTGCGTTTCAGGTATATTTCCCATTTAAATTCCCTGCCAACAGGCGGGGAATTTGAAGTTATTTGCGAACAGGCGGACGACTGACTTTTTTAAGTCGGCAATCACTAGTCAGGAACAAAGCACAGGTCACATTTTCAATTAACAGCTGCAAACTGTTTGCTATCATGGGTCATGAAGCTGGGGTAAGAAGTGCTAAAGGAGAAGAGGATCACCTTGAAGTAACTTTGGATCTCCCTATGCCTACAGGAGATGTAGGCATACAAACAGTAATGGATTGGAGAACACTCAGCATACAGAAGCTGCTATTACATTATGTCCTATTGACAAGAACGGGAATGGGAGCTACACTTAGGGACTGTGACCCTAACAATACAATTATAACTCCATTTACTTGACCGATCTTTTTATACAGAATTTCAGGTTGGTATTTCCTTACAGCTCATTAACAGAATCTATTTTTGATGGAAAACTATAAGTTAAATAATACATTCACTGAATCTTTGCCACGTTCAACATTCTCAAAAGCAATACATTACACTGGAAACTTGTTTTTCTCTTTAATATTTTTTTTGCAGATATATATATATATATATAAAAAATCCCAAAATAAAATTACATTGAACCTGTCAGAAACAGCTTTCAGGATTCGAAACATAACATGTTCAAAGTGTTTGAAATGACACAGGTGTCTTCTTTTAGGATCTATAATTGAGTACTACAACAGAAGTATGAATTCCCAAAGAGTTGTTATGATGAGAAAGTCATTCAAAGGGATCCTTCAAGTAGAGAGCTGAATGGATTAACCTACATAAGTGTTCTAATGAATATTCCGCACTTCATTATTTTTAGGTGTAATTAAAAATTATATCATAAACATTTTGGAATATTTTCCTGCAGTTTATTTGTTCATTAGCTTATTTTGTTCCCTCTGTGAGAAAGATGCTTAAGCTGTTTCGAGAATTTATGCAGAGCTGTCGTAGCATATGTATGAAGTCTAGCTCTTGTGTCAAGAATTGGGTTTTGAATAGAGATGGTTGCATTTTTTAAAATTTTTTTTTAAAGTTGACCATTTTTATGATTTCGAGTTAAGTGAAAAGCCCCTGAGCATGGTATCATCACCAAACTTGCTGGAGATGTAGAGAAGGGTTGGGGGTATACCACAGAAAAGAAGTATGTCTCTAACACAAATAGTTTTTGCATAAATGAAGTTTAACCTCCCTAGCGCACTGCTGAGGTCCAGATTTCTGTACCAAAAGTACACCATGGACTTCAATGGTAATTTTTTCTTTATGTTGTAGGCTTGTAACTTCCCAAAATATGTCCGTACAAGGGTCTAATAGACATCCTGAATATAATAATGTTTGAAACAAACAATTATTTAAAATAAAAACATTTGTTTTTAAAATAAAATTAATGAAAAAACACAAAAATCTGGGAACAAAGCTATACTGCTATGTAGGAAATCTCGCCCAAATAAAGTCACTGGTGCCCCAGATGTGCCCATTTGCAGTTAACCCTCTGTAACCTGGTGTGATGAAACCACACCAGGGAAGAGAGGGTTACTGCAAATGGGCACATCTGGGGCATCAGGGACTTTATTATGGTGATGTTTATTACATAGGTGCAGTTTGAAAGCAGTTTTCATAGAAAACTGCTTTCATGATATTTACTGTTAAAATCTCCCGCCGCCTCCCGAGAGGCATCGGGGACACCGGGACAGCGTGAGTATGCTCTCCCGGAGCCCCGATTTGTGCTGGACGGCATCATCTCGTCCAGTGCTATACTAGCAGCTGCTGCGCTGGACGAGATGATGCCGCCCTGACCGCTAAGGCGGTTAATTTCAAATAAACATTTCGAAAATTAAAATTTCGACTTTGAAATTAATTTATGCAAAAACTACATGTGCTAGAGCAAACCTTTTTTCAAATGTTCCCACAATCCCTTTCTACATATCAAGCAATTTTGGTGATGGTATCACTTTCAGAGGCTTTACAATCAGCTCACAAAGTCAGCTAGTTGAAAATTTTGACCATCTCTATTTTTGAATGATTATTTTCATGGTAGGCTCAAGATAGGTATAGACCTAGTTGTTGCATGTGAGGCCCTGGGTCTTAGTCAATGTTGCCCAACCTTCATGCATGAGGAAGATATCCCATTTTAAAAGGGACAGAATTTTTTTATCAATAAAGCCCCCCCCCCATAGACACTTCGTTCCACGGCTGATTTTGGGGGCAATTGACCACCGTGCCCACTTGTGGCAAGTGATCGGTCGAGATTCGTCTTTGGATCATAGACCTGGGTGCTCCAAAGATTGATCAGCCAAAGAACTGACATGTCTGTTTTTCTTTTTTTCTTATCTTTGGTCGACCAGCATCCCCATTAAAAGTAGAACGGCACACAAAGGGTACGCGACGATTCTCGTCAGCCACGAAATCCACTGCACATCGTGCTGTTTGTTAAGAAATGGCTTGACTGTCTTTCCTTAAACACTCTTTAATGGTTCCCATCCCACAAACACATAAAAAAAGGGAAAAAAGTGGAACCCTCCAACCCCTATATTCTCAACATTCGCAAATTCTTGAATAGCCAATATTTGGCAAGCAATTTTAATATTTGAGCTCAACACTTCTCCTCGTCGGCAAACTTGCTGATTATTTTGGGTTCCTCCTCTTCGGCATGATTGATGAAGTCAAAAGGCAGGGGCTTGGCACACTGTTGACCTGAATGGTTTGAAGGCAATATCGCTGTGATCCTCCCATCTACTGCATCATCGATGATGATTTTTCTCCTGAATGGATAAAGAGAAGAAAATAAAGAAAGTTAGGTTGGATTTTTAACATATTGTGAAATATGGAGTTCAGTTGGGTAACATGAGCGATATGAATACTCGTGTGGGCTCACAATGCAAGAGAGCTCAATGCTTGTATGGGTAGTTGTATAGGCGGGTTTCATTGATTTGTTGGACTTGCTCTTTAAAGTGCCTACCTTCTAGATTGATGTAAATTGGAAATGTCTTCTTCATTTGAGTATTACCTCAAAGATTAGATGTGACACCAGAAAAAAAAAACAAATTGAATGGGAGAAGTGGGAGAGCACAAAAACCAAAAAAGATGTTTCGGCTCTTGGAAAAAGAAAAAAAGGAGCGTATGGTGGTGACTTCTTAGATCTTTCACAATAGTGTTCCTCACAGTTTAGCTATTGGTATCGGCTTGATTACTTGCCTAGGTGCCAACAGACCTGTAGATGTGGAGCTTTTTTTTAGAGCCCTTTGGGTGTTATGTCGGGGTCTTCAGATGGGAGTGGTCGCTCTTGCTTGCCTCTCGGTGACCAAGGGGGAACACGAAGAGCAATCAGTACATTCGGGACTCTCATGTGGTTGGTGTGGAAGAGCCTGGATTCGGTCAGACAATTTGTAAAACACTGTTCATCCTGAGGAATTGGCATTCCTCAGGATGAACAATCCTCAAAAGTAAGAGCTTCCTGAGGAATTGGCATTAAATAGTCACAAAACGTGTTGATGTCATCATTACTATAATTCATTAATAAATTGGATTTATTCATACGAGCCTTCTGAGCCTCCCTTCCTCCATACGTGCCTTGCACGAGCCTTCCTTTTGACTAGGAACAATCCATACTCTCAGGATTAACCGACTACCTTCTTGATTGCACAGTATAAATTTAGCTTAAATGCAGCATGTGTGAGAAATTAAAAATTAGATTTGGATATTTTTGTTACTTCGTTTCCAATTTTTGACTAATAACAATATTCTCTGATTCCGTAGATGCTTTCAAATTAGCTCATTGCGCAAGGCAAACTGTATTTTACTGTCAAACATTGAAATTACGTCAACTAGGGTACTTAACTGGCCTGTCAAATTTTTATAGCTTCAATCGTTTTTGACAAAATGGTAAAATTGACTATTTCGTTCTATATTTGCAGCGGGGATCCAATTACCTTCTGGATTATTTAACAATGCCTGGTATTTTATATGAAGCGGACTGTCAATCATCCTACTAGTAGTAAGAGCCAAATTGTGCTTAATGCACAAAGCAATGTAGGCTGATATTTCAACCTTTAAAATATGCATTGGATGAGAAATTAAATCCGGGCGCAGGAAATTTATTATGCAGATCTTGTTACTGCATTAAAAATATGTGAACACTTAAAAAAATATAAACCTGCCGTTATTTTAAAGTGGTAGCATACATGGAAAATGACTCCTAGCTTCCTAAGGATGAAGACCACATTCACTCCAAGGGAATTTAATGTACATTTGGAAACAAGCACTAACGCACATCCATGTACATACATTATATCCAATAGGGGCTTAGTATTAATCTAATTTAGTGAATAACTAAAGGCGCCCTATGCACCTTACAATTTTCCCATATAATTTCTGTACAATCAGCTTTTGTCCTACCAAAACCATGTAATATGAGGACCTTTCTAAACCTTCCAATCACTATGTATTCTGTCAGGGAGGGCCCGGCACTACATAGCAGTGATATATACCTTCCAATCACTTTGTATTCTATCAGGGAGGACCTGGCACTACATAGCAGTGATATATACCTTCCAATCACTCTGTTTTCTATCAGGGAGGACCCGGCACTAAATAGCAGTGATATATACCTTCTAATCACTATGTTTTCTATCATGGAGGACCCCGCACTACATAGCAGTGATATATACCTTCCAATCACTGTGTTTTCTATCAGGGAGGACCCAGCACTAAATAGCAGTGATATATACCTTCCAATCACTAAGTATTCTATCATGGAGGACCCCGCACTACATAGAAGGGATATATACCTTCCAATCACTATGTATTCTATCAGGGAGGACCCGGCCCTACATAACAGTGATATATACCTTCCAATCACTATGTATTCTATCAGGGAGGACCTGGCACTACATAGCAGTGATATATACCTTCCAATCACTATGTATTCTATCAGGGAGGACCCGTTACTTCATAGCAGTGATATATACCTTCCAATCACTATGTATTCTATAAGGAAGGACCCGGCACTACATAGCAGTGATATATACCTTCCAATCACTATGTATTCTATCAGGGAGGACCCGGTACTACATAGCAGTGATATATACCTTCAAATCCCTATGTATTCTATCAGGGAGGACCCGGCACTGCATAGTTGTTGGTAGATCTAAAGGAAATTGTAAGTGATCTAAAGGTGTATAAGGGGCTTAAGCCAGCCACCATCCATCTAAACTATTACTAATAGTTACTTATGAACTATTAATAATAATTAGTAATAACTCCCCCATTATTATGATAAAGGGTAAGCATAATAGGACTTGGCAATCCTCAAAAGTAAGGGCTTGTGTCCACTGCTTCTTTTTCCCCATGGTGGAAGTGCATCCACAGAGGGGAAAAAGATGCAGGGAGGACACTTCCCTTTCTGATGAATGGGACAGTGTCCACTCTGAGTCATCTGAGTGCCGCACCCGCAGTGCTGTTTCTAAGCCGCGGAATGCTGCATCTTAATTGCAGTGCTGTGCAGTGCCGCCAGAGACGCATTCATTGAAGATCAGCGATGTTTTTTTTCACATATTTGGTATGCTAAATGAATAGGGAGCATTCTGGGCCCAAAGCTGTGGGCAGTCTTCCACAAATCGGGGGGAATCCACTGCTATGTATGCCTAACACAGGAAGTCAGGAAGACACAGGTCCTAAAAAGAACAAAATATAATTGAAATATCTCTGTTGGTCATCTTGTATGATATTTATTTTAGTGTAGTGTAGCCGAATGGCACTGAACATGTTTCTTCTAAGTCTTGGCTTAAACCAGACCAGTCTGGAGGTGGTACTGGTCTCAAAAGTATATAAATAAATATGTTTGATAGGAGAGACAAATTGTCTTTGTTCTTAATGACTGCAAGCAGACCAATGTGGAAGGCAAGGCTAGTCAAAGGCCTGAGGGACCACAGGGATTGTCTTATATGTGATTGATTAAACCTCCCTCATAGGTTCAGGTAGAGTGTATGATACTCCCTCTGATAGTGAGCCCTGGGGTCGAGATCAATTCCCCTTTGAGTAGCCATCATCATCTCCACTGGGACTCCCCCTTGTTTCCAAGAAATGTACCCTGTCTCTGGGCTCAGAGCCAGTGAAGGATTGTATATAATTACTGTCAGTATTGTATTTTTTAAAAAAAAGGTATAGGCTTATCCTAGATGAAAAGGATCCTATAGAGTAAACCCGTAACTGTAGAGGGTAAGATAGTGTCTTTGTTCATCCAGGTACTTGCAGGAGATCCCTGTCCAGCCTCTCCCTTGTGTTGCACTGTGGTCACTGTATAGAAGCATGCCAAAAACATTAATATATATATATAAATTAGGCTTTGCATAGTAATTAAAAGAAAAATAGGTTTTAGTAACCGTAATTTGGCAACTTGGATAGTGTGGAATATTTACTATTAATGTCTATAGTCAGGAAGAGAAATATACTTTATTTTTTTTATTTAATTAACATATTTCCTGAGGTTTTTCAATACTTTATTTTTTAATTTATATATATTTAATTATATAAAATATTGCATAACCTTGTTTTTCGGTTTTTTTGTAAAGGTGAAATCTCAGGGTGGAAATTTAGTCTTCAATTCATTAAACATTCATTAAACATAATGGAGTTAAAAGAAACTGCGCAGGGATCTGGTGGCTAGACAATTTCCAACAAAAATAATTTTGATAGCTTAGACCATTTTTACTTTTAATAACATTGATGACATTAACTAACTAGATAAGGGTATCTGGAAATACTATGATTACTAGAGTGAAGTGAGTGAAATCTGTCTTTAGTTTCCTCCTCTGTCCTACAGTATAAATATTCTCCTGATTAACCTCCCTAGCGGTTGAGACGAGCCTAGCTCGTCCGAGCTTTAGGCTCGCCT
>CM070039.1:78109677-78121757 GCA_036250615.1 Ptychadena robeensis
AAAAATTCCATTAAAGTCTATGGTGCGCTTTTGGTACAGAAATCTGTACCCATGCAGTGCACTAGGGAGGTTAACATGGAGGTCTATGGCGCATCGAACCTCTGCAGCTTTCTTGGGGTATACTTGGGTTTCTCAAACCCTGTTGGGACACATCTGAACAGCAGACAACTGGGTTTGTCTCAACTGCTAGGGAGATTATACCAACAACCATAAAACAACTGAGTGTTAAAGTGTACCTGTATGTCAAGTCAAACCCATTGTGGAGAGGTTACCCCTCCTGTTTGGCTTCTATGGCTATCCCAGAGTATATTGGAGAATTTAGGCTAGCTTTACTCTCAATTCCTATCCTCTTGAGAACTTTTCCAGCAGACAGGAAGTGAAGCTAACATAAAACGAGGACACAGATAGAAATGATTTTCTGAAAGCCATCTCATTTCTTTGTAGAATTAGGACTGAAAGCCAGTAAAATTGCTTCTTACCATGTTCGGAGAACATAATCTTTCTCTAAGACATTCCCATACAAAGTACAAGGGCAGAGATAATACTTCCCCGCAGCATCTCATGTTCTCTCCCTAATTTCTGAATGGTGAATGACAATCTGCATTAAAACCCTGTGTCTTCTGCCTGAAAGCCAAGTCTTAATCAATTTCTACATTTCTTTACAATCTCGCCACCGAATTGTAAATCTATCCCGTTTTTCCTTTTACTGCATGTTATATAAAACACGTTTCTTAAAATCCATAAAAAGCAACCAGTTCTTTTCTGTCTCCCTATTACCTCCGTCATTATACACAAAGGATCCTATCAGACTGTTTGGATTTCTCTTTTGTGATTTTACATTGACTATCTGTCTCGCTATTTTCCCTGCCCATATTTTCAAAGGTTTTCCAATTTCATGCTTTCAGTGTGATTGAATCTAATTTGCAAAAATATCGTTTCTATTAAATATAACCAAATTTCCAGATCTCTAATTTATTCAGCTCATATACTTGTCTTCTTAACTCTTTGGCTGCAGGACGAGCATAATACATAAGTTGCTGCAACTGGATTATTATTTTTATCTTGTAAGCTGACCATAGACGCTTCGAATCGCAGGAAAAACCGATCGGCAGGGATCGGACATGTCTATAATTTTTAGTCAATCTGTGGCTATGTTCCCACTAAAGCTAGCCATACACGTGTCGGATTCCATGGCCAATTGATCACTCCCCGATCGATTCCGGCGATCTCAGCGGGAATCGGAGCTCCGATCAATCAGCCAATTAAGAGTATCCGATCGCTGCATACCACCTTGTCCCACGGATTCCTGGACGATTCCGTGTCCGATCACTCACTTGCCAAATGGCAACTCCCCCTGATGTGTGCAGAATCGGATCAGAAAGACCAACATGTTGGTTCTCTGTCGGATCCGATTCTGAGCTCCTGATCAATCGGAAGCGAACGTTCGGACAAGGTGGGCTGCGTGCGATTCCGGCACGATCGTTTCGCGTGCACGCGCCCAGAATCGATCGTGCCGGAATCCGGTGGGAATCCGACCCGTGTATGGGGGCCTTTACATGATCAGCCATCATACACGATCGGCCTTCCACGATCGTCGCTTGCGATTGCTGACGCGATCAAGCATTGACCAGGCAATTTTAACATGTGATTTTTTTAAAAAACATTGCCCCCATATAAAAAAAAAATCGCCCCTTAAATCATGTCTATGTGCATGATCGGGGCTAATAAACCGCATCTGCCCGTGGCCCGCAATGTAAACACAGGGAGATTACGGGTCACACCACGTCCATGCCCGATCGCGGCTTTTAGTTGAAGTGGGGACAAGCCCATTCAACTAAATGGAAGCCATTAAGCCACGCATGTGATTAAAATTGCGTCTGCGCCGTTGCATTAGCCTATAGCAAATCGAAGAACATTATTGGAGACACATAAATCAGCAATAAATCGTATCCCAAAAAAGGGATTTTCGACTTTTCGATTGATGTACAACTTATAATTGAAGACTCAATTGCATGTCAAGATCATATAACAAATCCATCTCTGGAAAATCTAAGTGTCTATGGCCAGTGCATATATTACGCAGAGCTTTACCGAGTATATATAGTCATATCACTAAGGCTAGGTTTCCACGGCGTTATGGGATGTGGCGTTACCCCCTGCATTAATCACATGCCTTGATGGGGATGCCGGTGCATCCCATACATATGCATGACTTCCCGCCCTGCCTATTTCCATGGCGTTCATCGGGTCCACAGCAGAGGTTGATGTACTGCCCTGCGTTAAATTCTTGGCCGGTGGACCTGATAAACGCCATGGAAACAGGCGGGAAGTCATACATATGTACGGAAAGTGCCGACATCTCCGTCAAGGCATGTGATGCAGGGGGTATCAGCGCATCTCATTATGCCGTGGAAACATAGCCTGTGTCTCAGATGAGCTCACACTCTAATGTTCCCACCATATTTATGTATATGTAACTAAGGGTAGCCAAACACGGGTCAAGATTTCCACAACATCAGGTCAAGACCACAAAAACAATCTTTTGAAGTCAAACTGGAAGCGATTCCTGCCTGTTTTGATTGACCACAAGTGTATACAGACGTGATGACGTGACAGCTTTCTGTATCGCTAGAGAGAAAGACAGTAGGGAGAAGAATTCTGGGGCTGTGGTGAAGGCAGCAGGAGAGAAGTGGGACAAGGGACCTTTAGGAATATCTCCTTACAGGTAAGGAATTTTTTATCTTTTTATCCCCAGATTTCCCCAATAATATGGGGTCTGCCAGCAAGTCACACAAAGTGTTAATTTAGGTGCACTTTAACCTCCTGGGCTTTATGCACAGATCCCAGTATGGTCACAGTTTGTTCTGAAAACAAACTGTGTCCGCACCTGTATCGGGCATACTCGCCTGTGCAATTCTCCCCCAGTCCCCCAACCTAACAGTCGAACCCCCAACCCCAGTCAGCAGCACATGCTGCTCAGATCGCAGCGGTGAGGGACGGATATGCATGCGAGGGAAGGTGCTGCAGGGCCCTATGCGCACACATATTCCGCCTAGTTGGAAAACAGCCCTGCCTCTTCCAAAGACAAGTCTTCCACTTCCCTCCCTGTTGGCTTTACACCTCCTCTCTCTTATACTCTTTAGATGGCATAAAAAAACTTCTCAACCAGTGGTGGGCACACTTTTTTGGCATGCCAACAATAAAGATAGCAAACATATATTTGTATATTTATAATGAGGATACATTATAAAAAATATTTTGCTAACCATAATAGCATGACCATGACACAATACAATTCTGATTACTATTGACCACCATTGGCTCTGTGATCTTCTCCCATTGCTTTTACGTTACAGTTATCCACCTGTTGGATGCCCCTGATTAAAGGCATTTAGACACCGGCCCCTGCATCAGCGGATGTCTAAACAGAGCATCAGACAGGCATGTAGTGTGTATGTGCTCTGTCCCGACACCTGCCAAGCTCTGTGCTGAATGGATCATGAAACGTAGTGGAGACATGGCCTTATACTATACCTATAAGGTATTCACACGGCCCAATCCAGCACAAATCCCAAAACTTTAGGTGGAAGCCCTTGTTTTGGGACAGTGGGCGGAGCCATGCAAATTATTTCTTTTCGCCCCATCAGCCAAATGCACATCCAGAAACCGCTGGTGTACAGTGCAAATATAGCTTTTTGGTACAGAGCCATTTATTCCAAACGGCATACAGCTGTTTCAGGCTACTTGGCCATCATCAGTGCAGTGCATGGAAACCATGGCTCTATGGTGTGGGGCTTGGAAGCCGAACAAAGAGAAGTACCCGTGAAGGTTATGGTGAGAAGGGATGGAAGGAATCAAAAAGCCCTCTTTTTTTCTAGAGGGCTTTTTGATTCCTTTCATCCCTTCTCACCATAACCTTCATGGGTACTTCTCTTTGATTGACAACAAGAATAGAGACGCATTGTATTATAAATATAAACAAAATATCTGTTCTAAAAGTTTTTCTTCTCCTGAACTTTCCCTGCCCAGGGAACACGGCTTTTCCAGTTCATCAGATCTGAATGATTACTCTGATTTGTGTTGTAATTACTCACAACATGGTGGTGTGCACTGTTCAGTCTCAGGGGTTCCTCAGGTGCAGCTTCTCTGATGGGTTCCCCTAATGAATCTGAAGTTGAATCCTTCCTGTTGTGCACTATTAGAGGAAGAACTAGTTTCTCGAAATGATAAAACTGTGTTCATCTCTCCTGTTTGATTATTTTCTGTTTCACAGTAATTTATTTCCTGCGTTGCAGTAATGCATAACAGTTGTATGGGGAGAGTTAATGCAGTGCGTCGGCTAATGCATGGGGTATGAACGGTGCAACACGCTTATTTGTATTAATGCTAACAGACGCCTTGCCAGTAGATAAGCAGGGCATATAGCGTAGGAGAGCCCACTATACACACTGCATTGTGTACTTTGACCATGGCTGGACTCAAGGCATTTTTAATTTCTTAAGGTAGCCATACACGGGCCGATTTTCAGCCAATCTACCGCGGGTCGTCTGGCCTCAAATCAGATGGGCCCACCTGGACAGATTGACCAGGAATATCCCACATGTCGGATCAGGCGGTGATCGGACATGTCGGTAAATTTCCGGCCCATCCCATTACTTTGGATGGCATCCCCGAATATTGCAAACACAATGCATGGTACTTTACCCAAAATCTCGAATATTCAAGATTACGAAGATATAGCGCTATATTCGAATCTTTGCAAATTCGCCAATATTAATAAATATTCGCGATCAACACTGTGTATATGTGTAATGTGTATACTCTTTTTTTTGGTTCTTTTTACTTTACGGTACTGAACCATTTTAACTCATTCAAAAATTTACCATCTCAACATATAACACAGCACTCAATGAAAGAAGAGGTCCTTGCTCAGTCAACCTTACTGAAGTAGAAAACAAATAATACACAAGCTAGATGAATTGGAAAGGCTTAAGGTGCCCATACACGGACAGATTCTACCTCGATGGATGATGGACCCACTGCAGCGTGATGACATCATTACGCTGCTGCCGTACCCTCAGGATGGGGGAACCGGCCAGGAATCTACCAACATGTTTGATCACCACGCGATTCGGCATGCGGGAGGATTCTGGTTGGTCTGACCAGGTGGGCGAACCTGATTTGTGGCCGAGGGATTGGCAGGAACACGGACATTGTGGACATTTTTGCAAATTTATTAAAATAGAAAAACTGAGATATCACATGGTCCTAAGTATTCAGACCCTTTGCTCAGTATTTAGGAGAAGCACCATTTGATGTAATACAGCCATGAGTGTTTATAGTAAAGAAGCAGCAAGGGCTTGTTTCCATTATACGTCGGGACCCCTACGCTAAGCGTATACGCTTAGCAGGGGTCCCTACGTATCCCATAAACTCAGCCTGCCGGCGGATGGTCTGTTTACACATCCGCCGGTGTAAAGGCTAAACGTCCGCGACTATGTTCAGCCTTACACCGGCGGACCGGCTCAGCGCAATGAAGACAGACCCTACGCCGAGCAGGTAAGTCTATCTGTTACGTTGGGACCTCCCGCTAAGCGTACAGGGGTCCCAACGCAATGGAAACAAATCCCACACCTGGATTTGGGGATCCTCTGCCATTGGGGATCCTCTGCCATTCCTCTTTGCAGATCCTCTACAGATCTGTCAGGTTGAATGTTTCTAGGTCTTTAGGATCCACGTCAGAGTACATAGTTTCACCACAGAGTACAGTCTGGCGAAAATGTCTCAAAATCGCCGTAACGCCTAGGAGGTTGATTCATACTCAGACCAGGGGAAAAGAATATGGCCCCCAGTGTAGTTTTTTATGGCCCATGGTTCTTTTTTTCTAATTTTGAGTAATTCAGGGCTTAGATGTGTTATTTATTTAATGCCACATGTGTTTTAGTATTACGCTTTACTTGTTCTAACTCCAATTTTTAAGTATAAATTAACTTGGTTTTTATATGAAAAGGTTTATCGTTATACCTGATGAGAAGGAAAATGTGACCATTTGTTTTGAAGGTAATCGTGATGCGATTATAATTGTGCATATTTGCGAATATCCAATAGTAGTAGAATTATTCGAGAACTGTTGCAAATTTTAATATTGCTTATCACTGCAAATGATCACTGGAATTAACATTCTTCAGGCGCAAAGGGTTTTTATACCACTATAAATTTCTAACTTAGTGGACAAAGTAAGTATAGTATGTAATTATACTATAGCATAACTATTTGGTTCTAAATCTGCTTTAGAAATTTATGGTGAAAGAAGTGGGCACAAAGTGCATTGGGCAAGGCAAGGTGGTAGGGAGACTTAAACATTCTCTATATTGCTCTGCTCTCATGACCGTGAGGGGGCGCGCATTCGGACCATAAGATGCAGGCACTATTTACCCCCCACCCCCCCCGATTTTGGAGGTGAAAAAGTGTATCTTTTGACATAATAACAACCTACCTACCTACATTGTCACAGATGTGAACACTTTTTATAGCCATGGTATGTCCTTCAAGATATGTATAGACCAGGTTAACTTCTGAAAGCCTTGCATCTTTTGGGAATCTGTGATTTTCACCTTCTAAAAGTTGAGGATTCTCACTAACTTCTGAAAGCTTCTGAATTTGTGGTACTCCACAAAGGCTAACACCAACACCTTCCGTATGCTGAGGAGTAGAGATGGTCCAATATTAAAGAATTATTTTCGTCGCCAAATTTTTAGATTCCGATCAAAATTTGATTTCTAAATTTTGAATGCAAACTTCAAATTCAGTTAGCATTGATTTTAATGTGTAGGATACATAGTGATTAGCTGGAGATGAGGGTATACTACAAAAAATTAAGTTTTTTTGCATATTTAGTTTTTGCATAAATTAAGGTCCAAATCAAGTAGATTTTTTAACTTTGAACTTCATTTTTGCAAGAACTAAATGCTACTTTCTTTTTTGAAAATAAAACTCTTCTCTGCATTACCATCAATTATGGTAATGATACTATGTTCACAGGATTTTCAATTAACTCCCAAATTCAGCTTGTCAAAAAAATTCTATCTTTAGTTGAAGTTGAAATTTCAACATCAAGTTTGAACTTTTTTTTAAATTATAAATTCGAATATTCGCGATACTATGCATTGGAAAGCTTATGAAAAAGTGTGTCTTATGGTCCGGAAAATACGGTATGTAGGTTTCCAAAGGCACACTGTAAGATGGTTGCGTCTTGGCTTCCTGCCAGCTCTCCCTTATCTGTACTGTACACTTTCTACCACCAGAGCCCTGCAGTACAGCAGAGAGACACACATGGAAGCGGCCAGCCAGCAGCTTCCATGTATGTCTGCCTGTTAGCTACAATCACCATGCAGCTCACCTGGCAAGAAGGGAGAGAAGAGTGCAGAAGTGCCTGCCCCCCCCCTTCTGCCTGAAGTGTGCTCTCTAGTGACACCATTTTTGTGGCTGAAATTGGGTACTGCAGCAAATGTTTTTTTCCAACTGATAAAAACATTTTAAAATTTCTTTCCTGTTCTTCCTGCTCTAAAAACAGGCTGTGTCTTATGGACCAAAAAATACAGTAACTGGTGACTTTAGTGGTGCCTAAACAGGGTGTCAAAGGTGACCCATTTTTGATTATGTAATTATATTTATAAACCTGGTTAGACCAATGTGCATGATTCATTATCTCTTTTGCCAAAGGTTTGTATCTTTCTCTGGAAAGGGGAAAGGGTTGAGCTGATGAATGGAATTTAAATTATTCTACTTAATACTAAATCCTTAAGTATAGCAATACGTTCCCGAGGTGTATTATAACTATGAGTTGATTGCCCTGCAAAGTCAAGATTTGATCAGTAGCTGATTACTTTCATGCTTAACATGATTGTAGCCCTATTACTACACTTGGAACAATAGTCTTGTTAAGTGCTGTCTGTGATACTCCTTTTTTTTCCACAACAGCTCTTTGTATAGGAGAAGCTTTTAAAATTATTCACCATCTTATGGAATTCTGATTGGAGCAAAAAGCAGAGGGGGATGATTGAAAATTGAATATTTACCTTTTAGATTCAATGGACAGTACTTAAAGTGGACCTACCACCAGAAAATGATCTACACTTGCATGGCACTAGAAGTGGCGATAATAGGGAGGAATGCATTAAAGAAAGAAAAGATCCCCACAGCCCTCCCTCACTTCCTGGCCCTGCTTGCGTATAGCCGCGACGCGACGTCACAAGAACTAAGTGTTTGCTGGGTGATTCTGTGATCTCGGCAATTCAAAGAAAATTCCCATAGAAAACCATTAAACGCCTCCAGTGGCCACCCGCGATATTGCACCCGGAGTTAACCCTCGGAAGCTTGGCGAATAAAGATGGAATCGCTCATAGGATTCTACAGAACAGCAGGTAAGTACATTTTTTAAGGATGGTGGAGCCCTAAACCATCATCATACCAGCTCAGAGGTAAGTCAAACTTTAATTTTACATATGTTATTTTTACATATTGAGTGTACATCCGCTTTAAAGTGGATGTATGCTAATATAAAAAGATATAAAAATACTAAATAATAATAATAATATATGTAAATTAACGTGATCCTCAATCCTAAAACATATTACAGATAGTAGTTTGGATTAGATTGGACCCTACAGCTGTGAGTCTCACATGTCCAGCACTCGGAAAAACCTTCCAAATATAAACTAACCTGTTCTGCTCTTGTACACGGAAGTCACCATGTTTATTCCTGTGTAGCTTCCAGTTTCCATGGGTTAATACTGAAATTGTGAAAAACACATGTAGCCCAAACTACACTTGGGCGTACTTACCTGTCCCCTCAGGAGTTCCTGATGTCCCTCTGTGTGGGCATCCCCGCCAGTGTCGAATATTTTTTGCGAATATCGGCAATTCAAGAGTTCGCCAATATCTCGAATATGTCGGCAGATATTCGCAATTCCGAATATTCGCGGTATGGCCACTTATTGCGAAAATCATATTCGCATTGCGAAAATAAACATAGCATGAGACCATTCATCTAGAAGATTTTCGCGATGCGAATATTATTTTCGCAAAACATGGTCATACAGCGAATATTCGAATTTCGGAATCTAGAATCAAATATTAGTAGAATTATTCACGAAATAAAGCGAACTCGAATATTGCCTATGCCACTCATCACTAATCCCCGCTAATCTTTCTGGGTTCACCACTCTAGCATCATCAATGATGCGGTAGGGGCAGCATTGACCTAAATTTTTTTGCACCGAGGATATAAAGTAGGGAGGGTGGGTAATTACATTACACCCATTTGCTTTGAAACTAATTTTATTTTCAAATTCAGACAAATTATATATAAATTGTCAATGTGATTTATGCCCTGTCATTTCTTAAGGGCAATCAGTTGTAATAGACTCCTGTTTTTTATTGTGGAGCGGACCAAGCCTTTTCTTTCATGGTCACCCTGATGGACCTAATCTTCAACATGAGAGACCATACTTGATATTGGACACCTTCATATAGACTCATGAATGCGCAGACAGCCCTGATTTTCCGGAGTTACAGGACAAATCTTACGGGTTTCGAGTGTTTAAGGTTGGGGGTTTGAATGGGGTTAAGGTTTGGGGGAGTGGTGCTTGACTGTAGGGGTGAGCTTTAGGGGTTAAGGTTAGGTGGGTTAAAATTAAACTAACCTTCCCAATCCCCTAACCTTATCCCCTCCAACCCCCTAAACCTAACATTACCTACCATCGAAACCCCTAACCTTAAACACTTGAAACCTAATAGATAAAGCCCATGCTCAGCTCCACTCCTTTTCCTTTTTCCCGACTGCTGAGGGGCAGAACTGGGACAAAAGAAAAGGGGGGGAGCTGAGCAGGGGCTTAATCTAAAGCTAGCCATTCACGTGTCGGATTCCATGGCCAATTGATCACTCACCCGATCGATTCCGGCGATTCTGCCGGGAATCGCAGGTGTGATCAATCGGCCAATTAAGAGTATCCATCGCTGCATACCACCTTGTCCAACGGATTCCGGGACGATTCCGTGTCCGATTGTCCACCTCACAAATGGCAACTCCCCCTGATCTGTGCAGAATCAATCTGATGGAACCAACATGTTGGTTCTCTGTCGGATCCGATTCTGGGCCCCTGAACGATCGGACCTGATCGATTGGACAAGGTGGGCTGCATGCGATTCCGGCACGATCGTTTCGCGTGCACGCGCCCGGAATCGATCGTGCCGGAATCCGGTGGGAATCCGACACGTGTATGGGGGTCTTTACGGGTTTCTAGCACTGAAGGTTAGGGGTTTGCTGTGCACAGAACCCCTCCTTAGCAGCCATCCTGTGTCCCATTCTTAGTTCTGCCTGTCAGCAGCTCCCAGCCGATGTTGTAAGATATTTTCAGGTAGGTAAAATATCTCACTACACTGGGTGTACACAGCACTGGCTGTGATGGGACTGTGCGGTCCCCATCCACGATTGACTGGGATTTACAGACATGTCCATTCTCGGTTCACTTGACCTTTTTGGAGCTGGATCTCCCCGATCAATCGAGTCTGCTCGAAGGAAGGTTTTTTTTCTGTTTGATTTTTTCATATGATTGAAAACCGAATGCCGTGAATGTACAAGCCGATTGATCGTTCATCGAACTAAAATATAACCATTTATGGCCACCTTAATAGTCTCTGGCGGCTCCAATTCCATCCCCTCTTTTTCTTTTATCTGCACATCCGTCTTCTTTGGAGCTCCAGCACAGCTACTCAATTAAATGTATGAAATGTAGTAACTCAGCACCGCTTTCCTCCAATGTGTTTTCATTTTGCATTTCACCACTTAAATGGAAAGATCGGCTAATGATGGAACCTATCATACCCATTTTTTTTTCAAGTGAGTCTAGGTTCAGTGGCTATATTTGTTCTTAAATATAAAAATTACTCTACAAAAAATGATTTTATTTCCTAAACAGAATGTCACGGTGGCTTGTTTAAGTGAAATTCACTGTAGCATGAAATGAAAATAACAAAAGTGAGTGATTGAAGAATAACTCCTAGATGAAAATGTATCTGAACCATGAAAGAAAGAAATACATTCGCTGGCTGCATTCTATTTGGATTTCATCTAGATTTTACTCTAAATATCCGCACAATTATAAAGTGTCTGTGCCATCAACATTCATATCCGGTCTAGTAAGGATTCAGGAAAGTAATGTGTTGATCGCAGGTACCAATCAGAAATATCATTTCATTGTACTAAATCTTCAATACAGAATCTGCAATTCTTTTGTAAATGTTGCTCAAAGCCGATCCACACGGACTGCCAAACTCAAGTATATGTCTGTATATGTATGTGCCTTTCTGCATGTGTCTGTCTGCATATGTGTGTCTTTGTGCTTTTATACATGTGTCTGTGTGCATATGTGTGTCTGCATGCATTTCTACAAGTGTCTGTCTGCATACATGTGTCTATGTGCCTTTCTACATGTGTGTCTATGTGCCTACAGGTTTCTCTTTGAATATGTGTGTCTGTCTTTTCTATATGAGTCTGTCTGCATATGTGTGTCTATGTTCTTTTCTACAAGTGTCTGTCTGCATATGTGTGTCTATGTTCTTTTCTACAAGTGTCTGTCTGCATGTGTGTGTCTGCCTGCCTTTCTACAAGTGTTTGTCTGCATATGTGTGTCTGCATGCCTTTCTACATAGTGTCTGTCTGCATATGTGTGTCTGCATGCCTTTCTATAAGTGTCTGTCTGCATACATGTGTATATGTGCCTTTCTACATGTGTCTGTCTGCATATGTGTGTCTGCTAGGGATGGTCGAAAAATTCGCAGTGCGAATTTTTAAGTAGAAATTGTGCATAGAAAATTTGCATAGTCGAATTTTGATGGCGTCATTTCGACTTTTCGCCGAAATCAGCCTGATGTGTGTGTGTCTGCCTGCCTTTCTACAAGTGTTTGTCTGCATATGAGTGTCTGCATGCCTTTCTACAAGTGTCTGTCTGCATACGTGTGTATATGTGCCTTTCTACATGTGTCTGTCAGCATATGTGTGTCTGCATGCCTTTCTACAT
>CM070039.1:78130104-78144757 GCA_036250615.1 Ptychadena robeensis
TTTCCTTTCAATGACCAAAAACACTGCCACTGATGCCACGATGCCAGGGTGAGACGTAGGTGCATATTTCCCTCCAATGACCATAACCACTGCCACTGATGCCACGATGCCAGGGTGAGATGTAGGAACATATTTCCTTCCAATGACCATAAACACTGTTACTGATGCCACAATGCCAGGAGGAGACGTAGGAGCATATTTCCTTCCAATGACCATTAACACTGTCACTGATGCCACGATGCCAGGGTGAGACGTAGGAGCATATTTCCTTCCAATGACCATAAACACCGCCACTGATGCCACGATGCCAGGGTGAGACGTAGGATAATATTTCCCTCCAATGACCATAACCACTGCCACTGATGCCACGATGCCAGGGTGAGACGTAGGATCATATTTCCTTCCAATGACCATAAACACCCAGGTATTTATTTTTCCTACTACCCCAGGAAACCTCCACTAACTGACACCTCACCATTTTTGCACCCCAAATGATCACCCACACAACCTATATGTACTCCCCCACAGGCAACAGTATTTATTATTCCTACTGAACCACTATTTGCCAATTTGTTTATTTTGCTGACCTTTTATGTAGAATAATTTTACTTTCCACCTCCTATCCTCCAAATGCCATAGCCATGAGAGTCATGATAATGATCTCTAACACGCTTTGATTTAGACACCATCACATTTGCTTTTATCAGTGTAGCAAAGGCATCTTGCCAGGCCCATTGTGTCCTCCTGCTGTTCCTAGCAGTAACAAGTACAATTATATAAAATATTGTGTATCTGCCTAATGCATTCTGGTCGCTAATGAGTATAGTTTTTCTTTATCAACTTTAGCAGGGAAAAGAAAATGGCAAATAAAATTATTCATACACTTTTCCCTCTAACAATAAATAACTACTCTGTTGTTTTTTTTTAGAGTAACATTTTCTAAGATATACAAATGCCCTGACTACAAATTCAGGTCGCTGCAATCTCCTGAAAGGTTAGTTGTTATGGCTGTTCACAGACTGAGTGATCATTAGTTGAAATGTCAGCGGATCCGATAATGTAACACTAAGTTATTTACAGTAGACATGGTAAAAATCTACTAATCACCGTGCTCCTCAGGCATTACTGTACAGCAATCAATCAATATCTGAACACCAGAATATAGTCCTGTAGAAAAGATTCAAGGTGCTATGGATTTTATGTGGCCTACTCAAGGTGCTTTATTGATATAAAAACCTACCAAATGTTAACAACCTTTTAACGGTAATAGTCATGGTAACAAGGCTCCACATGGTGAAGATAGAAACGAGCTGCAATAATGTTAGGTTTTGTTAGTGATAACAGAAAAGGATCAAATAATGCTCTTATAGTAATAGAAGTCCAGTTGCTTAGCCAGGAGCGGTAATCTCTGTCTGTGGTAAAGGGGCAGGAGTTGCCAATCATGTGTATCTCTCCAGCAGCGTGGATACAGGGATGACATCATTTCCTGGTTGCGGATGGTATCACTTTCTGGTTACAGATGCTGTAGAGGGGCTGGCAGGGACACTTTGTGTTCAGCAGGATCGATGGGACTGCAATTGTTGCAAGTTTCGGGCTGCAATCGTTGCTTGTCAAAGGATTGCTGGTAACCAAGGTGCCACCCCAAAGTGAGAAATATGGGTCACAAGTAGTGATGTAAGTAAGTGGGGACAAGCCACTACCCTGTGCTAGATCTCCACCAGCAGAGTGCATGTTCTAAATGGGAATCAAGGATTCATGAAAAGAAAATGATCACTAAAGCCTGCCATACACACGCCGATGTGTGTAGCAGACTTGTCCCGATATCTTTCTGGGAGGGTAACGTGATGACGTCATCACGTTAGCCTCCCGTTGCATTATGGGGCCCCTTCAATCGGCCGGGCACCCTTTGTGTGCCGGCCATAAGCTGCAATGAAGACGCCGCTTCATTGCAGCTTATGGCATCGGCTTTCATCGGCTCCCATCGGCCAGAGAAGATCGGACATGTCCGTTCTCTGGCCGGCCGAGAAGTGGGGCGACAGGGATCTGTCGCCCCATGTGGGCACATGCCGATTAGTGGCCAATTTTTAACCTGACCGACGGCGCGAGCTTATCGGCATGTGTATGGCTAGCATAAGGGTGGGCTCAAAGCAGGGAATTGGGTGGGAAAATGAGTGTCAGGTTTGTCACCCAATTCCAATAAAGTGGAAATGTCTCCTTCAGTGACGCCCCTGTAATTACCGTATTTTTCGGAATATAAGATGCCCTGGACCATAAGACTCACCCAGTTTTTGAGGCAGGAAATCCAGGAAAAAATATTTGATATATGAAAATTTTCACATCTATTGGGTTAATGCAATATTAAATGAATGCAATATCAAATTCAACCAGTAGATGTCACTAACAGCAGTACATACACACACAGCACATCACGTCACCTCTTCACTGATCAGGAGGAGGGGGGAAGGCTGCCTCTCTCTCTTCTCTCCTCTGCTCTCCCTCTCCTCTTTGGCTGCCAGTGTTTGTGGGAGCTGTAGAGTGATTGCAGTTTCCTTGTTCACGGAGAGAGGGATAGATGGCAGTTCATCTATCCCTCTCTTCATTGCTTGCTCTGGGCTCTGTTGGCATAAGCAATTATACAGTTCAGATGGGAGGTCCAGCCATGGGCGGAAGTCACATCTGACAGCTCCCTGGCTTATCTCCTTGCCGGGAGAGCTGGCGGAAAAAGTCTTAGCCACTCAGCCTCGCATTCGGACCATAAGACTTTTTCCCCTTGATTTTAGGGGTGAAAAAGACGGTCTTATGGTCCAAAACGGTAATAGATTAAACAGGAAATGCATGGGTTTTTATTTATCCAAATGTTGTTGGGTTGATCTACAAACAATGACAGAATTTTGGCAATTAAGGAAATCAATGTTCAGAATTGAAGTGATGATGACTATTTGACCTAACATATTTAATCCATACGTTCAGAAGAATCAGAAGAATTTAAGATTGTTTTGGCTTTCTCTACTAAATTTTTCATCTGTGCTAGTGGTGTCCTTGCAAAATAAGCTCCACTAAGGAATAAAATGTTGCTCTGTGCAGCTTGAAAAATCAATCTATCACTATCCAACTTAAATTATAGAGAATTATAGACAAAGAATTACAAAAATATATATATATATATATGATAGAGATACAGACACAGGACAGAGCTCTAATCTTCCAGATATTTGGCCTATATATAGCATAGTTTATATCTAGAGATGGTCAAAATTTTTTGGACTAAAATTTTAACGTCCCCTGGATAACATTTTCACTGTATGATTCTAACCAATTCTGGAAAACATCTAAGTTAGTGGAGCCCGGGGCTAAGCAATATTGAAACAAGAGGCTGCTATTGTTACTACCACCACACCTAAGGATTGAATCAGCCATGATGATCAGACACATGAGTGTCAGTGATACCTGTAGAGCAGTGGTGGGCAACTGAGACGATATAAAGGGCCACAAGGGAGGCCCTCGGCATCACTAAAGGGCCGCACATAACACAGATCTAGCCCAGATCACGGCAGGCAGTCAAAACCCAACAGCAGCCCCCCCCCCCCCGCCCCAGGTGCAGCAGTCATATGTAGACCTGGTTTTCCTGATCAACATGGACAAATGTACTGATGTAGAACCACCAAAGCAGGGTCAGCATGTGACCGCTACACATGGAATGCCCCACATATATCAACAAAGGTTATGTGCCTCATAGAAATAATCAAAGTAGTCTAGCTCAGGTGCTGTTTGGGTCAGGCTTTCACATATGCCAATTAGTGTGCTCAGCTGGAGCCTGAGCGAGTCCCTCATCTCTCCTCCTCTTACCACTCTAAGAAGTTCCCAACCGAGGATGCGTCGGTAAACAGGTTGAGTTCATTTGCAAGTTTTGAGGGCCAAAAGTGGAGGACCAAAGAGAGCTGCCGAACAACACCCAAAGGGCCGCAGGTTGAGCACCTGGGCTGTAGAGCAACCCAGATGGATGTTTTATTATACCACTAGCTTATTGATTTATTTTTGTTATCATAATATGTGAACATTGACACTGTTAGGGCTTGTTTCCATTACGTCGGGAGCCCTCCGCTAAGTGTACATGCTTAGCGGGGGTCCCCGACGTAGCAGATAGACTTACCTGCTCGGCGGACGGGTCTGTCTTCATTGCGCCGACCTGATCCGCCGGTGTCAGGCTGAACGTAGTCGAGTACGTTCAGCCTGTACACCAGAGGATGTCTAAACAGACCATCCGCCGGCAGGCTGAGTCTATGGGATACGTCGGGACCCCTGCTTAGCGTATACGCTTAGCGGAGGGCTCCCGACGTACAATGGAAACAAAGCCTTAGTTTGAGACAATATTCTACAATTGTGATGACAAACAACATAAAACGGGGGAGAGAGAGGAAGAAGACAGAAACCCCTTCCCCACCAAATCACACCCTAGATGGAGCCTAGGCCTCCTGGGATTTAAAGGCACCATGTGTCCAAAAGTAAATATAAAGATACCTATAACAACCATGATTCTAAGTTAGTAAGATATATAGATGAATAGATGAATATTTGAAACCTTTAGATGAATATTGTGTTTAATGGTTGAAACACAACAATTAATTCCCAGTTACTACAGCATGATTGGTCTGTTTACATTGAGATGCTAGTTAAATCATATATTGTTGGCAAGATAGCAAACATCTTGCCAACAATATATGATTTAACTAGCATCTCAATGTAAACAGACCAATCATGCTGTAGTAACTGGGAATTAATTGTTGTGTTTCAACCATTAAACACAATATTCATCTAAAAGTTTCAAATTTCAAATAGAAAAAGGGTCCATATCGCTGGCAGAATGTCTGCTCTCTATTTTGCTTGGTTGCTTCCTCAGGAGAACTAGACAGCCAACACAACTAAAACGTCCATCAACAGAAAATTCTACAATTGTTGACAACACCCCAACTGCATGGGACCCTGTGGTGGTCCTCCTGGATCCCAGACTAATCAGGACCAGGCGTGCTCTCAAATTAGCATTAACCATCATCACAATCAAAATACATTCCCAGTCTTGTCAAATCTCCTGAAGAAGCAATTGTGTTGTGAAACATGTTGAGATAAAGTACAAGACAATTATATTGGATTCTTGTATCTCCAATATGGTTTGACTAGGTTTCTTCTTCTTAACTTTTTGAATTACTTGCAGGACCTTTGGTCCATCACCTTATCATGTGCCACTCTTGAATAAAATGAAAAAGATATTGCTATTGTTGTATTAATTGCTTTAAATCGCCAGAGTTGGCCCCCCAATCCCTTACTTGGGAGGGGGGAACTTTCAGGTTTCGCAAAGTTGGGATGTGGAATCTGTTTTGCAGGAGCAGTCAAATTTCTTCTGTTGTTCTAATATTAAAACAAAAATGTTACATATAAAAAAGTTATGAAATTAGCATATCGGTCTCCCGGACCTCTTACCCATTCTTAAAGTTTTTTTTAAAACAACAGCTAATAAAATGTAATAGTAAATACATTAATTTTATAAAATAAGAAGATACTTACAAAGATGTTCCCCACTATAATCCATTCTGCGCTGCCTCTTGATGCCCTGTAAAGTCTGCAGTACATCTAGACGGAGAACAGCTCCTCCCCCAGCAGGGCTGAGCACAATGCAACAATCTTACATAAAAATGTAAATATAAAGAGTTTGGAGTTCAAGTGATACAGCTTATTGGCTAACTGATGTCATTAAGAGAATCAAGCTTTCGGGATATCGCAGATCCCTTCTTCAGGCTAATCTCTTAATGACATCAGTTAGCCAATAAACAGTATCACTTGAACTCCAAACTCTTCATTTTTATCGATGGCTAACACGGTACAACACTCTACTATTATAAAAATGTAAATAAATGTATAAATATTGTTTATATATATAACAATTGTTTTAAATATTAACCTCCCTAGCATTTGAGATGAACCCAGTTTGTCCACTGTTTGAGTTCGTCCCAAACGCTAGAGGAGAGGAAGAACCCAATATACCCACTGGAAAGCTGCGGCGATTTTCTACATTCATACATTCTGTCACCGCCCCTTCGGCGCCATCAGTGACATCAAAGGGGTGGAGGGAGAGCCGCGCCATTATAATGGAGGGGCATCAGTCTCCCAGCCCACGTCTCCGGCATCATTGGTGAGTGCATTGTACTCTGCTGCAATCGCCCATACCACGCCATGGGCAGAAGGCTAGAGAGGTTGAATAAAAAAAGAAAAAAAAATGTAAATGAAATTCACAGAAAAAAAAAAATTTCACAGAAAAACAAGAAATCATACTGTGGAATTTCCTTTTTTGACAAATTTATCTGTTGGGAGACGTTGACTAGAATAATAAAAATGCAGATCAACACATCTGAATGCAGTTTGTGGATCTTTAGTCTAGTGCACTACAAATGAAAATACAATGTGTCGGTGAAAACAAACTAAACCAAATAAAATAAAAAAAAGTATTCAAACTGCATGACACCAGTTATCACAGAGATTCATTTTTAAACCAAACAGTGACTATTTACATAAGGTTCTGTGAAATTCTTAAGATAAATCTTAAGCGATTTTTCCAAAATCAATATCCCATTCCCATTCAAATAAAGACAGGGGAACACAGTAAAAAAAACTGCAAATATTTGATGGTCAAGCTGAATGTTGAAATGGTGGGAGATCAAATGATCAGTCACGCTACTGTGAGTCTCTTGTACAGAAGCTCAATTTAAAATGAATGTGATTAAAATAAAGCAATCATGACTGAGATACTAATCATGAAACTATTGTGCATGGCGTTCGCAATATGTGCATGTACAAGTGTCGATTTGCGCAATGAAGGTAAAAATGTCTAGAGATCAAGAATTTTTGAAGTTTGTGAATATTAGGCAAAACAAAATGAATATTAAAACATTAATTTAATAAAATAAAGAACATACAAAGATGACCCCCATTGTAATCCATTCTGCGCTGCCTCTTGATGCCTCATGAAGTCTGCACTAGATCTGGATGGAGTACAGCTCCTCCCCGGCAGGGCTGAGCACAATGTAATAAACATACATAAAAATTTAAATTAATTAATTTCACGCTACTGGGCATGCCTATACAGTTCACCTGCAGAAATGCTCATCAGCATGAGCTTCAGGTGCAGTAATATGGGAAAAGTTTCCTACGCTACTGCGCATGCCCATCAGGTTACTTGAGGGTTTTTTGCATTTGTGACCCTGGCTGGAAGGAGCATTTGGGGGGCAAATGTTAAAATGGAGGGAGATCAAATAATCAGTCATGCTACTGTGAGTCTCAATTTTAAATGAATGTGATTAAAATAAAGCAATCATGAAACTACCGTCCATTGCATTCGCAATATGCGCATGTACGAGTTCCGATTTGCACAATACAGGTAATAATGACTGGAGTTCAAGATTTCTTGAAGTTACAAATTTATTGCAAATATTAGGCATATGCTCATCACTTGTTGCTGCTAAATAGTATGATAATAATCTCTGCAGCTTAACAAAATTAGAAAAATATAAGGGGGCCTGAATAATGATGAGCAGCACAGGCAATATTCGTATTCGTTAAATATCGCAACTTTTTTTGCCTAATATTCGCAGTAAATTCAAGGATTTGCGACCTCCAGTCATTATTACCCTTATTGCGTGAATCGTCGCTTGTACATGCGCATATTGTGAAAGCAATGCACACTAGTTATGTACTGATGTAAATAAATCTTGAATATTTACAATTAGGCAGATATAGCACTATACTCGAGATCTTCGTGGATTCCAATATTCGCCATAAAAATTCACAATTTGAATATTTGCGATCGACACTAGTCCTAAATACGTTCTGAAGCCACTAAATACCTTCTGAATAGTATTGAGCGGCATATGGTATATTGAGTTCGCGTAATTTCTTGAATATATTAAGGAACATTCGTAATTTATAAAATTTGATTCAACTGTATTCTAATGCCTTACATTGTGCTTAGCTGTGCGCAATTATTCGCAAAGATTTGTAAACCAGCTTTACAGCTTCTCTTCTTCATTCTGTGATCTTAGCCAGTACGAGTGCTGTGTGTATTGCACAAATCCATTTGCAATGCTCACAAATATGTGCGATGTATGACAGTATACAATGGTGAAGCACAATATGACGAATATCTGCCATTGCCAATATCAAAGCGGACATTCACGAAATATTATGAATTCTCGAATGTCGGATATTTGCTAAAAATATTAGAATTTTAAACATTCTCAACACTACTTCTGAAGCCACTATACAGCTATATACAGAACAGGGGTGTCGCTAGAACTCACTGGGCCCCATAGCAAATTAACCTCCCTGGCGGTTCACTGAGGTGCAGATTTCTGTAACCAAAAGTGATACAGTGCTTTGCCTTTCCGCCCCCATCGGCGTCACCGGTGACGCCGATGGGGGCAGAAAGGCTCTGTGTGCCTGCAGCTTTGTAGAAATGCCGCAGGCACACAGAGAGCCAGTGGGTGCGCCTGATTCCGGCACGGGCGCAGTTTGATTCACGATCAGACTGCGCCAGTACTTGCTTCAGGCGTAATGCTAGGGAGGTTAAACCAGCCATAGACGCTATGCTTGGCTGGTGTTTATCGAACAATCGGCCGCAGCATGATGACATCATCATGCCATGGTCAATCGTTCGAAATACACCATTTACGATTTGACAACCAATAATTTGGATGGGGACCCTTGTCCCATTCAAAGTACTGGCGATCGACCAGAGAAAAACGTTTGTTCTCTGGCTGATCAAAGTTTTGTGCGAGTACGAACGGTTGCTCCAGGTGGGCGCGTTCATTTTGCGATTGATCACCAAGCGATCCCCCCGAATGCGCATGGTGATCATTTGCAAAATCGACCACAGATTGAAACGTCTATGGCCGGCTTTAGAGGTACAGAAAAAAAAACATTTGGGGGGAAAAAAATATAAGTTTACACTTGTTTTCTTTTCTTTTGATTTGGATTGGATAAAACATTTATAAAACATTTATCCAATCCAATCAAAATAAAAACAAATGTAAAAAAATGAAAAGAAAAATGTAAGAAAAAAAATAATGTTTCTGTACCTTTAAATCTCCCGCCTGGCACGTGACGTCATCGGCACACGAGCGCAGATCACGGAAATAGCCGAAGACCTCGGCTATTTCCGGATCTGCTCGGCAGCAGCCGGAGATGATCCCACTAGCAGAAACGCTCAGCGGGAGCGTTTCTGCTAGCGGGATCCACTTTGAACTGGATTATAGAAAGACATTTCTCTAATCCAGTTCAAAAGTAAAAAAAAAAAGATTTAAAAAAAGAAAAAAAACATATTTTTTTTCTTTAAGACCGGGTCCCGCCTACGTGACATCACACGTCACTCCGGGACCCGGAAGAAGCCGGCGACGGAGGGAGAAGATGGCGGCGGCGAAGCAGGTGAGCTCCCACGATGTGCCCGAACCTAGTTCGGGCGTATCGATTATTGCAGCGCCCCTTTGCCCGAACTGGGTTCGGGCATATCGCTAGGGAGGTTAATGCAGTACAAAAAAAAAGAAAGACAGCCAGAAGCTGGGGGCCCCATTGTGGTCACCAACCCATAGCGCTGCTATGGCAGCTATGGTGATTCCTGCACCACTGATATAGAACATGTGTGCTATCAGAAACATAATCATGTCCTGTCAACTCTTCCATTTTGGCCGGGAAAGTCAAGTTTTTTATGTGGCTTTCCTGGCCAAATCCAGATTTAAAAATATCCTGTATTTTTCCCGGGATATTGAATTGGGCTAATTGGGAGATTAAAGTCCCCTCTTATTTAGTTCCTGTCTGAGTTAGGAGGGAGAGGGCGTTACTCTACTTAGTAATGTCCCACCCCGCACATCATCTGCAGAGGTGGGCTGGGAACCTAGGAGGGAGAGTAACACCACCTCCCTCCTAGGTTCCCACCCCACTTGTGCAGATGAGGTGCGGGGTGGGACATTACTAAGGAGAGTAACGCCCTCTCCCTCCTAACTCAGACAGGAACTAAATAAGAGGGGACTTTAATCTCCCAATACCGGAAGTGATGTCACTTGATGTCATTTTGTACATTTTGTTTGCAAAAAATTTAAATTGCACAACAGTGAGTCACTGTGAAAGAAAATAATTTCTATTGTTCCAAACCTACATTCATAAAACAAAAGTCAGCGGTTTGGAAATATATTTTGTTCTGTAAAATTTTTAGCACAATAAAAAAACTATTCCATTATTTTATAAAGAGTTCTTGTCTACGAATCGTAATGGAAACATCAATCATAAACAATAACAATGTTTGCCACATTCTTCCTTTAGAAGAAGTGAATGTCTTGCTTTGTTTTGAATTCATGTGTTATCTGAAAATCCCCCCAAAAAAAAAGCTGAAAAAGAGAAATGAGATAAAATAAAACTGCGTCCCTCAAAACCCTTAGGGCCCCCATACACCTTTAGATCTCTCCGTCAGGTTTCCTTTAGATCTCCTTTTGTTTTACCAAAACCATGTAATATGAGGAACTTTCTAAACCATAAAGTCTACCTGTGTTCAATCCCAGCACAACATAGTTGTTGGTAGATCTAAAGGATCTAAAGGTGTATGGGCAGCTTTAAACACGGTATCATCACCATCATCATTCATGCTTAATTGCTGGTGATGTAGAGGAGAGTTTTGCGGACTTTACAAAACAAGATAATACATTAGCACAGGGGTAAACAACATTTTTGACTGGTAGGCCACAATGGGTTTCCTAAATTTGACAGAGAGGTTGGAGGTTACAACGACCTGGCACACTTTCCACATTAGATGCTACGTGGTACAGGACCCACCATTTACTTTTGCTTTTTTCTATTCTACTGGCCAGAGCTGCATGCTCCAACCGGCAGAGCAGGAGTTAAAGAGGTGGAGAAGCTGTCTTTGACAGCTTCCTGGCCTCCAGCCTTGACCGGCAGAGCTCCTTTAAATTCTTAATCTTTATTAAATTCGTTTTTTCAACATTTTTTACGAACCTTAGGCTATGTTTCCATTATATGTCGGGACCCCTCCGCTAAGCGTATTGCTTGATGGGGATCCCGACATAGCACATAGACTTTACCTGCTGGGCGGATGCTGTGTTTAAACATCCGCCAATGCAGAGGTCCAACATACTCAGCCTTGCATCGTTGGAACAGCTAGTGAAGACACAGGATCCACCAAGCAGGTAAATATTCTCCTTTGGGATCCCCGCCAAGCAATACGCTTAGCGGAAGGGGTCCCAACGTATAATGGAAACATTCAGATTCGGTAATCTCTCTCTTTGATTAACCCTAGTGATGGTGTTGTACAAGCAAAAATATGGCCTAGTGACTCTGACTAACAGGTAGGTTTCCATGGGACTCATCTGCCTGAGCTACTGTTATTGCTACGCATCCCCTGAGGAGCCTTAAAGTAGCTCAGATACCAGAAACACTTATTACAGTAACAAGATGTTATTAATTTGGTAGCAACGATTGCAGGTGTCAATATGTTTGCTATGACTTCTGCAACATAAGGCCTAGACTCCACTGAGCTGCCTGGACACATGAGTGGTATGCGCCCAGGATCAGGAGCGGTCCTAGGGTTCCCTGGACGAGCGCCACCTCCCCTCCAGGGGGTGCTGGTGAGACATAGGCTCCATGTCCCCACGATTTTCCTTGCAAGCAATTGGGAGCGATCTGGCGTGATCAGGCACGTTTTCGGCCTATTTGCTAGAGTTCTAGATACATATACATTCATGTGTTATGTTCTGTATATATCCGAATTAGAAACTTCTTTGATGACAGAAGGACAAAATAGCATTATAGATTTTTCAATTCAAATAGTAATTAGCCGTTAATGGCAAAAACTTTTAGTCTAAACCCAATAGGATCTTCAAAATTATTTGCGTTAACAAAAAAAGAATTATCTTGCTGAATTATCTGCTGTTTTCAATTCCGGATATTCTGTACTTTTTTCCATTACACACACCTCTCAATGCAAGTGGACAAATGGGAAGGCTGCAAAAAGAGCTTAGCAACACTCCCTGCGACCATCAACAGTTTTTAAATCCAATATTGGGGTGATGCGAATATTCGGAATATTGCGAAAATCGGCACTTTAGAAAATTCACGAAAATCACTTAGATGGCGTCCAAAATTTCTTTTTTCAACACGCCCCTCAATGCAAGTTAAACATATATTCGCACAATTCGCATAAAACTGCCGATTTTTGCAATAAGAAGAATATTGCCGAATGCGAATATTTTCCGAATGTTTTCCCAAAAATTCGCGGCATGCCGCGAATACGAATGTTGCCTATGCCGCTCATCACTATTGAGAATAAGGGCTGGTTACGGCAATGCTAAGGAGGGCTAGGATAATATTTCTTTGTTGAGATATAGTACTGTAACAATGAGACCCTTTGGTCCTTCTGAGTATGATGATGGGACTGAGCAGCGGCAATGAAAGATCTTGGAGACAGAAGTGTAGATGCTTTGAAACTTTATTAACTTGGCAAGTCTTCTATGGGAGAGAGGGTTAGGGAGCAGGTATGGCTGACCACATAGACACCAGACTGACAGCAGGACACCTCTCTGGAATACACTTCTCTGGACACAGACTTCTCCAAATAGACTTCTTCTGAACTCACTTCTCTAGATAAACTTCTTCTGAACACACTTCTCTGGAATATACTTCTCCTGACCCTTGATCCTGACTTAAGTGGACACTTTGCCTTTGCCTTTTCACTAACCTTCCCCTGGCAGTAACTCGAACCCCAGGCAGACAGGTTAGCCTGACTCTAGCTGGACACGGGTGCCTTGACTCCTCACCTTCCCCTGGCAGTAACTGGAACCCCAGGCAGACAGGCCTCCAGGATCAATCCTCCGGCACCTCTCTATCAACAGCTCTCTCAGCAGGCAGAAGGCTGGCTGGGCCTTGTAGTGCGTCCCACTTGAAAGAAGAGTTCAGCTCTTTTGCTCAGGGCAGACTTAACATAAGTCTCTACCCTAGGGGTCGCAGAGGCCGCAGAAAGGTAGCTCTGGCCCTTAGGAAACTGGAACACAGCAACACTTCAGACCAACAGGGCCCCAGGAGGGGGATATCCCTGGGTCACACTGAACCCTGAGCTGAGAGATCTGAACCTTTTTATACCTTTTGACAACACCCAACATTCCAGAGGGATGACTAAGTTCCCTCCAAAAATGTTGCAAAGTAGATGGCAGGTGCTGCTGTTGTTGCACTAGCTGAAAGGTCATCTCCAGACAGAACAGACTTGATACATTTCCCGCCAAAATTCTGGAGGGAAAATGTACAAGCTGCACCTGCCAAGAGAAAACCAAGTTAACCCTCTCCTCTCCAAGTTAACCCTTACCTCTCTTAACTCTAGCTCCCATAGGGGGGCTACAGTACTACACTCTGAGGTTACAAAAAGAGAATTTGGGGAAAATATTGCAATATAAAGACCAATTAGCAACAAGTTAATGCCCTAAATGTGTAATATATATATATATATATATATATATATATATATATATATATATATATAAATATATAAATATATATATATATATACTGCTCAACAAAATAAAGGAAACACAAAAATAAGGCATCCTAAATCTGAATGAATGCCTCATCAGGAGCATGCCCATGCATTGTAGGGAGGTCATATAGGTGTGGGAGGAGATTCCTCGGGAGACTATCCACTACCTCATCAGGAGCATACCCAGGTGTTGTAGGAAGGTCATACAGGCACATGGAGGCCACATACACTACTGAGCCTCATTATGACTTATTTAACGACATTACATCAACGTTGGATCAGCCTGTCGTATTTTTCCCCTTAAATTTTGAGTGTGACTCCAAATCCAGACTTCCATGGGTTGATTGTGATTTCCATTGATCATTTTTGTGTGATTTTGTTGTCATTGTGTTGTCATTGCGCATCGGTGTTAATCCACATACCTTCCTACTGGATCGGCTGTTCCCAAGGCGTCCTGCTGATCCACTGGCCAAGATTGGCGTACTGCACTACGTTGACCTTCTGGCCGGCGGATCGGCAAAATGCTGTGACAACATCTGGTCCAGTAGGAAGGTATGTGGATCAGATCCGTCAGAACCCCCGCCTAGGCATGTGCTTATGAGCCGAGAAGTACCCGGGATGTAGAGGGGAAACTCCACCCCCGAGCGGAAATGTCCTCTGGCTAAGCAGAGGCTAGGGGACTTTAAAGGAGAAACCTTAAAAGTCCCCTAGCCTCTGCTTAGCCAGAGGACATTTCCAGTCGGGGTGGAGTTTCCCCTCTACACCCTGGGTACTTCTTTTGTATTGACTAATTTTGGGATGTTGGTTTCTCACCCTGTGCTGGAAGCATAAATATTGTTTCTTAGGAGCCGAGAATGCAGTGGAGACATACCCTACATCAAGACTTTGGTTGGAAGTTTAATTTTTTTTGACTGTTACTCAATTTGTTCCTAACTCAAGCAATTGTAACCCCTTTACATATTTCTAAAAACCACACGTATTTAGAGATTTCTAGTTACAAAATGGCACAATCAAGCCTTCTTTTTTTTTCACAAAACTTTATTACCTTTTTCAACATTACAGAAAATAAAATAAACATTG